>PVJD01002486.1:0-200686 GCA_004026545.1 Mormoops blainvillei | reverse complement strand
ATTCAAAATATATTAATATCGCAGTATGAATATGCAAAGCATTTTAAAGTGATAATATAAAAATGAAATACCTTGAGCATATGCTGATAGATCATTTGTCTATCATATCATACTAAAAATAGGCATATAAAGGTAAAAGTTATGACAATTTCCCTAAATCTCTCAAAAGCGTTTTGACTTGTTTTTAAATTCCATGATTGAACTTTTCCAAAAACAGAAACAATAAATAAAAAATTTGCATAAAACAATAGTTCAGATGCCAAAATATAAAATATCTTTTTGACAGTGTTTTACATTTAAGGGATTTTAGAACACAAGACCCACTGAGGTTTTCCCATATGCAATGTGTTTAGAGACAATCTCAGCATACATGTGCTTTTCTAAGAGTCTACAGACTCTGGTAAATTCTGGGCATACATATATCTTTTAATCTTTACAGAATTCATTTAATTAAATGTTATCATTCTTCTTTATCCCATATGGAAATCGATGTTTAAAGAAGTTAATAGCTCTTGCATTTTAAGGGGATACCCCCAAGTAACAAAAATTGCAAGTGGGCGCAGGAGGGATGTAATGCCTGGAACTCTGCACAACTCCTGAACTCCCCAGCGGTGTCCCTGCATCCCAGGTGTTCCTGATTGCCCTGTGGGCTACCCAGTTTTCTCTAGTCAAACAACTAGGTTTACTTAGATTAATTAGTTTTTGTTATTCCCCAATTTATCATTCATTTTATCCTGATAAATGACTTAATACATCCTGACCCAGATACCCTTCCTCTGAATGCTGGATCCGTTATGTTCACATAATCACAGTTTTGCCCATGACCCTCAGGATCAATCTTGATCTACTACCAACACATCCCCAAAATCTAGAGCTAGGACCAAAGACATGGCATGAGTGTTTTTTAATATCACTTTTCTTTCCATTTTGAAGGGAACTGTACTTAAAAAAAAGTTAGAAAAGTTGTAAATATGGTATATAGAGCCCCAAGAATTCTTCACCTACATTCACAAGTTGTTGACATTTTGTCACATTTACTTTTTACTTTGTTTTTCCCTATGAGCCTCATGCAGTGTTGACAACAAAACTACAGATGAGTTATGAGGATGAAACAGTGTTCATATTCCACAAAGGTTTTCTTGTTTGAAAAAAAATTAAGCCCTCCTTAAGCAAACTTTTATTTTTGTATAAAAATTCCTACAAGTGTTTGTCATTTTTAAAAATGTCATAGAAGTAGCCGAACTTTGTTTGAAAAGTTTAGCATGAAATAAAACCTAGGAACAAGGTGCTAATTATTTAGCTAAAAAGATTATTCTCAATTTAAATAAATGTCTCATTGTTTTTATTTCTTTTATATAACCCATGGCAACATTTTTAAAAGAAGACAACTTAATAGGCACCAAACTTTTATAGACCTATTTAGAAGGAGATAAAATTTAAATTACTGCACTAGAATGAGTAATGGAAAATGTGATGCCCCAGTTTTCACTGATGGTTTTTTGGAACCCTAGAGTGATCTGTTTTCTTTAAAAAGAAAATATATTTAATCTACCTTGTGTTGGAAATTAAGCATGAAATTAAAAGGAAAATGAAATTGAAAAGTTTCACTTGAGTCTCCAAACCACTTGTATGTCAGCAATCCAGATGTATTTACAACTAGGCTCAGGTGTACTTAAAAATAAATAAAGCAAGAATTTATCATTTGGAGAGTCTCTCCATCCTGCCAAAAATTTCAGGAATACCTGAACTCTAAGGATTATGAGAAAAAAATTATTATGCAGAAACAACTGAGAACAGCTGATTAATGGCTTTTATTTTTAGAGTACTAAAGAATTTAAAACAAAATATTTTCTAAATTTCTCACTCTTTTTATATAGGAAAGAAAAAGTCCTTAGTGAAAGAATAATTAACCATGTATTTGGACAGAACAAGATAGTTTGGAAAGAACTAGAGAGAATTGCATTAACTTTTGCTCTTAAAAAAATCAGCTGGAAAATTAGCAAGATGGTTGGAGGCATTTTTCTCAGGGTAAAAAAAAATCAACTACTAAAATAAACACAATTAGAATTAAATATCAAATTACTTTAAAATTACTACCAATGGATGATAACTATTAATCATATAAAAGCATTATTTTTGGTTTAATAAATATTTAATTAGTGTTTTGATAGTTCTCATCAAAGAGTTATCTATTACTAAAAAGATTTACTAAGGAAAATTTAAAAAATAAATTAATGAGCTAATTTTAAGTGCATCACACAGTGTTCTGAAGTAACTGATGTTAGAAATATTTTGGTATAATTCCCAATTGTGTATTCTAATGCCAAAAAAATGCTTATTTAGAAATTTTTCCTGGTTTTGTAGTTAAAAAATTGAATCTATGTGCATGTATAAGTACATGTATGCATGTACACCAAGATAGATAGATGATAGACAGACAGATAAATAGAGAGATAGGTGATAGGCAGGTAGATGATAGATAAATAGGAGTTAAAACTAAACTTAGGAAAGTTGTGAATATGGCATAATTTATTTCATTTAATGGTGCAAATATAGTATAACTTATTTAATGCTGAAATAAATGTGACAAGGTATAAATATTGCAGGAAGTGCATTCATTCATCTTATTCCCAGGTAAAAAGAAACAATTCCTGCCATTACACTAAATACAATACATTTCCCCCTTTCATGTATATTTTTAGTATCATGAACTGCCCAAGACTGGGTTTAGTACAAATCAGTAGGTAAGATTTAAGATGCTGAATTAGGGAAGAAAATTATACATGTCATAACTAAGGGTACAGAATGTATAGTTAAAATAGCATGCTTAATGCACTGGTGTGCTGGAGCTGGCTTATACCATCTTGTGGAAAACAATTGTTCTCATCTCTTCCCATCTCACCAGTCGGTGAGGTAGCTTGAAATCAGCGCTTATAAGAGTATCTGCAGCAAAGAAGTCAGCAAATGCCACAAAATCAGGGATCTTTCCCAGGTATTTCCCACTCCCACCGAAGACAGCGAGCTGGTTGTTAAACATTTATCAGCACATCCAAGGTTTAATGTATCCTCTGTCTCTTTTGAATGGAAATTGTAGTGATTCTTTTTTCTCCTCATCACATTTCTTAATTATCAAATGGAATTAGCAATATTTATCTTAAAGAAATATTGGAATAACTGAAGTAGATTCCATTTAAAAAAAAATCACCTGATATTCATTAAATGTTCATGAAGAGTTTTTGATATGTGAATTTAAATGACCTTTAACCACAAGAATTCAAAAGTCAATGTTCAAACTTAAGACTATCAAACATAATATATTTAGGGAAAAAAAGCAGGATTAAATCTAAGTTGACATTAAAGGTGCAACTGTGCAAGCACATACACATGTATTTATATTGCAGCGATTCTTCTAAATGTTGACCTAAAAATAAGTGCAGTAAATTGTACTCATCAACAAAATCATAATATATTTTGTAATTCAGAACCACAGAAAGTCAGAATGCAAAGGGGTAAAAGCAAAAGCTCTAAGGATTTATACTAGAAGGATTCTCAAAAGAAAAAATAAAATACATTTGTTCTTCATGAAACACATTCATTGTTTATTATACAATAGGTAGCATTCCGAATGATAGTGAGGCAAAAGAGAAAACATTAAAATTTTGTAACATCAATGTCATTATAACAATTTACATATAGAAAAATAGTAATAGTTAATATTTTTACATATTTTTACTTGCAAGATACTACTCTAAACAACTTATGCTTATTACTATTATCCATGTTTTAGAAGTGAAAAAATATAGAATGTTATATAATTTTCTCAAAATTTTATATTTAATAAATATCAGAAGTGGTCTTTGAATCCAGGATTTCACAGTTCATTAAATATATGAGCACAATGGTATAACTTGGATCAGTAAAGCAGTTGGTAAATAATGGATGGATACAGTGTGGTGATTGTTGGGAGAAGAGGGGTAAGGGAAGGTAGAAGGTATGGGGGGATAAATGGTGATGGACAAAATAAAATAAAATTAATTTAAACTAAAAATAAAGTTAAAGAAGAAAAATTTAATTAAAAATCGATAACATTATATGTATAATTAAACATAAGTTTTTTTTGTTTTAGCAACAATTGTAGATACAATGCTCTTGTAATAAAATTTCAAGAGAGATTTTGTATATTATTCACCCAGTATTCTCCAATGTAACATCTTGCATACATACACTAACATATCATAACCAAAAATTCACATTAGTGAAATCCAACCATTTAGTTAGATTTCATCAGTTTTACATGCCATCTTATGTATGTGCTTAGTTCTATGCGCTGTTAACAGATGGGGATTTGTGTAACCACCACCACAGTTAAGATACAAAATAATTCAATTACAAGAATCTGTTGTGCTGCCTCTTCACAATCATAGCCACATCTTTCCCGCTCTCCTGCCCTAACCCCTGAAAGTCACTAATATGGTTTCCATCTTTGCAATCTTATCATTTTAAGAATGGTATATGAATGGAATCATGTAAATCAGAAATGGAATTGTAACTTTCTTTTTTAAGAGAAATTTGATAAGAGCTTATATGAACAAAACTAATGACATACCAGGGAACTATATCAAGTGTTTTGGAATTGTAACCTTTTGACTTTTTTACTGAGCAAATTTATCTTTTGATCCATCCAAATTATTGCATGTATCAATAAATGTATCATTTATTTCTGAATAATATCTCCTCATGGAGTTGTCTTACAGATTATGTAAACATTCACATTTGAAGAGCAGTAAACTTTTCTCAGTTTTTAACTATTATAAACAAAGCTTCTATGAAGATTTGTGCACAGGGTTTGTGTGCAAGTTTTCAATTCTTTTGAATAAATGTCTAGAGTGCATTACTTGGTTATATGGTGAATGAATATTTAGAGCTGAAAGAAACTCATGTATTTTTCCAGAGTAGACGCAACAGTTTTCATTTACATCAGCAATGGAGGAATGGTCAAACATTTAATGTTCTCAAATTTTTTTTACAGTTAGTCATCATGATATGTTTGTAGTGATATCTCATTGCATTCTTTAATGACCAGTAATGATAGACATTTTTCATGGGTTCATTTGCCAGCTGTACATTGTTTTATATATAATTTATTTTAATTGTATTGATAATTTTGCAATTGGAACTTTTTTTATAATTAAGGTATTCGTGTCCTTGATATATTCTCTGTCACTATATAGGTTGTCTTTTATTCTAGTAACAGGATCTATTGTAGTCCAACAATTTTTAATTTAGAGAAGGTCTGAATTATTCATTTATTCTTTTAAGGATAGGATTTTTTTGGAGTCAAGTCCAAGAACTGTGCCTTCCTCTAGTTCCCATAGATTCTCTCTTATGTTTTTTATAAAAGCTTTATAGCTTTATGTTTTACATATAAATCCATAATCCATGGATTCATATGTGTAAAGTTTTGTATAAGGAGTGAGATTTAGGTAAAAGTTTATTTTTTTCATTCATTCACTCATTTATTCATTCATCCATCCACTCATTTATTCATTCATCTATCTACCTATCTGTTCAGTCCCTATAGGTAATGAAATGTTTTAGAATAATTTGTTTAAAAAGTTACCTAATATACACTGAATGTTCTTTGCATCTTTGTGAAAAATTAGTTGGGTATATTTGTATGTATATATTTCTGAATTCTGTTGATCTATATGTCGATTCCTCTAAGAATATCACACTGTTTATTGCTGTAGCTATATAATTAATCTTAATGGGTTGGGTAATTCCTCCAATTTTAGTTTTATTTTTCAAAGTCTTGTCCTTCCATATATGTTTTAGGATGTAGCCTATGGCTACAGAAATCACTGCTGGAATTGTAATAGGAATTTGTATTAAACCTAGAGACCAAAACGGGGAGAAGAGACATCTGTGTTCTGTTGAATCTTATGATTCATGAACATATATTCAGATCTGAGGGAAAAAATATAGTCCCCCTTTTCTGTTTCTTTACCCTCACACTACTTCCACACTGAAACAGTTGTGACACTTGACATGTAGGGGTTTTCCCCACACCAAGCAACTTGTGACACCACCTGGATGCCCTACCATTTAACTTGAATCTGACACTTTCTATTAATCTGTATATCTATTTTGTGTATAGTTTTGCCTGATTTGGTGTCAATATAATACAGACTTTATAAAATAAATTGTGAAATATTTTCATCTCCTCTAATTTCTGAGAGGTATTATCTAAAATTGGCATTAATTCCAATTTAAGTGTTTGATAGAATCACCTATTTCTGCATTTTCTATTTTTAAAGCTTTTAGTTGCAAATTCAACCACTAAAATAGAGTATTAACATTGTCTGTTTCATCTTGGTTTAGTTTTTGGTTTGTGGGTTTTCAGGAATAAGACCATTTCTTCTGTTGAATTTTTGAGTGGAAATCATTGTTACTATTCCCCTATATAGTCTTTTAAAGGCTGAAGGAACGATAGATTTTTTTCAGTTGTGATAGAGACTCATTGATTTTGTTAATTTTTTCAAAGAATCTTTTTTAATTTTCATCTTTGATGTTTTCTATTGTTTCCTGTTTTCAATATCATTGATTTCTGTTCTTATGTATACTATTTTCATTATTATTTTGTTCTTCTGATCCTAGCTCTTTGAGTTAGGAATTTAAATGATTAGATAACAAACTTTTCTTTTACAATGTAAGTATTATCTAATATTCCTTTTAGTACTATTAATTTTCCTCTAGCACTGCTTTAGCTGAATCTCACATATTTTAATATGTCCAATTAGTTTGTTTTCAATCAGTTCTATATGTTTCTTTAAAAAGTTCTTTGAAACTCCCATTTTGAATTCTGTGGTTTCCCTGCTCTCCACCCCTGCAATGAGTTAGAGACTTTTTTTTTTTTATTGACCCAGGATTAGCTCTAAATTGGTAAACTTAAATGGACATTGAAAAAATGTGTTCTTTTCTGTTTCAGGTTAAGTGCTCTATATATTTCAACTAGGTCCTGTCAGTTGATTGAGTTGCTCAGTTCTTCTGTAACCTTGCCAATGTTCTCTCTAGTAGTTCTATTACTTGCTGAGGTTTGGGTGCTGAAGTACACAGCTATGATGTTGAATTCACCTATTTCCTCATGTATTAATTAAGTCTTTTGTTTATTATATATTCATTTGAAATTATTCTATTTTCAGATTGAATATATAATTCATATATATTCAGGTATTGTTACTATTTTTATATAGTCATTGACTTTTTTAAGTTATATAAATATAGTCACTCCTGATTTTTATGTTTAATCTTTGCATGATATGTCTAATCTTTCACTTTTAACCTGTGTATGCTGTTAAAGTTGAAATGAGTTTCTTTTAAATAGGATATTATTGGGTTAAGTGTGTGTGTTTTTAATTTACTTTCCCAATTTTTCCCACTTAATTAGTGCCTTTATACTATATTTAAGATGTTTTTTTATATTTACAGGATAAATGTACCATTTAATATTTGTTTTGTTTCCTCCTTCTCTTATTGTCTTCCTGTCAATTACTTGTACAGTTTTAAGATTCTGTCTTAGTTGATTTATAATATTTTTGTTTGTATTTCCATATGTAGTTTCTTGCTAGTTGATCTGGATATTATAATATACACTATCGACATAATCTATATCTACTGGCATCAATATTTTACCATTTCGATTTAAGTTTGGAAAGTGTGCTTATATTTTCATCCCTTTATATCATTCCCAATTTTTAAATATCATTGACTTTTATTTCAGATGGTATTATAAATGTATTTTGTCCTCAAATGAAGAAAACTCATAAAGAGAGTGCTATGTTGAATTTACACACATATCCGTTATTTTTCATAGTCTCTCTTTTTCCCATTGCTTACAAATTCTTATTTTATTTCAGTTTGGCAACATTCTTTTAGTCATTCTCTAAGAGTAGGATTGCAAGTGATAAATTATCTTGGTTTTCTTTATCTTATATATGCCTTTATATACTCTTCATTTCTCAAAAATATTAGGGTAATTCCTCTTGTCTCCATAATTTTTTATGAAAAATCAAATGTCATTCACATTGGTTTTACCCTATAAGTAATGTGTAGTTTCTCTCTGGTTATTTTCATTTTTTTATTTTGGTTCTTATAAAATTAATAATAATGTGTTTTGGCATTTTATCTTCATGCTATTCAGAAAAGGTTAATTCTATTGATCTGTCCTCAGGTTTACTAATTACATAACTTTCCTGATTTTTTTGTCTATTATTGAGCCTATCCAGTGAGAGTATTTTTTTCTTTAATTTCAGTAACTGCATTTTTTACTTCTCTAATTTTTTCTATATATTTCTTTTTTATTGATTATTTTGCTGAGACTTTTTTCTTTTTGGAAATTTATTTCTAAAGAAATACCTACTGCTTGGTAAAGCATTTTTAAGATGGTTTCTATGAAATCCTTTTAAGATAATTCCAACCTATTTTACCTCAGCTGTCTTGTGTTGATTTTCTTTTCTCATTCATGTTGTGATTTTTCCTTTTTCTGTTGTGACAAGTGTTTTATGATTGTATCATGAACATTTTGGTTACTAGATTATGAGGCTCTGATTCTGAGCTCTACTCTTCTTTTTAGCAGTGTTTTTTTGTTTGTTTTCATTTTTGGCAGTCAGTTCCCCCTAGTGAGGAGCAATAGGAAGGCTGAATCTGTTTATACGGTCAGCTTCCCTCTGGGTCATACTGACATCTGCCCAGCAAAATTGAAGTGCTGAACGACATTATAACAATGAGTGGGACAGGCATTGAGCTTCCGCTTTTGCCCTTCTGACGACTTCCAATGAAAGTGGGGAACAGCCTGCTGCTTCCATGTGGGCAGTGTTAGCTCAGTTCCCCACTGTGTCCTGTGGCCTCAGGGAGAAGCAAAGCAGAGAGATGAATGGCATCACTTTATTTCTATAGGGTTGGGGCAGTAGGTCACTACTCTCGCTGAAACTTACTGGGCTTCTTTGACATAAGGGAAAGGCAGAAATGTAATCACAATCCAACTAGCCCATTCTCAAACTTTTATTCTTAATTGATGTCCAAATGAAGTTGAAGTCTCAGTCCCTACTGGGGCCTCTGGCACTATGCAAGGAGTAGTGAAATTGCGTAGTGCCTGGCCATGTCTGATCTTGGCTCATGAAGTCTTACTGTTTTTAGGTTAAGGGTGGATGGGACAGAGGTTTAGCTTTTCAGTGGACCCCACTGACACTATCCTGGCAAGGTTATTGAAGAACTGCCTACTTCCACTGGGCAAGTGTTGGAAAGTAGCTCTCTTCAGCAGTATTGACACTATCTTGACAGGGGAATTGGAGTGCTGCCTACTCCTGTCAGATACAGAGTAGATCACCATCCTGTTTCGCTCCCACTGATACTGCTGGATAGGGAAATAGCAGCAAGAGCACCTGCTTCATTGGCTACGGGTTTGGGGTGAAATAACACTTACCTTTTAGCTCTCCTGAAATAACCAGAAGGAAGGTATGGCTTTTACATTGGTGTTTTGACGGTAGCAGGATGAGTAACACCAACAGAGTTTGTTGTTATCAGGGCGCCCTTTTCCCAGCCTTTGGCCTAGGAGAAACAGACTTTTCTTGGAGCTCTTTTTGTCTCCATCTTCAGCAGTTTTAGGTTGGAAGTTTCTGTAGGACCCTGTTCAGTGTGTATGGGAGCCAGGAAACTCATCCGTATGACATTTCTCAAATCCCAAAGTCCCTGGGCTATCCACCTTTATCCTCTACCCTTCCGAGTTTTCCTTTGTTTATTGGTTGTATTATGGACAACGCTTTCACTTTGTTAGCTGGAAGAGAGAAGAACCGGGAAGAATGTGGCCACACCATCTTGGCTGAAATCAGAAATCCAAACAAAGCTCTGTTAATTAATGACAAATGAAAAAATCCATTTTAAGGATTAATACCAACATCAGATCTTTATAATTAATTATTTTCTAGTTCATAATAGAATTTAAAATTAAAATTAAAATTTTCTTAGATGTTATACTCCAAATAATTTTCTGCATATCAAAGGCATTTACAATTGACAGTAAAAAGAAAATACCTGTACAAACCACTCACATCAGCACTGTAGGTGTTGAATAAGAACAGAAATGTCCTATCTCTATAAAAAGACTGCAAAATGCTTTAAAATTATAGTTGTGCTGATTTATTTAATATTTTATATTTTATAATACGATTAATGAATTTATGACTATTCAGTCACTTTTAATTTTTGATAGGTTTATATATTATTGATTGCCCAATTTCCTTAGTATTTAGTAAGCTTAAAACATTAAACAACATAGGTCAGTTAATTGACCAGTGATCTGGAAATTTTATGATGATGACTTGGAGTTATTTAGCCTGGAGAGTACCCGTTATTAAAAGTATAAGATTGGACATCAGTTTTGAATATTAATCTAATGATATTCTGTAGTATTTGAAGAATTGGTGCATCTAAAATTCATGTTGTTAGGTATCTTAGAGTATCATATCTTTATTATTTATCAAGCAGGCCTGGTAATATACTACAAATTATAAATAATTTGTTTATAAAATATATAAACATACATATCATACAAATTATATGTTTTAATATGTATCTAAATATCTGGGCTAGGAAACCATTATTTTATATATTATAATAGAAATATTATTTTATAATTTTTGTTAAAAATATTCTGCAGTACTAATATAATAATTTTGTGGGACGATGAGTACAATTATATGAATAAAGTCAGCATTAGTATTGGATAATAAAGTCAATGTCACATACATTCCCTAATTCAAATTTCCTTAAAGAAACTGCATACCATCTAGTGATCTAGTGACAAAATTACAACTTTTAATTCCGCTTTTTTGTAAGCATCATTATCAACTATGATGAATAGCAACAACCAAAGGTAACTTGTTTGAAAATTTTACTTTGATAAAATAACTTTATGGGAAAATTTTTAAATACTCCATTATTCCTATTAATTTGTACTTTAGCAGATAAATGAACTAAAAAAAAGTGGGGGAGGAGTTACTATGAAGTCTTTCAACTTTCCCATTTATCAGAAATACTTGTGTAAATGCTGCAACACATACTCATTTTTGCTACCTAGAATTATACATTATTTCATGACTGCTATATAATCATACTAGAAATAATTATATATTCAATATACTCATATGCCCTTGGGTTTCTGTTTCATATAAATGTATACTGAAATAACTGTTTTCTAAACAAATAAAAAAGAGGTAGGGGAGGTTGATATTAGAAATATAATAAAAATAGTGTGGGAAATAAGGCAATTTAATGTCTCTGTCCCTATTTCTCTTGTATACAGTTTAAGTAGATGCTCTATTGGCCGTGAAATGCATGCTGTTAATATTCAGATTTCCTTAGGGTTTATTTCAAGAATTCTCAGAACTTGAAACTCTTTTTTTCCTTTGTTCAAATTGACTTACACAATTCTCATACATTTCACATTAGTTAAATTCACAATCTCATCCCAACACCCCTCACACTCAAATTATCTAAAAAATCAGGTTTATCTGACAAGGATGGTTACTCACTTCCCAGCCTCTCCACCTCAAAAATCATCCAGTGTCTGCATTCTTTTTATGTCACCACTGTAACATGAGGAATAAGTATACTTCTTCCATCTTTCTAAAGTTACCATCTTTCTTTATTCTATTTCCTTCTTATTTCTCTGAATCTTAGCTCTGTAAAATCGCCCATTCCTTTTGACAGCATCAGTATCTTCTCTTTAACTCCTTCCCTTGGATTCAATCTTCATAAAAATAATAATAACAGAAAATAATATACTGTCTTTGATCATGGTAAACAGTAATTTCTCTATTGTCTCCCAATCTATCAAAGGACACACTCTTTATGGATAAATTATATGTGATAAGTAATATCATATGTCACGTGATTTTGAGTTTTTATTTCATTCTTTGGAGATTGCTCTTTTTACATCTCTATGACATAAAGGGCTGTTCAGAGAGTGCTGGCTGTATCCCTATTATCTCCATTTTTTTTTCTTCTCTCTCATTCAAGCTTTTATTTATTTAAATTTATAAACTGCTCTCCTTTTTTAATTTAACAGTGAGTATGTATGTATATATGCAATAGAATACTATGCACATTATTTTCTTCCATGATTTTTTTTTATTAAAATGTTTATCCAGGTGTTGATATCATAGTAAAGGGTGTTTCAACCTTGGTACAATTTATATTTGGGGTTGGAAAATTCTGTTTTTGGGACTGTCTTGTGCAATGTAGCATAATTAATATCACCCATGGCCTCTACCAACTAGATGTCAGTAGGAATTCCAAGTTTTGACAATCAAAAATGTTTCCAGACATCTTCACTTTTGTGGTGGGCGAAATCATTCCTAGCTGAAAACCACAGTCAAGATACCATGTAAAATATTTTTTTTCATTTTTTTACGTCGTTGTCCTAGTTCTTGAGAGTGCACCATTGTTTGTTAACTAGTCACTAATTGTCGAGCATATTGTGTTGCTTTCTATCTTTGTTATTACTAATAGTACAGCAATTTAATAGCTTATTCTATTTTAACAAAGTGCTTTTAAAAGTTTTAGAAGTGAGCCTACAGAAAAAAAGTTAACTGCATAATGTTTCCAGATTTGCCAAAGTACCTTTCATTTTGCATTCCCACCAGTCATGTATGAGTCATACAAGTTTGATTGCTATACTTTTATTGAGGAAATAGTCTCTTTTTCACTGCATGATTGAAAGCAGTGATCATTCACCCTGTTGATGAAAATAACATACATTTTTGTATTTTGATACTTTCATTGATTTAATATTTCAATTTGTCACTAATTACTGAAACTATATATTGTTATAATCTACATTAATAGTAAAATAATACAGAAGTTTGGCTCTACAAGTCAATAAAAATATTAAGAAAACTAAACAAAATGAAATGTACTCATACATATTCCATCTCTTATTCGTAGGTTTAAAACTGCCAAATACAGAACATGAGTCACATAAAATACAATTTATTTTGGAGTTATTTATTATCCCACTAATCTTTTTCTTTATGTTTTTCAACACAAAGAGGAAAATATACTAGACATCAAATGTATGCACAATGAAAAAGTAAGATAGTCCAGACAAAATTATAATTGGAATATTTCTCAAGTTGTAATATGTTATTGTGTTTTACTTTTAAGTTTTTCATTATACTTTAAAGTTATATAAAATAGTACCTCTCTCTGGAGGAAGTTTTGGGGATTTATGCCACAAGGTCCCATTTAATGAAAATTTCACTAATATATTTACACAAGCTTATTTTAATGAAAGTAGCATTCTGTGTGGGCAAGCCCAGTAACTTGTATTATAATCAAATGCACTTTAAAGGAAATTAGAAATTCTTCTTACACTGTTAAAATGAAATGAAGCAAAATATTGAATCTCTAACACAGGTACTGCTTATGATTTCTCTCCTAAATGCGGATTTTGACCTCAGTTTTTCTTGAAAAAATTTGTTGAAATATCCTCAAACATGTTATAAAACAATTTTTATTTTGAAAGCCCTAAAAGCAAGTAGCTGTTAAAAATTATCAGCTTCTCCTGGTAATTTTGGGCAAATTTACCAATCACTTTTATGTTCCATGTAAGCATAAGTAACTCCAGAATTTAAAAATAAGAACATCAATACAAGCTAGTAAAGTAAGATGGAATGAGTGACAAAGCAAACAGAGAACAGTCTGGACACTCCTATATTGGCAACAAAGAAACAGCAATCATAGGGCTGAGGGAACAAAAGGTGAAGGAGGTGAAACCTAGTCTGAGAAGCCTCAGACTTTCCAGGGCTGGAGGAACATGTCCTATGACAGGCTGCCAGAAGACAGCTGAAACTCCGTAGGAATGGGTTCCCTTTGGCAGCTGAAGCCACAGAGCATAGAGCAGCTGCTAGGGATACCAAAGACAGAGAGAATGTTCTTGATTTTCCCTTCCTCCACTTCCCAATTCCCCACTAACGCCTTATTCTTGCTGGTCCCAATTGGAACCTGCAGTAAAATACAGTCTCCTTGTAAAACACAGTGAAACCTAGAAAATGTGAGAAAATTATCTGAAATCAATGAGGCAAATAACCTCCACATAATTCCTTCTCATTCTTGTTATTAATGGTCATTTATTAGTAAAGAGAACTTCTTTGTTTTTAATGTAATTTGTTTTTTAGGTGGTATTATCACTATGTGGATATTTCCTATTGTGACTTTATCACACTGCAATAAAATTCCATGAGAACAGGCACGGTCTTTTGGTTCTGTCCACGACTCTGTCCCCAGCATTTAAAATAGCCTGGCCCATATTAGTTGGCCAACACAATGTGGTGGATAAGTAGGTGAAAGAAGAAATCTCAGTTTATTAGAGAATTAAACAGGCAAAATGTAACACTCTAAAATTTAATTTAAAATAACTAGTGTTCTGGTTGGTTTGATTTCTTATTTGATAATTGAAATTCATATTCTAATGAGAATGGACATCAAATTATAAGTTTCATATGACATGCATACTATAACTTAATATTTTAAATTCCAAATAATACTTTGTTTCAATCATACTTTGT
This sequence comes from Mormoops blainvillei, assembly GCA_004026545.1. Classification (NCBI taxonomy): domain Eukaryota; kingdom Metazoa; phylum Chordata; class Mammalia; order Chiroptera; family Mormoopidae; genus Mormoops; species Mormoops blainvillei. The sequence goes on along the minus strand of PVJD01002486.1, from coordinate 186,062 downwards.
TTCTATTTATGTCATCTTTATTTACTTCAGTTATATTATCAAAATATATCAGAAATATTTTAGCTATAAATCTTTCTAATCAAACATTGTAATGTGTGTCTTTATCCTTTGTTACATTATAAAAAACTTAAGATTGCATTTACAATGTTGATATTATATATGATAATCATATAACTGAGTAACTGACTTATGATCCATAAGATAGTTGAACTTGTTATAAATAAATAATAATAAAAATATTTAAGGTAATTGATTTATGAAAGAACACTAAGTATGAGAGATTTTCTAAATAGGTTTACAGATTATACTAGAAAGATAAAGAACACATCAAATAGAGAGAGTAATTTTAATATTTTCTAAATGTTTCATGCACAATAATTTGAAAAATAGAAATGACCTGTAAATTACTGAGTATACAGCAGAATATGTGGTAGTGTCTTACATAGGAAGACTAAGAACAGCCTCATTGTAACATATCCTCTGAAGTGATGTGTATGTTTAACATAATTTTGTCAACTATATTCAGTTGAATTCAAAGAATCTGTTTGAATTACTCAATTGATACTTTGATGAAGCTACAACCTTAAATGCCGAGTTTGGTTTTACTGTCCATGACAAGACTCCATAGCAAACCCAATGCTAAACAAAATGTCGTATCTTATGACTGTGTTCTGTCCGTTAGCACTCACAGTATTTCGGAAAAGCGTTATTCAATCACAAACAATTTGAAAGTATTTATATTTGCCTTTTCTTTACATTTTTGCAGGCTGCAAGTCAAAAATCTACATAATAGAGACAGTTTAATTTAAAATATATTTAAGCAGTCTGTCTCCATTACATAGTCAGCTAGGATAATTATATCTGTCTCCAAGTGATTAGTAGTTATCACAATAACATTCTCAGTAATTCAATTTCACTTTAAAAAGACACAAAACTAGTTAACTGTTTAACTTGATCTGAGTCTAGAATCTCAATATTATTCTTTTTTTCCCTTTTTCTCTTTTTATTAAATTTATTGAGTGACACTGGTTAATAAGATTATATAGGTTTCAAGTGCACAATTCTATCATACATGATCTTCATGTTATATTGTGTACACACCACCCAAAGTCAAATCATCTTCTGTCACCAAATATTTGACTGTCTTTACCCGTTACTACCCATGACCCCCTTCCTTTTGGTAACCACCGTGCTGTACTCTATGCCTTTGAGTTTTTGTTTGCTTTTCTTGTTTGTGCATTTGTTGCTTTCAGTTTCATAACCCACATAAGAGAAATTATATGGTTCTTGACCTTTTCTGATTTATTTCACTTAGCATGACATTTTCAAGATCTATCCATGTTATCACGAATGAAAATATTTCATCTTTTCTTGTGGCTGAGTAGTAGTTCATTGTATATTGTACTGCATCTTCTTTATCCAATCATCTATCAAAGGAAGTTTCAGGCATTTCCATGTCTTGGTCACTGTGAATAATGCTGCAATAAACATAAGAGTGTATATGTTTTTTTGAATAAATGTTTTCAAATTTTGGGGGTAGATACCCAGAAGAGAGGTGGCTGGAATAATGATAACTCTATTCTTAATTTTCTGAGGAACCTCTGTACTGTTTTCCATAATAGCTATACCAGTTTACATTCCCATTTGCAGTGCATGAGGGATACCTGTCATTCTCAAGTTTTTCCAAAAATTGAAGAAGAGGCAATACTTCCTAATCCTGATAGCAAAATCTGGCAAGCATAACATAAAAAAGAAAACTATAGGCCCATATCTCTTATGAATACAGATACAGAAATCTTAAACAAAATACTAACAAATCCAATATAACAATACATTAAAAAAATAATACCTCATAATCAAGTTGGGTTCATTTCAGGGGCACAAAGATAGGTCAATACATGCAAACAGATCAATGTATTACATCGCATTAACAAAATAAAATATAAAAATCATATGATCTTATCAATAAATGCAGAAAAAGTGTTTGGTAAGATAAAACATCATTTATGCTTAAAACACTAAACTAAAATAGGTATAGAGGGGAAGTACCTCAACATAATAAAGGCCATATGTGACAATCCCTCAGCTAATACCATACTCCATGGTGAAACATTGAAAGCTTTTCCTCCAAAATCTTGAATAAGACAAGGATGCCCACTCTTACCACTCTTATTCAACATAGTACTTGGAAGTCCTAGCCAGAGCAATCAGGAAAGAAATAAAAAGCATCCAAATTGGGAAAAAATAAGTCAAATTGTCTTTTTTTGTAGACGATATAATACTTTATATAAAAAACCTTAATGATTCCACCAAAAAAAAACTATTAAAAACTATAAATAAATACAGTAAAGTTGTAGGATACAAAATTAAAGTTCAATGTGGTTCAAATTATAGGGAGATTAGACTGTCTTCTAGGAGAATGTTTAGGTCAAATATTAAAAAATATAAACATTTTGTATAATATAACTTTTTGATCTACATTTGACTTTTACATCCACACCATACATAAGACAGAGTAAACTTTAGAGTAACTACTTTAGTCAGTAAAGATGTAATAAAAATGATCATTAATTTGTTCCTCAATTTGGTTGCACCCTCACAGATATCCCTATCAATAACTGAGCTCCATTTTTCAGGTTAAAATGCCTTAGTCAGAGCACAATCTGTTCTTTTCATACTATATACAAATAATTTCTGTTAATAATTCAATTGTACTTTGTGGAACAGCTTGGTACTCATTCATATTCACAAAATTGACATTTTACATTCTATTCTTATCAGAAGACAGATGACTCTCTGACTAATATTCTTATGAAAAATAAAACAAAGAACAAATTATAAAATAAATCAACCAGTGTTCTTTACAAATATAGCCACACTAACCTTATTCAATATTTATAGCAGCTTTATAGGCTGATATATAAAATTCAGATTGATTCAATCTAATCATACATAATATGTATACTGAACTTTCACTAACACACTTATTATTTTTTATTTAAAATGCATAATTATAATAACAAATTAAAAATAAATGTATTATCTTACCCTTAATTTTTCACTCTTAATTGATCTACCATCCAATCATCAGTAAGTTTTTAAATTTTATATTTCCAACTATTAATATTTTTAATATTTCCAACCTCAGGTGATGTTGAAGATAAACCTCAAATTATATTCACTTATGAATACCTTAGCTACTTTATAGTAGTTCTCAGTTGTCTTCAGGTGTTCATGTAGCCAAAACTCATGTTTAGAACAAAACAAAACAAAACAAAAAAATGATTCCTATAGCTATTTAAGAATGTACTGAAGAACAAATACAAGTGGACAAAACAATATATAAAATATACATGCAAGCACATATATATACATATAGATGTATATGTACACATATATACATATGTTCTACTCACTATATATACACACAAACACACACATATATATGTTCTACTTACTAGTATTCAAAGAAATGAAAATCAAATCAACATCTGTGTTTACTAAATAAGAAGGAAATAGACATTCTAAGAGAAATGAGCAAAGCCAACGTCTTCAAATAATTCATGATAGAATGAGAGAAGCAGATGTCTATTAAATACCTTATATCTATGGTTTAAATAAGCGATACTCATAAGGTAAAGGAGATGGATTATAGGAAGATTTTGAAAGACATCATGATTGAAATAATGTTTAATCAAAAACTGGAAGGTATACAATTTTCCCTACCCCACAAATAAGGATAATTAGAAGTGGGGAAAAAACAACTTGGGCATGGATAAAGAAAAATGTAAGGTAAGTTGCAGGGATGTCTAGTGTTTGAAACATAGACTATGTTTTCAGCATGAGGGAAGATATAAATTTGACAAAATGTGTTCAATTAAATTACAAAAGATGTTAAAAACATACCAATGATCATATAAGAAAAATTGTGGATGCTAGTATTTGATTAGTAAGGTGTAATATAAGCAGAGCTGATTTAGTGAAGAAGTGTCAGATTCTCTGCAGGTAATGGAGGAAACCAGAAGCTGAGAGCCTATTTGGGTAACCTTTCAGACCTACAGGAATTGGGTAAATGAGGGACTAAACTAGGAAAGTGGAAATCAAATGGAGGGCATTGATTTCAGAGGTGATGCATGAATAGACTGAAAATTTTTAAGGGTCTGAATTTTGGAGATTGGGGGGAAGATAAACCCAAGGCTCACCTCTAGTTTTAAAGCTTAAAAAGGATCACATGAAAAATGTCGGTAAAACTTAATAACTGCAAACACGTGAATAAGGAGTAACTGTAAAAAATTTAGAAATCTGTCACAAGAGTAAGATAGTTGGAGACATAAAATTACATTAAAGAGAATATAGACCAAGAAATGTGGAACAAAATAGCTGAGTATTGAAAATAATAATGACTCAAGTTTAGAGTCAATGAAAAATATGACCTATTACATCCCAAAACAAATCTGAAGTTTTTTGTTTTCTATTTCTCTGCTTTCAAACTTGAGAAATACTTTTATCTTTAATGAGAAATAAAGGCAATTGATCAGGTTGGTCACTCCAGTTAATTCAAGGTTTCTTTAAAATACCCGATGCGGTATTTTCACGTGAAATCTCTAGCACCAGAAATTCTGATAATCAAACCTGTCCAATTTTATTTATCGTCATTTAGAGTATATTATTTTATGCTTCGATGATAGTTCTGTCACTTATTGGGTTTCAGTGTATGTGACTAATAGAGAGGAAGATAATATCTTTTCTGAAAACAACGAATGACTCATTATTCTTGATAGCTAAATCTTTCATGAGTCATGCTGCTGAGGGAGAGATGAGTAGGCGTAAAGTACAGTAGTTTAAACTTTGATTTCATAAACTTTTTAGTTTCCCATTTCTTCTGTTGAGCCTAAAATTTTTCTCTAGGTGTTTTATCTTAGAAATTTTGATGTCTGGCATATTAAAAGGGATGTTTTATTCCTTTAATTTTATCAAATTGTTCTGCCAACCTTTCAATTCAAACATCTTCTAAGTTTTCTTCTCAGTCAGTCTCGTATACTCTTAATGGTAGTAATTGCTTATTTTTACTTTATTCGCTTGGTTAGAAAATATGAAATTCTTAATTGTAATCATCTCAATATATTTGTAATTTGACATGCTTGTTGTATTTTAGATGTTTTTCTTGAACACTTTCTAGCTTTCTACCTGGAGTCCCATTTTTAGCAATAAAAACACAGCGATGGGGAATTTTTGATGCTTTCAAAAGTCCTTTCATAAATTTAATTACTTTCTTACACTGGATTCATATACACAGAATATAGTCTAAGCAACATTTCATTAACACTTGTTTTAAATCTACATTTTTTATTTTGTCAAACAAATTAATACTAGGCATTCCAATCTTAAAAAGTCACAGAAATTGTATTCTGTGAGAAAAAAAAAGTGGTTTAAAATTTTTCCAGCAACATTTGATCATTCAGTATGAATGCAAAGTTCCAAATGGCTCCTATCTTAAAATATCAACTCTTCCCTAATGGCATAAGATGTTGTTCATAAGTATAAATAAAGAGATATAAAAATAAACACATTTATCTTCCTATTAAAGATAACACAAGTATGTTTTACCTAAAAGAGCTCTGATCATAGTGCTTTCATATAATTTCTATTGTATTGAGGAAAACAAAGTATATATTTTGGCATACAGTTATACGAAAATTATGTTATATTAATGTAATTTAAAAAGATAATCAACTAAATATTATGCATTCATAATAAACTTAAATAGACTGAAAATATACAGAAAACAATGATACTGGAGGTCTTGGTGTGTGACTGACAGAAATAAGATGAGCCTAGGGAAAAATGATGCTTTATCAAAATTTAAAAATTACTATTTAATATTTTGTAGTTTTCATATAAATATAGCTTGAGATTTAAATAAAAATAAAATATAATTCATTGTTTTCTCTTAATCAGAATTAATATTATAGATCTAAGATTGAAGTTTTATGCTAGAAAATTTAAAGCAGGAGTAATATAATATGTTCTTAAGGGACATGTATATTAAACTTACATGGAATTTAACCAAATATTTTATTCTGATTTTAACATGAAACTAATTTAATATGAAAATAATTTTAAAACCATTTTATACTCTCATTAAATCTTTGACTTTTCAATTATCAATGAATTACTCTTTTCTAAAACTATAAGCGTAATACATTCATTGTCTTCAGGCTTTGTAGTAAGATATTGCAAATTTCCTTAATCCTAAATTCCAAAATTTCTGCATGTTAAATACTAACATTAATCAAAACAGATTGAAAATAGTAATATGTTTCATTATTTCATAAATTTTATCAATAGTATTGTCTCTAGTAATCTTAATTCCAATTCAAATCACTAAACCCAATTTAATATGTACCAATTTGGAACTTCCAGCCAAGGTGGAGGCATAGGTAGATACACCTTGTCTCTTCGCACAACCAAAAGAAGGACAACAACAAATTTAAAAACAAAAAATAACCAAAACTGCCAGAAAATCAAACTGTATGGAAGTCCTACAACCAAGGAGTTAAAGTAGAAACATTCACTCAGACGGGTAGGAGGGGAGGAGAGGGGCGGCCAGGGAGGGAAGGACGCACAGCAAGGCTGCGGCTGGCAAACTGGGCAGCCTCACATTTGAGTGCAGAAAAGCCAGGGGGAACAACTAGAGTGAGAGACTGTTCAACCCAGGGTTTAGGCATGGGAGAAGAAAACCTCAAAACTTCTACTGGTAAAAACCTGTGGGGGTTGCGGCAGCAGGAGAAACTGCCGGTCAAGCAGGAGACTTTGTTTGAGAAACCCACAGGGTCCTAGAATATACAAAAACCCACCCACCTGGGAATCAGCACCAGAAGGACCCAGTTTGCTTGTGGGTAACAGAAGTGACTGAAAGCTGGCCAAGAGCAAAGCAAGCAGCATTGTTCCCTCTCAGACTCCTCTACCACATACAGAGCCAGTGACATGGGTTGCCCTGCCCAGGCGAACACCTAAGGCTCTGTCCCTCACAACATAATAGGTGCCCCTAGACCAAAAAAAAAAAATTATATATATATATATATATATATATATATATATATATATATCCCAAACAAAATAACAGATCAAAGCTCCAAAAATACGACTAAGAGATAAAAGGACAGCCAACGTAACAGATGCAGAATTCAAAACACTGGTAATCTGGATGATCACAGAGTTGGTGCAGTATGGTCACAAAATAGAGGAAAAAGTGAAGGCTATGCAAAGTGAAATAAAGAAAAATATACAGGGAACCAACAGGGAAGGGATGGAAACCAGGACTCAGATCAATGATTTGGAGGAGAAAGTAGAAATAAACATTCAACCACAACAGAATGAAGAAACAAGAATTCAAAAAAAATGAGGAGAGTTTTAGGAGCCTCTGGGACAACTTTAAAAGTTACAACATCCAAATCACAGGGGCACCAGAAGGAGAAGATGAAGAGTGAGAAATTGAAAACTTATTTGAAAAAATAATGGAGAACTTCCCCAGTCTGGCAAAGGAAATAGACTTCCAGGGAGTCCAGGAAACTCAGAGTCCCAAAGAAGTTGGACCCAAGGAAACACACACCAAGGCACATGATAATTTCATTACCTAAGATTAAAGATAAGGAGGGAATTTTAAAAGCAGCAAGAGAAAAGGAGATACCTACAAAGGAGTTCCCATAAGATTGTCAGCTGATTTCTCAAAAGAAACCTTACAGTCAAGAAGGGGCTGGAAAGAAGTATTCAAAGTCATGGAAGGCAAGGGCCTACATCCAAGATTACTCTATCCAGCAAAGCTATCATTTAGAATGGAAGGGCAGATAAAGTGCTTCTCAGGTAAAGTTAAAGGAGTTCATCATTGCCAAACCCTTATTAAGTGAAATATTACAAGAACTTATCTAAGAAAAAGAAGATGATCAAAAATATAAACAGTAAAATGACAACAAACTCACAACTATCAACAACTGAACCTAAAAAAACAAAAACAAAACAAACTAAGCAAACAGCTGAAATAGGAACAGAATCACAGAAATGGGGATCGCATGGGGGGGTTATCAGCGGGGAGGAGAAGAGGGGAGAATGGGGGAAAAGGTACAGGGAATAAGAAGCATAAATGGTAGGAACAAAATAGACAGGGAGAGGTTAAGAATAGTATAGGAAAGGGAGAAGCCAAAGAACTTATATGAAAGACCCATGGACATGAACTAAGTGGGGGAATGATGGTGGGAGATGGGGTGCAGAACAGAGGAAAATAAAGGGGAGGAAAAATGGGACAACTGTAATAGCACAATCAATAAAATGTATTTAAAAATATGTACAAATTTGTTTATTTCTTATGTACTTATAATTACAAATATTTAATGTGTTATAATTTTATTGTGTTTTTATCAAATATGTCTGAATAAAGCATTTGCATCTGTGCAATTTCAAAGAGTAAAATATAGGATGAATGCTCTACTTTATTAGATATTTTTCAGTTTAACTTTTACATATTTCCCTATTATGTTGTTTATTGAGAATTTTAGTGATTTTCCCCTGTAGAACTTATTTTTATATGTCATATTGTAATGGCTAATAGTTAGGGAATTTTATTGAAAATATTTGGGTCACATTGGTTAATAAAATTGTATAGGTTTCAGGTGTATAATTTTATAATGCATCATCTGTATATTTAATTAAACAATCCTATTTAAATCATGCTCCTACCTCTTAATAGTCATATAATTTTTAAAATATTTTGTGACAATTGAATAAAATAATCCCTGTGAGCCATTTAATATCATATCTCAGTTTCAGTAAGCATTCAATTAATGCTATCATTTTAGTAATATTAATATCACTTTTCATTCATGAGTATGATTTCCATTTTAAATTGACACTTCTCTTTTGTGAGTTATCCATGTTACATTCATATGTCTGATTAATGGTTTTATTAAGGTAAAGAAAAAAGTGACAATATTTAGAGTATTGGAAGAGATAAATGTACTACATTTAAAAACAGGACAATTAGCCCTCTCTGGTGTAGCTCAGTGGACTGAGCATCAGCCTGTGACCTAAAAGTTGCCAGTTCAACTCCCCTGTCAGGGTATATGCCTGGTTTGTGGGCCGGGTCCCCAGTAAGGGGTGCACAAGAGGCAACCACACATCAATGTTTCTCTCCCTCTATTTCTCCCTCTCTTTCTCCCTCCCTTCCCCTCTGTCTAAAAATGAATAAATAATATCTTTAAAAACAGGACAATTACTTAAAAATTATGCTAGGTTATATAAGGAAAATTGTTAGAATTGTGCTTTGTTTGTTCTTATCCATGTCAGATAGATATGATCTTCCATTCTTCTTCATAATTTCTAAATGTTCTGATGACTGGATTTAGAATGAGAAGCAGTGTAGCAGTATGGAAACAAATAGTTTACTATTTGCATACAATTGGCAGTTTATTCTTGGAAAGCATGATGCTGGGTAAAAGTTTCATTTAAAGAGCAGAGATATCATTCTGCACATCTCTGAACTGCATCAGTGCTACTTGGCTTTAGATCTGTCTTTGGTTTTAATGCCTGTAAATGTCTATATAAATTCCTCACCCTGTTTTTTGACTAGTTGGAGGATTTTTCTTGCTTGTTCATGATAGGCTCGCTTATTTATTTATTTATTTATTTATTTATTTATTTATTTACATGTCTCTCCAGCCAAGGATTGGAATTCCAAGGAGCTTGTGTGGACAGAGAGACAGCAGTTGACAGAGCAACAACCTATGTTTTTTCATGCCTGAAATATATGCATTTAGATGAAGAATATACTTTGTCCCTTAAACAAGCATCATTTCCTTGTTAGTGTAAATCATGTAATTCCTGAACTTCCAAGTCTTGTGTCAGCTTCCTAAATAAAAAAGAACTAAGAAGATTTTAGTTCTGCTACTGCTTATAATCGCTGGTGTGACTTTGAACAATTATTTAACCCACCTAAGGATTAGTTTTCTCATCTGTAACTGAATTAGTTTGGTTAAATGATCTGTAAGTTAATTTTTAGTTCCGAAGTTTTATGATTTTAAAGAAAAGATCAGAGGAATGCTCTATGCACTAACACACTGATTGGTTTCTGTGGTTCCATTCTAAGAAATAATTCTTTAACAAATTATTCTCAAACCTCATAAAAGGTGGGCAGTTTTCCATACTGAATGAATGTGCAAGTTCAGTATATAACAAATTATGATCCATATCTACATTTTCTTTCCCTAGTTTTCTTAGGGAATTTTAAGTATATAATAGCTCATCAAATAAGCAAAAAATAAAGACAATAGAATTCTTAAAAATAAATGTGTTTTTATCTGTGCATATGTACACATATATGCAATATTAATTGTTATGCAGATCACTGCTTATGTTGGGAAAATGTTTACATTTTCCTCTTTTTTAGGTAAGAGACATCAGCCTACCAGCTTTCTCAAATCCATCACTACGAAGCAGCATTAAAGGTGTAATGAAACACAAGATTTCAAAAACTCCCTCCAAAATAATTTTATGCTAAATTTAATGAGAAAAGAAGTCTTTCGAGTTCTCAGGTGATAACGCTAAAAGAACATGAATCTGGTTTCTGTTCACTGCTTAGGTTGTTTTTGTTGGACAGGAAAAGTTTGGAGTGTTGAATGATGAGGCCAATGAAATAAAACAAGGACTGGAAGAGGGAAAAACAACGATGATCTTGACAATGATGTGTAAGCCTTGGGTCCCCTGTTTGTTTGTGTGAAAACAATGGTACCAACTTCTATTTTTCTGTGGTATATTAAAAATAAATCAGTTTTCATATTTTATTGATTATTTTAGCATAATTTTATTTGGGTTAGATTTCCAGTAATGATTATTCCACAGCATTGCTACATATTTTATTTTCAGCTGTTTTGTTTTCTAAATTTTAGCCATCCAACTGGATATGAAGTGGTGTCTCATTGTGGTTTTGATATGCATTTCTCTCGTGACTTGATGCTGAGTATATTCTCATATGTTTGTTGGCCATTTGAGAATCTCCTTTGGAGAAATTTCTCTACAAGCTCTGTATCCATTTGTTGTCTTTTTATTATGTAGTTGTGAGGTTTCTTCATAAATTCTGGATACTAGATTCTGATCAGCTATATGGTTTACAAATATTTTCTTTTTGTGGTTTGTCTTCTCTCTCTTAACAGTGCTGGTTGAAGCACAAACATTTTTAATTTTGATGAAATCTAATTATTTTCTCTTTTATAGTTTGTGATTTGACATCATATCTAAGACTCAGTTGCTAAATCCAAGGTTGCATAGATTATCCCAATGTTTCCTTCTACATCTTAGAGTTTTATTTCTTATATTTGTTATTGTTTTATTAGTTAATTTTGTACATGACCTAAGAGTCCAACATCATTCTTTTGCCAAGTGGACGTCCAGTTGTCCAAGCATGACTCATTGAAAAGCTTATTCTTTTCTCATTGATGGACTAACTCTGCCAATAATCAATTGACCATATACATATGCATTTATTTATGTCCTCTTAATTCTATTCCATTGCTCTATATGTTTATCCTTATGAAGTGCCACATTGTTTCAATTATTGTAGCTTTGTAGTAACTTTTAAAATTAAGATGCATGACTCTTCTATTTTGTTCTTAATTTTTCAAGAGTATTTATTTGGAGATCCAAGATGGCTGCAGAGTACCTGGAAATTCCTTCCACTTACTCCCACATGGACCTCTCTTGCAGCTAAACCACAGAGCAATCAACTTGAAAATCCAGCTGAGAGTGATAGCATGTGTGAGTGAGTATGCATGTGGATGAGTATGCCTGGTATGTGCATGAATGGGCAAGAACCTGCCTATTTGCAGGGCACTCAGGAGTGGGTGGCCTGGGCTTTCCTAATGGAGGAGCTGCCAGCACCACTGCCCAATCTGCCACTTCTAGCTGTGCAGATTTGGGGTGGGAGCCATTTTGAGGAATTTAAAATATCTTCTCTGGGAAGAAGCCATCAGAACGCCCACACTTCGGTGCCAAGTCATGTCCCTCTGCCCTCTGCCCCAGCATGGTCATGCACCCTGCCACCACCAGGAGCCAGGATAAGGGAACTGTGGTACTTACTTGGAAAGGGGCTATCACCTCTCTGAACCCAGTCACCACAGGAACCGTGAATGGGACAAAATCTAACTGAGGAGGCTGTGGTCACCTCAGGAGCCACGAGCTCCAGGAGCAGAGAGAGATGACCAGGGTGACGCTGGCTACAGAAATAGCACAGCAGGAGCAGGCCCAACTGAGAATCACTGCAGGGAGCAGGAGAGCACCCTGAGAGCGCCCTGTGTTATAGTATCACTGTGGGACTCTTCCCAGAACCATCTGGGAGAGGTCCAGAAAAACACTTTACCTAAAATTGTCAGAGAGACTCTGGTACGCTGTGGCCAACCTTGACGGAGAGAGACTTTGTGCTTTGGGGGAGAGTGCGTGTGCAAGAGACCAGACCTCCTGAGGCTTGGGGATGCAGTGAGAGAACCACACAGAAACTCTTATAAAAGAAGAGCTGAGGTGAGACTCAAGACTCAGCAAGGACTCTATGTTCGTGTGCACTTGCCAGGAATTGAACACCTGAGCTTTACTGCAGCCAGGCAGGCCCACTCACAGGCAAGCTTGCCCATCTTCCACCTTTGGAATTACAGGCTCTGTAGAGCAGGGAGGCCAGGTTCAGGAGTCTCCTGCCAGGTGCATGTCTGAAGCGGAAAGCTGAAAGCTCTGTAAGGGCCCTTTCTGAAAGACACTATGAGCTACGCTATTCTCAGCCCTGATCCACTGAAACCAGCAGAGAAAAGAGATTAGAGACAGGATGCAGCCCAGCCTCTGCACCTAGAAAGAGCTGCTGTCTGGGCCAAACAGGAAATTGCTGCCCCTCTTACACAGATTGGTCCCTCACAAGAAACGGACAGCTAATTTACCAGAAATCATACATAATTGGGAAGAATCTGGGACAGGCCAAGTTGTGTGGTGAGAGGGTGGGGACACACTCCCACCATCTTCCCCTGAAACCTGAACAGCACCCTCCAGGAGTGAACCAAATTTCCCACCCTCTTGACTATACCAGAGGCCACCCTTTGAAGACAGGTGGAGAAAGTACTGGCAGTACCACCCTTGGGTCCTAGGCTGGTGGAAAACAGTAGGGACCAGCCAAAACTGAAAGAGAGAGCCACGGACTGCAGACCACCTGCGTTCTTGAACAGGCTGTCTGGGGCCAGACTAGGTCATCATCTGACATCACTGGGGGAGGATCGGAAAGAGAACACTGGGTTTTACAGAAACCAGCTCCACCGTGGTCTTCTCATTTGCATTACTTTCTCTCCTGCACAGCTTTCTAACATTCATTTCTTTTTCTTCAAGGTTGTGCCAATTATTTCACTAGATTTTTCTTTTTAGTTTATTTCAGATCTCACATTTTGCTCCTCCCTTCTCTTAATCCATTTTACCTTTTACCTTCCTCTTCTTCTTTTGTTTTAAATCTTATGTTTTCTATGGCTATGACTTGATTCCATTCTACACTCCTACCATTCCCCCCCCAAAACCTCTCAAAACCCTTTTTCTTATCATTAGTCATTTCACATTCACATTCCTGTTCTTAAAACACCGATTCTCTCTCCATCTTTATCAATCTTTGTTCATTGGTTGTTGATATGGTGGTTGTTGTTGCACTTCCTCAATTTTATTCCTAGATCTTCACTATGTTTGTATTTCAAATTTCAGATTTTACCGTTCCCCTTTTCTACTCAATTTTGACTTCCTTATTCCCTTTCTTTTTCTTCATTTTAATTTTTACTTTTTCCCAGCATTAGTCTGATTTTCATTCCTCACTCTCAGTGTTTCTTCTCCATTATCTCAAAATTACTTTTCTTTCCTCAAGACATATCAACTTTTTTTTCTATATTTTTCCTTCTTTCCCATTTCACCAGTATTAATCTTTCTTCATTTGTTCTTGATATTGCTGTGGTGGATGTTTTTCTCCAATTTGGTTCCTAATTTTTTCACTATTCTTATTTTTTTTTAACTTTGTACTTTTCTCTTTCTTGTTCTTACTCCATTTTGCCTTATTACCCTATTTTTAAAATTACAATGTAAATTCTATTTTCTTTCTTTCTTCACCTTGTTTCTATTCCCTACTCATTATTTCTCCTCCCTCTACCATCTCAAACTCATTTTTCTTTCAGTTAGTCATCTCATATTCATTATTCCTTTCTTGTAATAGTCTTAATCTCTTTATACCTTTATTACTATTTTTTCATTTTCTGTTGAGAAAGTCAGCTAGAGGGAAAAAAACACCAAAAAATGACCAAAAAAAAAAAAACCCAACCAAAACCCAATTACAACCAGAGATCCCACATAAAAGAAGTGAAGGGCATCATCCCAAGCTCATCCAGTTCAAGAAATCAAGGAGACTGCACCACTGAGCCCCACAGGTCTCTTACCACAGAAGTTCACACCACAGAGATAGGGAAGGAGTCAAAGCAGATCAATCTAAAAAGCAGAAATAAATGAAAAGAGTCACCTAAATGGGGAAACAAAGAAACAACCCCCAAATGAAAGGAGGAATCCCCATAAAGAGTTCTAAATGAAATCGAGGCCAGCCATCTATCAGACATTGAGTTCAAAATAATGGTAATAAGGATGTTCAAAGAACATTAAAGGCAGTAAGAGAGAAACATCTAGTAACATAGAAGGGAACCCCAATAAGGCTCTCACCTAATATCTCAATAGAAACACTATAAGCCTGAACGGAATGTCAAGAGGTATTCCAAGTAATGAAAAGCAAAGGCCTGCAACCAAGAGTACTGTATTCAGCAAGAATCTCTTTTAAAATGGAAGATGAAATAAAAAGTTTCCCAGACACACACACACACACACACACACACACACACACACGGCTAAAAGAATACAGCTCCACCAAACCAGCACTGAAAAAGATGTTTAAGGGATTGTTTTAAGAAGATGAATAGACAGAAAGAGAGAGAGAGAGAGAGAGAGAGAGAGGAGCATAGGTATAAAGGGAAAAATGGCAATAAATAAGTACCTATCAATAATAACCTTAAATGTAAATGTATTAAATGTTTCAATCAAAAGACATAAGGTAGCTGAATGGATAAGAAAGCATGACCCACTTCAGAACAAAAGATCTACACAGACTTAAAATGAAGTAATGGAAAAAAATATTTCAAGCAAATAGATATGAAAAAAGAAAAAACCTGGGATAGCAATATTTATATCAGATAAAAAAATTTCAAGACAAAGGCTATAAAAAGAGACAAAGAAGGTTGCTACATAGCACTTAAGGGAGTTGTCCAACACAAAGATATAATCCTTGTAAACATATATGCAACCAACACAGGAGCATCTAAATATATGAGGGAAAACTTGAAGGACTTTAAGAAATATATTGACAGCAACACACTCATCATAGGGGATCTTAACACCTTTTTGTCATCAATGGGTAGATCTTCCAAGCAAAGAATCAACAAAGATATTGTGGCATTGAACAATACTCTAGATCAAATGGACTGAACTGATATATATAGAACCTTCCACAACAAAAAATTAAAATATGCATTGTTTTAAAATGCACATAGAACATTTCAAAGATAGACCACATAATAGGACACAAAAAAATCCTCAACAGATTTGAGAAAATTGAAATCATATTAAGCATCATCTAGGATCATGATGGCTTGAAACTAGCAACCAGCCTAAAGGACAAAACTCAAAGACACACAAATATATGGAGACTGACTAATATGTTATCAAATAATGAATGGGTTAACAATGAGATCAAGAAAAAAAGCCAAATGTATCTGGAAACAAATGAAAATGAACACACAATAGCCCAAAATTTATGGGACACAGTGAAGGCAGTCCTGAGAGGAAGTTCATAGAAATACAGGCCTATCTAAAAAATATAGGAAAATATCAAATATACAACCTAACCTTACATCTACAAGAATGAGAGGAACAACAAGAAACAAAATGTGGAGTGGGTAGGCTGAAGGAAATAATCAAAATCAGAGTAGAATTAAATGACATGAACAACAACAAAAACAAAAAAGTCAAAGGATCAATAAATACAGGAGCTTGTTCTTTGAAAACATAACCAAATTGAAAAGCCTTGACAGATTTTTATTTATTTATTTTTACAGATGGGAAGGGAGGGAGAAACAGAGAGAGAGAAATATTAATGTGTGGTTGCCTCTCATGTGCCTCCTACTGGGGACCTCACCAGCAACCCAGGCATGTGCTGTGACCAGTAATCAAATCTGAGACCTTTTTGTTTGCAGACCGGCACTCAATCCACTGAGACACACCAGTCAGGGCCAAAATTGAAAAGCCGTTAACCAGACTCACAAAGAGAAAAAGAGAAAGGACCCAGATAAATAAAACAGAAATGAAGGAAAAGTTACTACCAATATAATTGAAATACAAAGGATTGTAAGAAGTTACTATGAACTATATGCCAAGAAATTGGACAACCTGGCAGAAATAGACAAATTTTATACATATACAATCTTCCAAAACTGAACAAGGAGAAGCAGAAAGCCTGAATAGACTGATAACAACTAGTGAAATTGTAGCAGTAATCAAACTCCCAGCACACAAAGTCCTTGTACTAGAAGCCTTGGACTAGGTGAATTTTACCAAACATTTAAAGAAGAACTAACTCCTATCCTTCTCAAACTATTCCCAAAAATTCAAGAAGAATGAAACCTCCCAAACTCTTTTTATGAGACCAGTATTATCATAATTCTAAAATTAGGTAAAGGTACAACAAAGAAAAAAAACTACAGTACAATATCTTTGATGAACATAGACGCTAAAATCCAAAACAAAATATTGGCAATTCATATCCAGCAACACATTAAAATGATAACACACCATGATCAAATGTGATTCATCCCAGGGATGCAAGGATGGTACAATGTTCACAAATCAATAGGTGTAATACACCATATAAACAAAATGAAAGACAAAAACCACATGATCATATCAATAGATGCTGAAAGAATTTGACAAAGTCTAGCAACCATTTTCGATAAAAACAGTTAGCAAAACGGGAGTAGAGGGAGGACACCTCAACTTAATAAAGGTCATTTAGGAGAAACCTACAGCTAACATCATACCCTACGAGCAAAAACTGAAAGCTTTCCAACTAAAATCAGGAATGAGACAAGGATGTCCACTTTCACCACTTCTATTCAACATAGTATTGGAAATTCTAGACAAAACAATCAGATAAGAAAAAGAAATAAAAGGCATCCAGATTTGAAAAGAGGAAGTAAAACTCTCTTTATTTGCAGATGACATGATAGTGTACATGGAAAATCCTATAGTTTCAACCAAAAAACTACTTGACCTAATAAGTGAATTTGGTAAAGCAGTGGGATACAAAGTCAATATTCAGAAATTGAAGGCAATAATCAGGCTTATTGTACAACAACAATGAAACATCAGAAAGAGAAACTAGGGAAAAATCCCTTAAACTATAGCAACAAAAATAAATAAAGTACCTAGGAATAATTTAACCAAGGAAGTAAAAAACCTGTACTTAGAAAACTACACAACACTGAAGAAAGAAATTAAGAAAGATACAAATAAACAGAAGCATATACCAGGTTCACAGATTGGAGGAATCATTCAAATGTCCATACTACCGAAAGCAATCTATAGATTCAACACAATCCCTATTAAAATACCGATGGCATATTTCACTGATCTAGAACAAATATTTCAAAAACTGGTACAGCCCCTGTGGAAAACAGCATGAAATTTCCTAAACACCTACAAATGGAACTGCCTTTTGATCCAGCAATTCCACTGCTGGGATTATACCCTTAGAATCCTGAAACACCTGTTCAAAAGAATTTAGATGCCCCAGTGTTCATTGCATCACAATTTACAATCGCCAAGTACTGGAAACAGCCTAAGTGCCCATCAGTAAATGAGTGGATCAAAAACCTGTGGAACATTTACACAATATAATACTACGCAATAGAAAGGAAGAAGGAGCTCGTACCATTCGCAACAGCATGGGTGGATCTGGAGAGTGTTATGCTAAGTGAAAAAAGCCAGGTGGTAAAAGACATATACCATATGATCTCACCTGTAGGAGGAATCTAATGAACAAAACAAACAAATGAGCAAAATACAAACAGAGGCAAAGAATTAAGGAACAGACTGCCAGCGACTAGGGGGGAAGTGGGAGGGGTGTAAGGGTGGATAGAAGGGGAAGGGACTAGTCAAAGAACATGTATGAATGATCCATGGACATGGACAACAGGGTGGGGATTGACTGTGAGAGCATAGGGTGGCCTGGGTGGAGGGAAGCAAAAAGGGTTATTGGGACAACTGCAATAGAATAACAATAAAATATTTAATAAAAAAGAATTAATTATTTATTGGCTATTTTTTCCCTTTCAATGTTATTAATTTGAGGATTAGTTTTTCTAATTTTGAAAATAAAAACAGGCTATTGTGATGTTGATAGGGATTGCTCTAAAACTGTAGATCACTTGGCTAAAATTGCTCTCTTAGAAATTAAATTTTCCAATGCCTGTTTATGGGCTATCTTTTCATTTCACTTTTTCATTAACATGTTTCTGGAATGTATTGAGTTTTTGGTTGTAAATCTTGCACCAAAAAGTCTTGGTTAACCTTATTCTTAACTATTTTATTCTTTTCATGAATGTGTTAAATGGATGCATTTTAATTTCCTTTTCAGATTGTTCGTTGTTAATATATAAAAATAAAACTGATAATTATGTATTAATATTATATTCACTAATTTGCTGGATTCAGTTATTAGCTCTAATGGTTTCATTTTGTAGATTTTTAAGATCAAGTCATATAAAATTAGAAGCAGTTTTACTTCTTCCTTTCTGAATTGGATGCTTTTTATTTTTTATTTTCTTGCCTAATTTTTCTGACAAGAATTTCCAGTAGTATGAGTTGGTGAGAATGGGAAATCTTGTCTTATTCTTGATCATACAGGGGCATTAATTTCTCCTGTAATTATAGAAGTATAGAAGTGCTGTAACAGACCACCACCAACTCGGTAGCATACAACAAGAGACATAGATTCTCACATAGTTCCATTGGCTGGAAGTTGCATCAAGGTGTCAGCAGGGCCATGTTCTCTGTCCTACCTTTTGATGGTTGCCCACAGCCTTTGGTTTTCGTTGACCTGCATCTGGCCAACTTAAATCTCTCTCTATAGAAAGTGCCTCTCTCTAAACAGCATAGACCTAAACCTTGTTTTTAAGTCAATTATTCAGCATTTGTCTTCACTACCACATAATTTTTAATATGCTTGGATTTAGGTCTACCATTTTATTGTTTATATCCTGTTCATCCCTTGTATTACATGTTTTTATGTTCCTAATTTCCCGTGCTCTTTTGGATTAGTTAAATCTCTTTTTCTGTTTTTAGAACTAAATTTTATATTTTGTTAGCATTCAGCTATATATCTTTGGAGTACTATCTTAGTAGCTTATTTAGATTATAATAAGCATTCTAAATTTTCCTAATTTATCTAGAGTTAATATTTACCAGTACATGGAAAATTTAAAAACTTTTTGCTCTATGTATGTTAATGATACAAGTATTATATGCATCACAATACAATGATGTAATTTTGGTCATAAGAAGTACACTATACTTGAAATGAAGAGAAAATATCTTATTGCCTACATATTTTTCATTGATAATATTCTTCATTTCTTTATGAAGATTCAAGTGTCCATTGGAATTTATTTTTTTACACTTCATGAAACCGCTGTAAGATGTGTTGAGAGGGTCTTCCCCAAGACAATTCAAACCATAATCTTCATATTTCATTTAGCCTCACAAATGATGGCAAAAGGGGTATTTTATTAAGGTTTTATGCATATATTCTCAGTGCCCAACAGTTCAATACTAGTATTTTAAATCCTTTCAACACTCCCCCCAAAATGTAAGATGGAACACTATTTACTATTTCTCTGTCCTCTTCAAAACATATGCATAGGTGAAGGTATGCATGGTGTATAAGAAGGCATCATAACCTGTCTCAGTCCACACTCACTAGTTAAATCATTTCCAAAATTTTTAGTCTCAAATGTCAAAAAGTCTTAAATTGACTCTAAAAGACATGCATGTTAGCAAGTATATTTTGTTATCTGTATCGTCTAATTAAAAATGTTTTTGATAGCAACTTGCTGCTAATTAAATAAACTGAAGGAACAGTATATGGGTATATATGTCTCTATGGCTGTTTGGTCTATGATTAGAGCAAAAATTCCCAAATGACAATAATTATCTTGAAGTCAGTAACTTTAAAATTAAATTGAATAACTTTATTATAGTAAGAAAGAAAATGTAATGTTTGGGGAAGTGTACATGTACAATATCTAGATACTAGACTATTGATAAATGCTCAACTAGTTTTCTGGGAAAAGCAATCATAATTTCATATAAAAAGTTTATTATAAATTATACTGGTACAAAGGGTGTGTGACACATGATTTAAAATAGTGATGATCTATCAATAAATTAAGGTGGAAAACAAACAGTGATGATGTACACAGTGTTCTCTATCAAATTCCATGTAGCCAATTCATTTCCAAGGAGTGCTATTGTTGAATTTCATCAAGCTGTATCTCTGTTCAACCTATGGTTTCAATTCAACTGTGCTGTGACAAATGGAGTTGTCTCTCAATTCACTAACACTTCTCCCAATAGATTTATTGTCATCAAATAAATATCTGATATGTAACTTACTGTTCAAATATTTCATATTCTACTATCATATTCATTAGACAAATCTTTTTTAGCCTTAGGTACAATTGTAAATTAATGTATTTTAATTTTTATAATGGCTATGATTAATACTCGGCTCACGATATTCTTATAAATTTAATAGGTCTTTGATCAAGTACAAACTAGCTCTAGCATACCATTGTATCTAAATCACCTTATGAATTAAATTTGAGACAAAGAAGAATAAAAAAATTATATGTATATTTACTTCTATTTTTGAAATCTCCGTACTCTCTTATTTGTTCACCTACAGCACTTCCGAAGAATTATTTTCCTGCCTATTTCCACCATTTTCTTTTTCCTCTTAGTCTATGGCCATAATAAATGGTTACTAAAAGCAGAAACCAGAGCTGAAAGAATGACAACTTTCTTTTTGGGGATAACTTGTAAGATATTAGTCTATACCTTTATTAAATAGCCAACCAACTTTTTTTGTTTATGTATTACATAGCTGTGTCTTTTAAGCCAATAAAATTTAATCTAATTATAAAACCAAAAAAATCTTAGGTTTATTAAGTTCCTATCTATTTAGTCCTTTGGCACGATATTTTTTTTAAAACATCAGAGCCAGAATCAAAATACAGTCATGTACAACATAAGGACATGTTGGCCAACAATGGACCACATATAAAATGGTGGTGCAATGATACAATATTATCATGAAGGTCAAAACTTTCTACATCCTGGTGACTTCATAGTTGTCATAATGTATTGGCACAATGCATTAGTCACATGTTCGTGGTGATGCTGGTACAAATAAACCTACTGAGCTGCCATCATAAAAAAATTACAGCATGTACCTTTATATATAGTACATAATACTTGATAATAATAGTAAAACTGTGCTACAGCTTATGTATTTACTGTACTATACCTTTTATTGTTATTTTAGAGTGTATTCTTTAATGAATAACGGAAGTGTCCTATAAAACAGTATACTGTGTTGTGCCAACAACAACCACATATCTCTTATTTATTGTATGTCTTGATTGCATCATTTTCTCTTGTGCTCAATTTAATCTTATGTTGTTTTGCATAGTAACATGCTGTACAGACTTGTAGCCTAGGAGCAACAGGCCGTGCCAAATAGCCCAGATGTATGTGTGGTAGGATGTACCGTCTAGGTTTTTATATGCACATTCTATGAGGTTTGCACAATGGCAAAATTGCCTAAAGAAGCATTTCTCAGAATGTGTCTACCTCATTAAGTGGCACGAGACTGTAATACCTTCTTTTTTGCTTCTGCTTTTCATATCAGAATCTTTGACAATGTCTCCAAGCTTTTGCCTGACACATAGTTAAAAATGCCTGTAAACATGATAATTGATGTATAATGTTGATTGAGTTTTAAACAATACCTGTATTTCTGCATTCTTATTGTATGGATTCCAGAGTTCTTTAGATTTTTATGTGCATACCCTCTAACACTACCTTCAAATTTATTTTTCTAGAAGAGCAACTGACAAATTAGACTAGGTTCTAGGTTCAGTTGTGTTTTTATGTTTCTTGAAATAATAAAACATAATATGCCAAAAATGTCACTTATTTTCTTTCAACTTCAATATTAAAATGGTACACAAAAACTCACTAATTTTGATAAGTTTTGTTAAAATGCATACTGAGATGACAGCTGTCACAATACAATCTAACAAAATTGTTCTAAATGAAGTTAAAGACAACTAAGCGCTACTAGAGCCATCTTAAGGAAAAAACAAATGAACTTGACCAACCCAACATTAATCTCATTTATAATTGGTCAAACCAAAGCGCAGATAATTTAAATGATCTCAGTCACATTCTTAGAAAATGTAAGTCTGAATGAAGCCAAAAGTCTTGCTTTTGCCAGTATTTCCTGCTGAATCTAAATTAACTTTATAAAAAAAATCAACAGACTTTATTTTATGGTAGTTGTAGGTTTACAGAAAAATTGAGTAGAAAGTAAGAAAGTTCCCACATAATTCCTTAGATCCCTCCCCGAGTTTCTCCAATAATTAACATTTTCTGTTGGAGTGGTACATTTGTTACCATTAATAAGCCAATATTGATACATTATTATTGACTAAGAATCATGGTTTACATTAGGGTTCAATCTTTGTGTTGTATGTTTGACAAATGTATAATGACATGTATGTACTATTACAGTATCATACAGAATAGTTTCACTGCCCTAAAATTTCCTCATTTTCCACCTATTCATCCCTTTCCCTGTACCCCCAAACCCCTGAAAATCGATCATGTTTTTTCTGTCCCCACAGGTACATTGAATAAAAATTTTCCCAGCAAATCAGTTACTGCTTTTTATTTTATTAAATTCAGAAATAATTATTTAAGGGATTGTTGTTACTTTACAAGCTGTAATGTTTATAAAATAGTCCATTTTTATCATTAAATTATCACAAAATTTAATGATACAAATAGATAGTATAAATGCATACGAATTATATTAAAATAATAGTATGGAATATCTTAGCAAATATAATCATTAATAAAAGGGTTAATTAATTTTAAGATAATTGTCATTCATGAATGCTGGTAGATAGGTAAGATGTCTTTTGAGTAGAAAATATTCTACAATGGACAATGGACAGATATGGCAACTGTGTAAGTGTTAGGATTTAATGATATCACACTTTATATAAACCAAAAAGAAGGAAAATGTATAAATACTGGAATAAGTTAAATATCTCCATTAAGAAATAGCATGCTATTTGAAAAACTTTAAGGTCACTTTGGCCTTTATAATTTGTACAAAACAGAATAATTCAAGAAACTAAAATGAAAGGAAAAACAAGCCTGAGAGAAAGTGGTGAAATAAAAAAAGAAATTAACACAGCATAGTCAATATTTGCTGTGTTCTCTACAAGCAAGTGCATAAAATAAGTGGCATTTAAAAAGTAATTTACTTCTTTTAAAAAATTCTGCAGTTTTGTATGACAACATATTGTAGGTTATGCTTCAATAAAGTGCGCATCATAATCTTTATAACTCTCTAGGGTACAATAACAAAATACTTTATTCTCAGCCATCTGAAAGTGGCCATATTCCATGTTATGCTTTAAATGACCAATAATCCTTAAATTACTCCAGTGTTCAAGTGTATAATAAAATGACACCCCCATTTGCTAGTATTCACTTGCTACTTGACCAGGATTCTAAGTTTAAAATATTTTCTATATCAATTAAGCAAGAGTTGTTTGTTTTCTCGGATAAAATTTAAAGAAATAATATTTGAAAGATTCTAAATATATCTTCTTCAATGAAAATAATATAATAAAATAGACAATCTCATCACAGTGTGCTGTTTTCTAATTTAGTTCTCTTTTCTTATGAAACACTGTTCTACAAAAATTATCCCATATAACAATAGCAAAATCAAAATTCATATTACCTTAAATTCAAATACAGTTTGAAGAATCATCCAGTAAATCTATTGGCAGATATGTAAATGCACGACTTACTCTTAATAGCTTTTATGTTAGTAAAGCATTATCTCCTGGGAACACCAATGCTAGAAAGCAATGAAATCTTTAATATTGTATTTATTGCCTAAAGTGCTGGTGGAGAATTGCACTGCAGTATTCCCAAATTCTATTCCTCTAACATCCAGTACATTTTACAACTTCTTTAGTGCCTCAGAGGCATTAACTAATCATTACATTTTTACACCATAGTCTGCATAAGGCCAAGCTAGAAGTATCTGATGTCTATGATATGATTTGGATGACTAGACTTGCTTCTTCTAAAATGATGTACAAAAGGGAGTTACTGAGGGAGGCTGAGGGGAAGGACCAGGCAGTGGAGATAGGAGAAAGTCCAAAGAAACGCCTGAGTTAGTCATTAGAAATTATGCATCATTTCTCAGTAACATTTCACTATCCTTATGCTCTATGATCAATAAAAGTAGTCAAAATTGGAAGGTAGGCACATAAGTTTATTTAAAGATGAAAAATTAGTTTCATATGCCTGGTTACCTGGTGGAAGGTAACCCACAGTTTTTAACTTCCAGTTTTCACTGGAAGGAGCCCACAGTAATTTCTTCTACTTTGGACAGTTATTTCTTCTTGTCAAAGGGACACTTGTAATCATCTTGATTTTAATGAGTAACAACACATGATTAGTTTAGGATTATTATCATAATATTAAATTATTTTATTTTATGACCTCTTATTTACATTTTTATCATGTTTCCTAATAAGTTCTTTGAGATTCCTAAGGATGGATGATGTATTTTGGACAAACTACTTAGGATCTAGTCCCATTTTTTTCTCTAGTCACGTCTCCTCATTTGTGTCTACCAGGTTTAAGAAAGTTGTAGTATGTAAGAATTTTGCCAGAGGGACCAACTTGTAGGGCTCAATTTCTGTCCCTCTTCCCCTCCTTTGTTAGAATGACTCACAAATAACATGTATAAAGACATGTAAAGACAATGTCATTCTCTTAAAATATTTTACTTTTCTGAGATTTTAATGGGTCTTAGGTTGTGCCTTAAATGTATACTTTAATGGTTGAGAATATTTGCGCTCAAGTCACATTACTTACATACAGTTATGGTTCCATCATTTATTACATGGCCAGCCTTGTGAAAATTAACTAAATCTTCTGGGTACCTCAATATTCATTTGAAAAATATGCATTAGGAAGTAGAATATATATACATATATATATAATGTATATGTTCATATACATATATATTTCTTACACAGATTAAACAAGGAATTATTTCTACATGTTTATAAGTGTTTAACATGTAGTGAGCTCTCAGTAAATATTATGAAATATTATTAGTATTATCATGATTTTAATCACCTTAACCTTATTAAATTCATATTTACCCTATCTTGTCTAGTTTATATTTTGATCAATTTTTTACAAATTAGTAAAATTTTATACCCTGGTAAATATCCAGATTTTAAAATAAATTTTTAAAACTTGTTTCTAATTTTGCTTCAGATTTACTACTTTACCGTAAAGAGGCTACTTTAAACTCTCTGGTATATTCTTCTGAAAACATGTGAACACAAGCAAAACTGTATTTTTCATAAATTCTTTCAAGTCTAAAATTCTGAGTCAAAGGCATAACTTTGGATTACAACTGACCAGAGGTTTGAATATCACTAGCTAAATTTCCTGCTCTGAAATAATCTGCATATCAACCACCTAATCTGCATTATAAAATGCAGCCATATTGCTTTTTAAAATGTCTCTAATGTTGGAATCATATATAGATGATATTTTTAAAACATCAAAGAGTATTTACATTTCCTTGATCATCACATTATAGATACTTATAAGACTATATTCTTGTTTAACATAGCTTCCTCAAAATATCTCTGTAATTCAACTTCTAAATTATGTTAAAAACATAATTTACTAGTGTTATAAATTAATTTTTTCTGGGACATTTTTTCCTTTGGAGAGATTATAAGACATCACTGGCAAATAATGCAAATAATCAAGGATATAGAGATTACCTAATTAAAAATAATGTGTGCTGACAAAAAGCAAGTCATACTTTGTGTGTGAGCTTCCTGTTTATATCTGACTCTGAAAGAAATGCCGAAAGATTATTCAGAGAAAAAGGGCGTAAAAACCTGATTAATGTCAATGACAACAATGAATTAGTTGTAAAAATTTGCAATGTTAAAAAGCAGGTATACTGCATGTCCCCAACTGCCTTAATGAAGAAACAAATTTCATCTCTTTTTGTTATCTTTATTGTATAGTATGAGCTCACAGAATGAATGAAGGTATGATAAATTAGTTTCTCACTTTTTCCAAATTGAAGAAAAATACAATTATTTATTTAACATATGTGATTGATTTTTTTGTATTAGTAATACAAAATATTTTGTATTAGTAATAATTTTGTATTTGTAATAGGTATGCCTAATATTATCCATCTTTTTATATACCTATATCCCCATCTATTCAGCTACCCATCTATCCATTTATTTATGTTGTAGGGAATATGTTTATTTCACATTAATAGTAAAGTTTTGGGAAGAGACATTCCTTCACAGATCAGTTATGTTCCTGCACATCTTACTGTACCTGGAATGCAAGGTTCTGTCAATTCTTTACATGAAATATTTTTCAGGTCCAGATTTCCAGTTAATAACCTTGAAGAATAAGGTGATAAATGTCTACCTCTTGGAAAAAGAGCAAGTTTGCTTTCTAAGTGGTGGATTGCAAAGCTCAGTATTTCTCAGTGCCATTTGGGCATATTAGTATAGGCAGCTATAGATATTAATACAGGTAGGGAGTAAGGGAATCAGACAAATCTTACCATACTAGAAAGCCACAGTTTCACACACTCCCCAGGGGATTACAGCTTTGCTTCACCAAGGGAATTAACACTCTTCTGTTCCCTGTGTAGGGAGAAAAATACTAGCTTTCCAATCTCCCTGGAAAATTGTTGGCCTTGTACTGGATTATCAGGGGAATGGAGAGGCAATTCCTCTGCTGGTGCATGCACAGGAGAAGCCAAGATGGCACAGCTGGAGTTGCTTCTACTCTGAGGCATTGACAGTGGAAGCCAAGATGGTGACCATCAAAGCCTATCGTCAGTCTAGCCTGGGAAAAGGACCAGGTTCGATATAGTATACCACCCTGGAAGATCTGGGAATTGGACTGGCTAGAGGGAGGACCCATTAGACACCCAAGAAAGTTGATTGATTAGTTTGCAAGTGTGCCTCATCCTTCTCCAGCCTGAGATAATATAGTCTCTCTCTCTCTCTTCTCTCTCTCTCCCTCTCTCTCTCTCTCTCTCTTTCTCTCTCTCTCTCATTCAGATTCAGAAACATGTGCTCTCCTTCTTCGTTGGCTCCTTCTCTCTCCATAACAGCCATGCGGCCCTAGCATCTGCCTGTGGCCCAGCAGGCATGCCGAGTCCAAGCGTGAGCCTGGGTGAAGCAATGCAGCGCCAGTTGGAGTGCAGCTGAGAACAGACTAAGCTAGCATAAGGGACTAAGCTTCCACACGGCACAGATTTTTTGGACACTGGCCTTTGTACTGGGCCTCGTGAAGACAAGGTTGGACTTCTTTCACAGGAAGACAGAAATGAGACACTGGAGCCAAACCTGGGACTGTCCTTTGATTTTGCTTCTACAATAAACCCTACCAACAGACCTCATCCTCCCATGAGGGACCCTGAAAATACTTTTCTCATGACACCACAAGGACCCCACTTCCTCTGGCAATGGGCCCATATTCCTTCATCTGTGTGGGATTTTAGAGCAACCAAACTGATGTAAATATACAGATTTACCTGTTATTAGCTGTGCTTTGATTATTAACAATCTTTTGTAATTAAATCAGGAGTCTTTTTCTTCACCCAGCATCTATAAAGGACAAACAGGTTAACATAATGTCTTGTAACTATGCATAAATCTAATCTCAGACCTGACAAACCTGATATTTTTGTAGATTATTTTCTATAAGACTCAAAGCTAATTTTACCATTTGACATTGTTATTCATACCATTTTTGATTAAATTTATGAATGTCTTATTACATTATTTAAAAAACATGATTAATACTATAAAATCAGTATAGAATTGTAACAACTGCTATACAGATTCAGAGTAAAATATTTTACTCTTTTATTTATTCTATGTTGGGGCTTGCCTTTTTATGATGAATCTTAGGAAACTTATGAGTGAAAGGTAAAAGTATATTTTATGATAAGAATGTGCACCACATGATGTCTGATAGTAAAGATGTATACTTTATTATATGTGTAGTTTTAGCCTCAGGTTCTGTCTTCATGATAGTAAACTATCTTAAATTAATTAATCTCTTTGGTATCTTGTTTTATTACCCCTAAAATACAGGTTTTAAAACTACATTAGGATTAATAAAGCCTAAAGATAAGAGCACAAGAACTATCATGATGTAAAAAGTAATATTGACTATCTCTACAATAAGAAAAATTGCATTTTTCAGGCTAATTTAAAACATTCACTCCACAATCCAAATATTTTGCTCCCAAATTTCAAGAATAGGCTATTTCAAAGAACTAGGAGATCAGACTAATTTTTCAACTATTACAATAGATTCTTACTCCGCAAAAGATGTTTTTCTTTCTAAATAACTGTGTCTATATGGTTTTTTTTTTACAATTTTTCTCCAAGTGAGAAAAGAATAATCTAGATAAAAATTATATACTTATATGATTTTTTCCCTCACAAATATAGCTGATAGTGGTTTGTTAGGAGAAAACATT
Source organism: Mormoops blainvillei (assembly GCA_004026545.1). Lineage (NCBI taxonomy): Eukaryota > Metazoa > Chordata > Mammalia > Chiroptera > Mormoopidae > Mormoops > Mormoops blainvillei. The sequence goes on along the minus strand of PVJD01002486.1, from coordinate 156,985 downwards.
TTAATTCCATTTTTGAGCAACGCACCATCTCCTTCCAATATCACATTATATCATTTTTTTATTCCAATTTTTTCTGCTTCTCACAGTTTCCTATTATTATCCTTTCTGATCATGAAAACGTGCATTGGTAACATTCAAAATTCTATTTAGAGACCCATCAATCATGGTATGGAATAAAAATAGGTTTATAATATTCCCCTGTGAAGAGCCATTTTCAACCATAAATTCATTAAAAATATTAGCTTAAATCTCACTTTACATAAGAGATGTCAAACCATTTGTTAATTAAGGGCCACTTAAGAAAACTAAATAAGCACAAAGTGCCACAGGCTGATGAAAGTACATAAACATGATGACATGAAAAGAAAGAGCTAAAAGCATTTATATATGACAGGAATTTGAAGCTATCCAGAGAGTACATTTCTATTAACGTAAGAAACAAATCATCAGTAATGATGTTAGACTGCATAAAAACCATTTCAGGTTGTCCCTAAAACAAGAAGAAAGCTGTTTTTAAATATAAAGATGTCTACAGTATACAATATTGTGAAAATGACTAATACATTTTCCTCCTCTTCAAACTATATTTACTTACTTCTACATTTGTCTTTCTGCATAGTATATCAGTTATTCTAAAATAAAAATAATGTGTACAAAGGAAACTAGTCTCCTTTTTTGAAAAATATTATAATAATTTCATTATTATGGATTATAAATATTATCAATATTATTTGCTGCTGCTCAGTATGTATCCACTTTTCCTCTGGCATCACTATTTAAAATTTTCTTAAAGGAATCATTAATCTTACATGTCTATTAACATTATTTAGAGACGACTTACTGCACATTCAGCTTCAGACATGGCATGGTTTTCTCTGTTGGCTACAGCCATGTGACACTACTTTGTTACTGTTTGTGTAAGTTAGAGTCCAACATAGTGATCTTAAACAAAGATTTGAGTTGGAACATATATGGGGGACTCATGGACAAGGTCAATGGAAGGTGGGGTCGAGGGTGGGGAAGAGGGGGGAGTGGTTGGGGGTAAATGGACAAAACCATACTTGAACAACAATTAAAAAAATAAGTAAATAAAAAAAGATTTCAGTTTGTAGAGTCATCACAACCTAATTACATTCTCAGCAATTTTTTTTGTTAAATAGATTTTAACAAGTGATTATATTATATGGAAAAGCAAATATTGATAAGTATTTATTAGATTAAGTAAACCAATGTTTTCAGATTTGGGAAAATCTAATCTGTCAAATATGATTTTTATTACTTGTTTGAGTAGTATATGATTAATGAGATCAATGTTAATTGTTTAATAATTAATAAATTGGACATTAGTCAAAGTACATATACTTTATATCCCATTCTTTAAATACTAAAGTATATATCAAGAATAAGACATTCATCTCACACAGGAGGAAGGATCATTTTTTTTAAAAACCCACAGAGGTCACTTAACAAATGCAAGTACTTGTACCTCCTTTTACCCAGACACACAAACGCCTGCATTGCCTCTCCCTTTGTTTTCTGTAGACTAACATATTCTTATGTTTTTCTAACTGAAGTGTTTTTGGGGGGTCTACTTTGTCTTTTCAAAATTTTCCGCCTAGGTTTCAAATAGTTAGACCCAGAATTGGCAAATTTCTATGGAAAGGGTCTCGTGAATATTTTGCTCAATAAAAATATTCATTTTTATTCAGTTAAAATAAAAAAAAAAGAAGTATATTTTAAGTGCTACCTTGGCAGTTATCAGGAAACTGAATCTTTCCCTGGAGAAAAATATATTTTCACCTGATTTCCCATCCTTAAAATGTCCCTGTGGAGCTGTTCTCAGGCAGACATACTTCTTTGCTGCACGTATACCCCATTCACCTAGAACAAGTGTTCTTTGCAGTGAAGGTAGACATTTCACGTTGTATTGTTCTTCTCTATCTGCCATAAATATCTAACTCTGTGCATTCTGTTCAGTGTGTTGGTTGAAAATGCTTCAAGCATTCTGGAACAACCCTGCTGACGAAAAATATTAACAATGAAGCAATGTAGTATTTAACTGTGTTCTGTAAAATACACTGTGTTAAAACACATATGCTAGAAATCCATGTGAAACGCATCACACTAAATAATGCATTCTAGCTAAGGTTCTCACATAACCAAATTAATATCTGATCCAACAGCTTCTTTCTTCAAATAACCTTGACAAACACTGAAGAACAATATAGAAACTATTTCACCTTCTTGAAAACTGAAGCCACTCTTTCAATTTAGATACTAAATTTGTCACCTAAATGCACATTTATTTCACTTCAGTAGGCTCATAGGCATGAAAACAGGTATTTTCTTAGCTAAGGCTCAACAAGGGAACTCAGCTGTGCAATTTATGTACACCTTTCATTTAACAGGTTTTGATCATTTCAGCCAGAATATGTTTTCTTTTTTTAATTGTATTTTTCCATTATTATTTAGTTACCTTACATGCCCTGCCCCCAGAAATTACCACGCTATTGTCCGTGTCCATGAGTTCTTTTTCCTTTTTGCTCTATCTCTCCATCCCTTAATCTCTCCTCCCTCCTAGCTATTTTCAAGTTGTGAAGTGTTTCACATGTATAAAATGCTATTATTTGACCAGGTCTAAAATATCTTTGAATATTGTGACATTTTATTAAAACAACTCCTAAAACATAAATATTAAAATTAAACACTCATTTGAATAGTGAGAAATCTATTTGAAGAACAGATTTATGACTTGACACATACTAAATTGATTGTAAATTACTGCACATTGTGGCATTTTATACTCCCATAATTTTACATTGTATAATTCAGGTCTCTTTATAGTCCCTGACTCCAAGGTAATAAAACATCAAAGCTATTTTCCCATCCTTTCATTCACTCATACTTTTAAATATACAGCACAATTTTTACAAACTTGACTGTATCCATGTTAGAATTCCTAGGGGTAGAGAAGTCCCTTTTTTTCTAATAATGGTGATGATGGTGATGACGATGATGATAGCAATAAAAATAGTAAAATGACATTTTTTGCTTAATAGAATTTATACAGTACTCTAGTCGAATGATGGTGTGTGCTTTTTCAGCCAAAGGTGAAGGGTTTTTTTGAGAATTGCAAGTGGAACTTTAAATGAGAAATTTAGCACATTTGCTTCTGTCTTTTTAATTAAGCTCAACATATTTTTCCATCAATTTAGCAAAGTTGTTACTAGATCTATGTATGAATTAAAATTGATTTGAAACAATTAAAGGTTTTTTGACTCCTTGCATAAAATATATTTTTAATCTTTTTCTCTTACCTACACCAATAAAGAAAAATAGAGTCATTTATTTTCTGTATGCCAACTTCTCCACCCTATTTTCTTTAATAATAAAATGGCAGTTAAATAAGTATTTTTCGTGTTGTTAAAGTTGCACAAAAAGCCACAGTACACTTTTCTCTTTTACTATCTAATGTGCCTTGAAAAAGTTGAAACAAATAAGGAGTATCTGATTCACACTGACACTATATAAGAAAACTAACAGTGCTGACCAATAATAGTACCGGTAGTTTTAATTACTTTTTTATGACACTACCTACAAGGAGAAAAACATGGACTGATTTTGATCTAGAGCTTAGCTAGATACCTGTATATAGGAAGAAACATTGACTCAGATAGGGAAATGTACTCATTCCTGGGCAATCTGTAGATAGGCACTTGTAGGGTTCAATTATCAAATTTTGATCAAGAGCATTAGTTAACAAATATTGATTTAATGCCTACCTGGTACCAAAGGCTGTACTTTACCATGTCAATATGGAGAAAAAATTACTTGTCCCAATTGGTAAAATGAAATAAAGCATCATTTGGCAAAATAGTACTTGTGCTAATAAAAAATGTTAATTTATGTAACTGCATATACAAAAATGTCTTTGCTAAATTCATTAGCTTTTTTTTTATTCTGGATTTCTTGGGGTTTTTATATACATAAGAATATGTCATTTAGTGGTAATATACTTCTTCTTTTCCAGTTTGGAGACATTTCTTTCTTTTTTCTTGCCTAAATAATCTGGCTAGAATATCCAGAACGGCACTGAATAGTATTGGTGTAAGAAAGCATCCTTATCTTATCCATAGGAGACACCTTTCAGGAATTCACCATTGACTACAATGTTAGTTGTGGGTTTTTCACAAACAACTTTAGCATTTTGAGGAAATATCCATTTATTCATATTTTTCTGAGCCCTTTACCATGAAAAGAAGTCATATTTTTCTAAAACTTTTTCCTGCATCAATTAAGATGATAATGTCTTTGTGTATCTTACTTTTAATGTATTTGTGTTTTCTTCATATTATCAATACAGTGCTTTTTATTTTTTTATTTTACACACACACACACACACACACACACACACACACACACACACACACATTTCAGAGCTGCTCTATTACAGTTGTCCCAATTTTCCCCCATTGCTCTCCCCTGCTCCATCTACCTCCCTACCCTGGCTCCCATAGTCCATCCCCACCCTGTTGTCCATGTCCATGGGTCATTTATACTTGTTTTTTAGTTATACCCCCTGCCTTCTTTCCTCTCTTATCCCCCTCTCCCTTCCCTTCTGGTCCCTGTCAGACCCTCTCACCCATCCCTTCCCTCTTTCCATGCCTCTGGTTCTATTTTGCTCCTTTGTTTGTGTTGTTCATTATGTTCCACTTATAGGTGAGATCATAGGGTATTTGTCTTTCACCACCTGGCTTATTTCACTTAGCATAATACTCTCCAGTTTCATCCACACTGTCGTCAAGGATAGGAGTTCCCTTTTTCTTTCTGCTGCATGGTATTCCATTTTATAAATGTAACCCAGTTTTTTTATCCACTCATTTACTGATAGGCACTTAGGTTGTTTTAAGCACTTGACTACTGTAAATAGCACTGCTGTGAACATAGGGATGCATAAGTTCTTTTGAATTGGTGTTTTGGGGTTCTTAGGGTATATTCCCAGCAATGGAATCACTGGGTCAAACGGCAGTTCCATTTTTAATTTTTTGAGGAAACTCCATACTGTTTTCAACAGTGGCTGCACGAGTTTGCATTCCCACCAACAGTGCACTTCAGTTCTTTTCTCTTCACGTCCTCACCAGCACTTGTTGTTTGTTGATTTATTAATCATAGCCATTCTGACAGGTGTGAGGTGATATCTCATTGTGGTTTTAATTTGCATCTCTCTGATGGCCAGTGATGTTGAGCATCTTTTCATATGTCTAAGGGCCATCTGTGTCCTCCTTGGAGAAGTGTCTACAAGTTGTATTTAAAAAGGAAAAAATTTACTTTCAAAGCATCTTATCCTGATTTCAGTTATGATCCATGTCTGTATCTTTAATATATTCTGTATTTATGTATATGCATGATATTTGCAGAGCTTAATATAGAAAGCAGGTGTTTTGTAAAAATTACAGGTGTTCGGTTTTTGTTATGTGTAACTTACATGTAACTAGTTTGATAATTACAAATAGAAAGTCATTTTTATGTATAATATGACGTAGAATCTAATTATGTGTGTAGTATAAATCTATATTATTTGGTTTTCAATACTGAGTATTTAAACTTTAACTTTTAAGACACTAACATCAGTAACTTGGTAATTCAAAATTGAATAGTATACAAGTAATTGGGTTTAATATGTTTTCCTTTATAAGCAGTATGACTAGACTTCATTCTGATAAACTGATGCAGAAAAATGCACACACAAAAACATAAACACCATATTAAACATGGGTGATAACACTCCAAATTAGCAATTATAATATTTAGATTGTGTAATATTTCTTATAGAAGAATGCTTTATATCATAATTCACACACATTATTGCTCTGTGTGTAGGCAAAGAACAACCTGGTTAGTCACACAACAATGGTTCACATATAGTAACAGAATGAAATGAATATAAGTAATTATAGGAGCCTGCCCGTGGGATGTATCTCACTATCAATTCTAATTAAATTTCATAGAAATATGTTTTCTAGTCCTATGTTCATAAGCAACATTATGGTCTTAATCATGTTTCTGCATTATGTTTCAGTGCCTGTGTTTAATATTCAATACTCTGTATATTTAATAAACACTATAATAAACATGTGCATGTAGAATAAACTTAAATCCTGGTACAGAAATTGGAAAAAAAAGGTAGATTCATACAGTCATGTTCATAAAATATAGTGTTTCTTTATGATATTAATAGACAAATAGCAAATTTGAAAATATATCTGCATCCAGTACATGACAGTGAAGTAGTTTTTTTCATTTATAAGAAAATTTTAGAAACCAAGAGATATATTCAAAGAAAAATAAAGAACATGAATAAGCAATTAATACAAAAACAAGGAATAAGTAATAGAAAAAAAACTTTCTAAACTGGCTTATCTTTATGGAAATATATACTAAAACACTTAATCATTTTTACCTATTAGAAGAAGAAAGGATTGAGAGAAAATAGTCATCAGTGTAGGGGAAGCCTGGAGAAAGAGCCGCACATGCATTACTGATAGGTTTCTGTAACACTCTATGTAGCAATATGGCCACTTGTATTATAGCACTTAAATTGTATACACCATTTAATGCAACATTCCATTTGTGGAAATATAAACCATGTACACGATTTCATAAATATGCAAAGATTTATGTTTAATCTCTTTCAAAGTTCTCTTTACAATAACCACAACTATGATAATAAAGGAGAACATTCTAAATATAGATAGACTAAATAAATGAGGCTCATATTTATATTAATTATTAACATGTATAAAATATATCAGATCTCCATGTATTGGCCATAGGAAGAAGTGTATTGTACTTTGTTAAGAAAAAAAAAATCTCTATTTTCTTAGGATATAAATGGGAAAGAGAAAGGGAGAGAAATAAGGTATTTCCTACAAATGTTATGAATATAATCTTTATGCAACTTTACGTTTTCTATGGTGTCGCTAACAAACATTGCAAATTTATGAAACTCAGTAAATTTTAAAGAACATATCTACTTTGATTGCAATGTACGGAAGTTGTTCATCCTTTGAGGAAATTCCATTACAAGTAGGTTGACTATTTTCTCTTTCAGTTTCTGTAAATAGTGATTAATATTAATAATAACATTGGTTTAAAAATTGATGTTCCATTTTGCACACATTCCTTGCCTAATTGCTGTGTCTAGAACTTTCAAAACAATATTAAATAACGTTAGTATAAGAAACATCCTTATCTAATCCTTAAAGGACAGCATTCAGCAGTTCACTGTTGAATGCCATGGTAGTTATAGGTTTCTCATCAACGCCCCTTAGCATGTTGAGGAAATACCTTTCTATTCTTAAGTATATTCTTACTAAGGAAATACACTTCATGTTTTTTAAAAGAATAAAGTAATATGTGAAATGGTTGACCATGTTCTCAAATTAGACCTCATTAATAAATTTTCATATATTTAAATTATTATTCATAGCATGCAATGGGGGAACTTCAAGCTAAACATGACTTAGATTAACTATATTTCATAGGATAAATGGGAGAGCTTATGAAATATATGCATGATACTAGCTAAAATATACTTAACAATTACTAAATGCCAGGAAACTTTGTATGCATTCGATTATTCAATATCCACAACAAGCCAAGGGATTGATTCGGCTGTTACCTCCATTAGACGACTAGGAAATCTGAAAACCAAGATCGGTTAAGTAATTCAAACAATCACAAAAACAAGAAGTGGATAATCAGGATTGGAAGTAGAGTCTTTGAATCTAGAAACCATTCTCTTAAATATGGCAATATATTATTTATAACAATGCAAATTTATTTGAAAAATAGAAAATATATTTTAATGGGTAATATGACTCAATAAAGTTCATTAGAATAAATTGAGTGGGAAACTCCCATATTTATGCAGAAAGTAGAAGTAAACTTGAAATGTTGATTCCTGCTTCTGGTTGCGGCAGATTGGTTTGCTTCAGACCCCTCCTCTCTATGACAATAATGAGAAACCTCGGATTAAAAAGAAAAAGAAAATGAGTTCAAGGCATTATACACTTAAATAGGAGAGTCTATGTGAATTCTTCAATCACTTCTGTTAGGTTAGTGTAACTCTGCCATCAACTCCAAAACCAGGAAACCCTAAAATAAAAATGGACACTCAGACACTCATACAAACGCACACTCAGTCCAAAAGACATAAATGTGAAAATTAAAAACATACTGAATTCAAACTAGCTGTGTATTAAAAAATAATAATCCTGAGAATAAAACTGTGTCATCGTAAAATGTATTACTAATACCTAATACTCAGTGTGCCATTATGTTATACTAGAAAATTACTTTAATATATTCCAACTTAACATTTTGAGAAATTCTGATTAAATGACTAACCAAGCTAATGACTGATGCAGACTTTCCTTACTAAATATAGATATCTAACAGAAAGCCACTTAATTATTGTTCTAGCTAAAGCATCAGCATACATGCTAATTAGATAAAATATTTAAAATATAGATATAATAAGCAATTTTAGATTTAGTAGTGACTCTCTTTTATGTGTAACTCCTATTGGTTTATGACATTCTAAGAATGCATTTTTCCTGCTACACTAATACATTCATAAGTTTCAGGAAAAATATCATGATCAAAATGATACATGTTATATAACATTTATAATACTTCTAATAGTAATGTAATAGTAATTGCAATATTTTTATTATTATATAATCTACTTTTGAGAATGACATTAGAAAGTAACATATTTTCTCTTATATTTTCTGTACTGTCTGTTATATTACTAAAATTGTTGCATGTTAAATATATAAAATCTATTTTGAAATTTCAAAGTAGAGTCATTGGTAAAATCACTTTGTGTGTGTGTCATGTGAATTTGTGTGTTTTCAGAATTCCATGAGCATTTGTTGTTTTTTCTCTTCAGTATATTATAAAAATTAAATTTATTGGTGATCAAATGTTGGAAATGCCTAAATATGCACATTCAATATGACTGAGAGTTGTAGCAACACCTAATCAATGAAACATTTGAAAGGGAATTATTTATCAGAGGAGCTCTAACTGCAGATTCCTAACTGCCCAAATGAAGGGTCCTGAACACTGCCTCTAGTTTTGATTAAAATCATCCCTCAGTTTATGCCTGAGTAAGTTTAAGCAAAAGAGAATTAGTGAATTGTCCAAGACCAGAAACCTAACCAAATTATATATAACATCTGGAAAGAATTTATTTTCCCTATGTAATACAACTCAGAAGGAAAGTATATTTTATGGAAGAAATTAATACTTAAACATAAAATATGTTAAATAAACAACTTTATAGGAGGTATTGGGTGAAATACATAACATAACAATAAGAAAAGTTCCATGTTTAAGTCTTGTGGAGAAGTGAACCCAAAACACAACTCCCCAGTGGAACATAGCTGGCCGAGCTCTAACTATACAGGTCCCATACTAAAGGATAAATTGTCATTGGGTTAACTATATTATGCTAAGAAAAGCCATCTACAAAAGTAAACAGCATAGATGAGAAATTAAAGGCTTAGCTATCTGAGCCTTGAAAGAAAGTCCAAAAAATGTTTGGTAGACATTTATGCAACAGAGAAAGGTAATATCAAAAGGGAACATATTTAGGTTATAAATAGAAAGAAACTACACTTAGCCAGTGAGCGCTCCTTTGGTCCTATAAAATGTTTATAATCCACTGTTGAAGAGGTAGTGTATACAAATACTGTTAAAAGTGAGAATTTAAGGGCTCAAAAAATTTCTAAACAATACACTGTACTCCAGTTCACTCCACAGGCCGCATTGTTAACCTTCTCCAAGTAAAATTATAATGACATAAAATGATTACTCAAGTTCAGAATGACAATCCAAGCCACTGCAAATGTGCTTGTTGTTCAATAAGTTATCATTTTCTTTATTATATTAAACTGTACAAGATGGAAACTAAATAATAAATACATTATCAATTCAAAAACACTATTTGAAAATCCATTTTTGATTCATTTTTCACCAGTATTGCCATAATGATATGTTTATTAAGTGTTTTAGTTGGTAGTAAAATCTGATTAAAAACCCCCAATGTTGTATAAGCCATGTCTCCTTAAATAAATCTTTATTATTAAAACCTTATCTTTTAACATGATGAAATGAGACAACATCACTATCCCATTTCAACACATACTTACTAATAAATTATGTTGCAATACTATAATTTATGGCTTTCCCCTAGTGTCACAATTTGCACCACCCCCAGTAAAACAAGACCACTGATTACTGTGGCCTGTGGTGCGAACAATGAGATTCTCACATTGTACAATATTCTCACTAAAATTATTTTTGGAACTTTATGTGCAAAGGTGGCAATCCTTTGTTGTTCTTAGGTTTTAACAGACTATTTGACTTAGTAATTCTGTAGATTTTAAATGAATATACATGGACTGTGTATTTTGCCTATGACATAATTTATTTGTTGAGCCCATCATCAGCTCTGGTACAGCTCTACTTTCTGTGCCATTAATTAATTAAACCTACAGCAAATATTCCATGGAAGAACTCTACTGCACCTCAATAGAAATGAGCAGTGTAATATAATGACAAATATTGTTTTAAGAATTCCTTTTGACTTTTAGTAGTTCACTTTAATATATTCCAAATCAGAGACAGCAACACTTTATAGGCATGTTCTGTCATTTATCTTTTGCACATGACTTATCCTTAGAAGTTGTGGTGCAAAAATTATTCCACATGCTAGAGCACTGACTCTATACTTACATTAATTACTGGGCACAAAAATTCGTGTAAACAAAGATGGCAACATAGCTAGGATCTCCCTATCTCTGTAATTGTCTGTGTGTTCCATGTAGATGAGTGAGGATGTATGCATATACAAGAACGGACTTAACAGGGTTTGGAGAGCCACAGCCTTGGCTGCAGAAATGGTCAAGTCCAAGAACCACGCCACGCACAGCCAGTCCTGAAAATGGCACAGAAACTGCACTGAAAAACCCCGATCACAAAGTTATGAATCTCCTAAGGGGGTAGAGCCCAAGTTCCTGAGGAACATGCACTTTGACAAGAAGCACGACAAAGAGGGCCTGAAGAAGATGCAGGCCAACAACACCAAGGCCATGAGCACACATACCGAGGTTCTCAAAGCCCCACTCAAGCCCAAGGAGGTCAAGCCCAAGATCCCAAAGGACAGCAGCCGCAAGCTCAGTCATCTTGCTTACAATGTTCACCCGAAGCTTGGGAAACATGCCTGTACCTGCATCACGAAAGGTCTCTGGCTCTGGAGGCCCAAGGCCAAAGCCAAGGCTCAAGCCAAGCCCCAGGCTGCAGATGAGGCTGCAGCTCAGTCTCAGGCTTCCAAAGGTGCTCAGGCCCCTGAGAAGGCTCCACAGTAGAGACCCACGGTGAGGACAGAAGGACTGGTGAGGATGGGTGTGCCCCTAGGGCTGGGGTCCTCCTGTGTTTGTGTAAATAAACCTGAGACAGGAAGTATCTGTCAAAAAAAAAAAAAAAAGAACGGATTTAATATCTATGTGTAGTCAACGGGGAGGAGACTTACTTGAAATACGGATATCAGTATCTTCTGCAACTCATTAAAAGTTTTGTTCTTTACATATATGATTTATTATATTCACTTATTTATCCATTTATTTAATAAACATATTTTAATACATTGTGCCCCTCTAATTGTTTTATTCTAATTTTCTTTTTCTTATGTGGATGTCTGGATAAAGAACTAGGATGGCTCAGGGAGTAAGATGTCTCTTATTTATGGTCTTGGTGAATGAGCCTTGTGATAAATGTCAAATAATGTTTATCTTTATTGATTCTGACACTATCATTAGGAAAGAAACCCAAACCTGATCATCAAGAAAAATATGCTAAAAAATAAAAAGATGACAATATAAACCAAATAAAATGATATAGAAACAAACAATAGAGATATGAAGCAAAATCTATGCTACTTCCATCTACCTTCTAGAGCCTGTGTTTGGACAAGTTTTTCACATTTAAAAAGTCAGATTGAAATATTTTACCTCTAGTGAAAGGTGCTGATAAATATAATAATAAACGTCAGTATGCTCCACACTCAAGAGTAATATTTTTGCTTGGCAAGGGCAGATAAACAGATAATTATAATAATGGAGGATAAGTACAATGGAGTAAGAAAGAAAAGAAAGAGTATATTTCTAATCAGTGATTCAGGAGGAAATGGCAAAAAATAGAAAAAAAAATTTTAGAAGATAAAAATTGAGCATATTTCTGATCATCAGATACAGAAAGCCCCCAAAATTCCAAGGAGACTATATCAAGAAATGCACACTTAGGCACATCATTGTAAAAGTATAAAATGACAACAGGCAGGCTGAGAGAAAGTATGCTTACATATATCAAATTACAATTTGACAAACAGCTGATACCTGATGTCGACGACAATATGTAATGTCAATTGTTTTGAGACTGTAATTATGGCAAAGACTTTATATATAATTAAGCAATTTTTAAAAAATGGCATGAAACAGAGTTTTTCAAGTAAACAAAATCTGAAGGATTTCAGCACAAATTCACCATTATTGAAGGAGCTGCTTCAGAAAGTAAAACAATAAACACAAAAGGAAGATTTGAGATGCAAAAAAAAATAATAATAATGTACAAGAAAAATGAAAAGTATCGGGTTCAATCTAAATTCACATTGATTTTCTACAACAGTTGTATTTAATTTGGAGTATCACACAATATACACCATTTTTAAAAAATAAGATGTAAGTTAGAAGGCGATTATTAGAATAACAGCCTTTTGAGACTATAATATTTTAGAAGAGGATAAATATACTGACTTACATCAGAAATTGTTAAATTTTAAAGAAGATAAAAGGTAAGATAAGTAGAAAATAGTAAATAGATGATCAAAATTAAATATACCAATAAGACATGTAAATAAACCTAGACAATGAGAGGGTAATAAGAAAAAAACTTTGATTAAAATGTTTAAATAACAAAAAGCTGCCAAGAAATTTGGCATCAACTGTGTCATCAAAGAATATACAATTTAATAGAGTATACGGTAGATATTTGAAAGTGCGTTAAGAAATGAAGTGGCCATTCTTTGTATCTAGAATTATCACATCAGATACAGTGCTTTTACTACTGTAGGTGATTTGGAGCAGTTAGGTAGCTAGAATGTAAATAAAACTCTTTTTAAAAACCTAAAGAACAAAAACCAGTGACCAAATAAATAAACAGGATGGAAATTTAGGTTCAAAGACATCAGAGTGATAAGCAAAGTTCCAAAACCTCCCTTTTTCCCCAAGACAGTTTCCTATTCTGTCATATTTGAACTTTGGCTTTCATAGATTGTTGAAATGAGAAAAACAGAAACAAAGTTATGAATATGTCCAAACAGAAAGTCTACTAAGGGGCTCTTCTCAAAACATTTGTACCTACAAGGAACACACTTCAGAGTAGGGGGATTTAGACCTGGCACTGCTCTCAAGCACTTAAGCATATGCAAGTCCTCCATTCCCTTGGATGACCGAACGTAATCCTAGAACTCAAAGAATTCACATAGATACATTTTTTATTGTATTTTTCCGTTGTCATTTATCTCCCTTATATGCCCTCCACTCCAAAATCACTACTCTGTTGTCTGTGTCCATGAGTCCTTTTCCATTTTGCTCTATTCCTCCACCCCCTAACCGCCCCAGAGCTGCAAGCCTGCTGTCTATGTATGAGCCTGTCGCTATTTTGTTAGTTCAGTTTGTTCATTAGATTTCATTATGAGTGAAGATACATTTTTAAGTAGCTGGGACAGAAAACATTAAAAGATAATGAAATATATCAGGTGACAAGGCCCCAAAGTGAGATTCAGTAGAAACAACCTGTACTAAGAGGCACACGCAAAAAAATGTTTATTAAAAAAAAAAATGAGACAAAGTAAATCGTAAATGTCCAATGGAAAATTCACAAAAATAACAAATTCCAAACAATATAGTATAATTACATTTAAAGTTAAAATGCACAAACATATGCACTGCTTTGCAATATATATATCTGTAGTAAAATTTTAAAGAAACAGATGAGAATAATAAACACCAAATGTAAAATACTGGTACCTCTGAGGAAGAATGAGAAGCACCAAAGCACTTGTTGTGAGGTGAGGCTTGGGTGTGTGTTGCATTACTCATCGCCCCATTACACTGTGCTTCTTTTGTATGTTTAATTGTGCACATGAAAAGAAAACCATGAATAAATAACTGAATAAAGTTCACTTGGAGAGTATCTTTAATTTTTGGAATTATCAACTGTAATACACATAGAGTAAAAGTTCAAACTAATTTACTAACTTCCCTGCTTATTTTAAGAAACATAAACTTTGAACTTCATTTTCAAATACATGATGATAGTATAATTGTGGGATATTGAAGCTTAACACAATTTTGCTATATTTGTGTTCTATATTATTTATTTTCATGATTATATATCAATATACAGAAAGCTAAAAGTGGTATGTTCATCCTAGTAGTTAGTATAGAACAGATTTTATTGTTATAGTAAAATAGGAGAGTCAATGATGTATTTAAACTTAAGATCAACTTTCTTTTTTTTAAATGCAGCACAGTGGTGAGCACCCCACACTCTGACATCAACTTCTGATATCCAAACACATGAAACATAATCTCAGGTTTTGACAGGGCAACTCGAGTGTTGAAAATTTTAGTTTTAAGTAACAGTTAATAAGCTCAGTAATAAATGCATGTAAAATACTATCGTTCAGGAACTGAAAGTATGACCCTCTCTAACCTTTCAACCTTTGTGGCAAGAAGACTTTTGCGCCCCAGGGGAACTCCAAGCAATCAAAACTGTATCTGAGCCATTGTGTTGCAAAGAGAGACTTCCCCCACACACACACCCAGGGCACAGGACACAAGACACAGATAAAATACCCCCCAGGACACAGATAAGAATCACCAGTCAACAGATAAAAGAGTGCTAGGACAATTGCTGGACTGGCTTTTATCTGATTAACATTTTTCCTGAGTTCCAAACCCCTTAATCAAAACCTTTTCTCTCCTTAAGAAACAGGCTGGGTTGAAATGAAATATAAAATACTCTTTTAGATTGTCTTCTCAGATCGACAGCCAACTGAATAAAGAACATGTAAAGATTCAATCCTTGTCTCTGCATATTGGTTCTGGTGGTGACAGGCAGGACAGGGGACAGGAACGCTGATTGTTCTCATTTCAGTTTCACATTCAATCACATAAAGATACATATATTACTATGTGTAGTTGACTGTTGAAGAATTTGATGGGACTTGTTTGAATTTTTTTCCAGATGAACTTAGGCCATAGAATATTGCGCATGTGAGAGAATCTATTCTTTTTAAGCTAATTTTTATAAAGTTTAATAATTTTCATAAAGATCTCTTGGCTTACTTTTAACATTAAAGATTGTTTTATTCTCACTTCTAAAAGTAGGATTCGAATAGTCCCGAACATTTGGCAAATGTCAGTATTGACTTCAGGTATTTTTTAGCAGGAAGGTTTTCAGGTATTATTTTTTCAACATCACATTTTGATATTAGACATGCATAAACACTGTTATTGTCACACTCTTATAATGATTTAAGAAAGTAATATAAATTATACTGAGTTACCACATTGACTAAATTACTGTTTACATGTTACTCATATTGAAAGAAAAGCATTTTTCTTATTTTAATTGGATTTGCTTTAATAAGTACATTGTGGGTGTGATACTGTAAGGTACTTTCTGTTTGTGCACAGTTAGTACATTATGTACCAATTTTTACTGAAAGTGGAGAGGTAGGCAAAAAACATGTTTTGAAATGTAATTTAGGACTAATTAGATGGAAAGAATTACAAAGAGATTTATCTCCTGCGGTGATTATTTACATTTCAAGCTAGGCTGAAAACTGGAGACTTGAAGACATTCTGGGTTGTAAATTTGGACACAGTAGATGTATTTATCATTCCCCTGAAGAGATTTATTTATATTCCATAGAGTTAGAATAAGAAGTTAGGATCTTTCCCATTATATTCCAAAGAGACTCTTTCTAGAATAACACAGGATGTAAATAAGTGTTCAGATTAATTTTGTTCAGAGTTCCTGACTGTCACTACAGACCTCACATGTGCTGCACGACCTTTGTTTTCTATTGCATTACCTCATGAGTAAGAACAGGGGAACAGGGAACAGGGAGCCAGCAGTTACTGTTTGTTTTATGTAAAACACAATAATCTATTCTGCTCTAGCAATTTATGAGGCCATTTGGGATAATATTAGTAAATATAGATTTAAAAATCTGTTCTTTTAAAGATTTTATTTACTTTATTTTTAGACAGAGTCAGAGAGGAAGGGAGGGAGAGAGGAAGAGAAACATCAATGTGTGGTTGCCTCTTGTGCACCCTCTACTGGGGACCTGGCCTGCAACCCAGGCATGTGCCCTGATGGTAATAGAACTGGCAACCCTTTGGTTTGCAGACCGACGCTCAATTCAGTGAGCCACACCAGCCAGGGTAGATTTAAAAATCTTGATAGTAGGTGAATTTGAATAATAATACACGTGAGCTAGCTAATTTTAAAAATTTTATGTTCATTAGTATATTCATATGTTTTGTCATACCCCTGAATTTCTTGAGATTTAAGAATTTTGCTAATGAATTACATATAAGCGTGTTCTAATTAGGCAGACTATTAAATAGATTTGTATATTCTTTCTTTTAGCTTAGCTGAAATACCATTGACAGTTATACATTCTTTATTACTGCAGAACTTCTTAGAACTTTTAGTATTGCAGCATGCAGTGTGATTTAAGTAAGAAGGCATTGAGTAACAAAAGGGTTGAATATTTGTGTTTCCTGACCATAGTTGCCTGTAAAATCACTTTTCCCATACATACCTTTTTTAATATCTCCTCAATATAGTCTTCTGAAGATTACAACTTGGGAATTATCTTATTTACTCCCTTCTGTTAGCTAAGTTAATGCTTTTCAAGGTAAAATATCAGTTACTGTGGTTAATACCACCAAAAAGGTAAATATAAGAATTGAAAAATATCTATAACCCACTTATTTTCCAATGTCTTTTTGTTTTCTAAGAAGTCAAAACCATACTTAATGTGCATGTGTCTAACAATAGAGCATCAGACTAAGTGAGGGAAAAAACTAATAGAACTTTAAAAGAAGAAAATGAATCCATTATCATAGTTGGTGACAATGATCTCTCTCTATTGAAAATGAGATCTAACCATAAGGACATCTTTGAACTCTATCATTTAAAAATTATCAATTAACCCAATACGATTGGCATTAACCCAATACGATTGGCATCTGTAGACTACTTCATCCAACAACAACAAAATACACATTCTTCTCAAACTTACATAGACCATTCACTAAGAGAGACCACATTCAGGGTCATATAATACACTTTAAATAGTTTAAAAGAATAGAAATTATACACTATGTGTTTTCAGACAACAGTGGAACTGATCTAAAATCTCAAGAGAAGTTAAAAACATTTTTGAAATAAAAATATGAACATGACTTTTCAATTGTGGGATACCAGAAAAGTAGTATTTAGAGGAAATTTTATAGCAATAAATTCATGTACTATAAAATTAAAAAATATTTACAGTTAATAATCTAAGTGTCCACCTCAGGAAACTAGAAAAAAAAGTATAAATTAAGTTCATAGTAGGAAGAAGAAAATAAATAATAATAATTCATACAGAAATCAATAAAATTGAATAAAGGAAATTAATAGAAAAAATCAGCAAAAGTAAAGTCTGGACCTTTGACAAGATTAATAAAATCAATAAGCCTCCAGCCAGGTTAACTGTGCAATATAAAAGTGACACATTAATAATATCAGAAATTAAAAATAGAAAATCACTACAGGTCTAATGGAAATTAAAAGAATAATAAGTAAATACTATGAGCAACTCTATGCTGAGCAATTTGATATGCAAATAGAAAGAAATATGAAAGTATCCGTATCAAAACAAAACAATAAAAGTTATCTTTATTTTCACATAATAATATTGCATATATGAAGGAACTACAATACAACAGATAGATCTAATAACTGAAGTTTATAGCTGCTGACTATATAAAAAATAGGCTATCTTTTAATATTTGTAGAACAAACAATCTGATAATAAAAACTGAAAAGCAATGAGTAACAAATATACAATTTTCACAGACAAATTTAACAATGAAAATGAAATTCTTGTGCAATGGAAATTAGAAAACATTGTTAAGCAAAATTACAAGTATAAATAAAATAAATGTATAGTGTTCATGGATTGAAAGAATCAATATTACCAAGATGATAATTTTCTTTAGTTGGATCAAAATTTCAAAGGAATAATCTGAGAAATTTTTTGCAGATATTGAACAAACTGATCCTAAAAGTTATATAAAAATGAAAAGATCTGAAATAGTAAAATGATTTTAAAAAAGAAGTTTGGAACTAGAGGACTTAAACTACCAAAAAGCAAAACAAACTACAATGCTATAGAAATATCAAGACAGTAAGGTATTGGGAGAAAATAGCAACATATACAGGATCTGGTACAACCAACTGTCCTTTTTTATTACAAAATCTTTTACTATAAAATCATAAGCATGTAATTCTGTAACATAATAATATCACACTCAAGCACATCATACGACATATTAGGTGACATGTTCAAATTAAAACTATAAATTATTACACCCATATTATTACCCTACGAACCACACTCAAGCAGGTGTTACTTCTTACAGACCCTGTACTAAATGAAAGAGAATTAAGGGTCTTCAAATTGAGATTTTTGATAAAGGTGCAAAGACAAAATAGGGATAGATTCTTCAACAAGTAATTCTGGAAATATTAGTTATTCGTATACATAATAGCTAACTCAGATGATTTCATTACTCTACAAACAAAAGTTACCTCAGATGGATTATATAACTAACCATAAAAGCTAAAATTATAAAATTCCTAGGAGAAAGCATAGGAGAAAATTGTGAGTTTGGTATGGGCAAAAGTTTCTAGATATGCCATCAGAGTAAACTTCACAAAAGTAATTTGGATTTCATCAAAATTTTAAAAATGCGTGCTTCAAATGACAGCATTACTAAAAATTAAAAAAACGTACAATAAGCTGCAGACTAGGAGAAAATACTGAAAATAACATATTTTATAAAGTACAAAATTCCAGTTTACAAAGAACATTTGCAACTCAATAATAATCTAAATGAGAAAAGATTTGAATAGGCACAAAAATTAGTTAAATTTTATTACTTCTTACAGAAAAAAATTAAAGTCAATAAACCACTATAATATATGTACTAGAATAGGTGTTTAATATAGACAGAATGCTGACAATAAGTGTGTTAGCAAAAAAAGTAGAGAAATAGAGTCAGACATAGGGATAGAGAGCAGGCATACAGCTCTGGGGGGTTTGTGGGATGGTGGATGGATCAAGCAAAAAAGAAAAAATGGGGAAGAACTCATAGACATGAACAACAAACTGTGGTGATTGTAGGGGGCTGGCAGAAGGGAGGTGTGGGTGGAGGTGGAAGAAGGTATAAGGGGGATTACTGGTGATGGAAAAATACAATAAAAATACTATGAAGTGAATGAAAATAAATAAAAGAGAAAAAAACTCAATAATTTCTAGCAGAGACCGATAATGATTT
Source organism: Mormoops blainvillei (assembly GCA_004026545.1). Classification (NCBI taxonomy): domain Eukaryota; kingdom Metazoa; phylum Chordata; class Mammalia; order Chiroptera; family Mormoopidae; genus Mormoops; species Mormoops blainvillei. Next base: position 137,231 of record PVJD01002486.1, on the reverse strand, counting down.
GTAGTTCTGTGTGAGTTGGTAATGTAAGAAAAGCAAGAGGTTTGCCTTAAAATAAGTTAAACTCAAGTGCTAAGGTTGATATATCTGCAGACTGGCAATTTAATGCAACACAGCAATGGCATAATCTGATGACTGAAGGTAACTAATCATAAACCTTAAGAGAATTATCTTTTCATTGTGTGCATTTGAAAAAATGGATCTTTGACCTCCAAAAATATCCACTGGTATCTGAGTTCAATTGATGGTAGAGCATATTTAAAAATGCTCTTGAAATTATAGTTATAATTTCTTGAATCCAATATCTCATTCAAAACAACTTACAAGGATGTTTTATGAAATGCAAAGCATCACAGACTATTGATAGAAAATCAATATGCAAACAGAAGAGAAACAGTTCTGCTTTTTACAGCTACCTGCTTGTACAATAGTCACAATGTCAATATGTTAAAGTTCTAAAATTTTTTCCACCTGTGGTCTATTTTGCTCTTATTTAAGATTTGTTTTTAAATACAAAGTTCTAGGTTAAAAGTTTAACCACAGAGAATTAACAGATCTAAGAACTCCACCCTTTAAAATTTCAGGTTTTAAAAATGATGTAAATTGTATTGAAATGTCATGTATTTAGAAGAAATATTTCTAAAGTTTGAATTTATGTGTTGTACTTTTGACTACATATTTCAGGCAAATCAAAGAAAAATTCCTGAATAATATTTCTCCAAATGTTTTTCATATAAAGTTAAACTCCTTTGTAAGATATATCAATTATTTTAGATTATATCATAACTATGATAGTTTAGAAAGAAAAACTACCCTGGAGGATATATGTATTATTTTTCATATTTGGAATAATATCTGATCTACTAATAAATTAATATGATTTACTAAATGCATTATAATTAACATAAGGTGATCACCAAATTTAAAAGTAACATTTAATGTGTTCTAGATATAAAATAGTTATGTGGCAAAATTTACCTTTAGCCATCTCTGTAAAGTGTGTATACCAGTTTGAGTATTTGTATTTTACGTTCTAAATAACCACACTGTTATAGTAAATATCACACAGACATTTGTATGTACCTCTTTTTCTTAACCTAAGACAAGTGAATTCTAACTTCAATAACATTATATTTTCAATAAATTAAGAGTTAAAATACCATACCTTCAAAATACTAATTTTCTGATCTAGCCCCAATTATGTAATAACATAATAATTTCTACTATGATTAAAGGGCTGAGGACATTTCCTAGGTTGGTCAGTGGGGTATGGGGGGGTGAAGAATAATAGTACAGACCGTGAGCGGCATAGCGCAGTTGGCTGAGCACTGTCCCGTTCGATTCCCAGTCAGGGCACATGCCTGGGTTCCGGGGCCCAGTCTCCGGCTGGGGCACATGTGAGAGGCAACTGATTGAGATTTCCCTCACACATCAATGTTTGTCTCCCTCTCTTTCTCCCTCCTGTCCCCTCTCTCTAAAAATAAATTTAAAAAAATTTTTTTAAAGAATAATAATAGAAGATATTTTATGAGACAAAACAGCATTCTTACTGAATAGAATTCTTCAATGATTCTTGGGAACTGCCACCAACATAACCTACTGTAGGTTTGGACCTAGCACTTTAGAATTTAAATATTTGTCACTTAAATATATATCAAGAATGCATGCTCAATGTTTTAGTACCTAAAGTTTAACATGAATGAAACAGAAGAAAGCATTAATTAACTTTGAAGACAGAGCAATAGAAATTAATCTAAAATTAGACTGAAAAACAATGCAAATAAATAGAGTCTCAGGGATCTGCGATATTGTTGAAAGATGCAATGCTCACATCAAACAGGATAAAGTGGATGGCTTTGAAAAAATATTTGAAGAAATAATGTCTGCAAATATATTGGCATACGACAGAAGCCCACAGATTCAAGGATGTAGAATTCAACAACATCATCTATCAAGAGTTTCTAATTGAGACTTATAGAACACTCCACAAAGAAACAACAGACTGTATATCACTTTCAAGTGCCCAAAGACATATGACAAGACCCACCATACCCTGGGCAATAAAACAAATCTCAAAAAACAAGTAAAAGAATTGAAATTATACAGAGGATATCTCTGACCACAGTAGAATGCACCTAGAAATTAATAAAGCAAATTAAAAGAAAAAATGTCAAAATATTTGGAAGCTAAAATGCACACTTCTAAATAATCCATGGGCCAAAAAAGAAACTTTAATGAAAAAAATGTAAAATACATTGAACTGAATGAGGAGGGTGGTGTGTTTTGTCATTTTCTCCCTGTTAGTCACCCCTCCTCCTCCAAACCATCTAGTGAAACCGACAGAACTCCACATGCTGTGACTTGAGCGAGTGGTACTCTTCAGAAACAGGTACCTGCATTATGCCAACTGTCATAGCAATGCCAAGACTACCATTGTTTCCAGCTGGCCTGGGAAAGATCCAGCTGCGTGGCTTAGGAGGATCACAGGGAATAGTTAAGAGAGAACAACGTTTTATTCATACTTAGAAAATTATCTTGTTAAACAGCTTTTTCATTCAGAGAGTTTAAGAGAGGTATTTTTTATGAAATTTTATTTTAGAAATTTCTTAAAGTAAGTATTCTGTGTATGACATTTTAAGCAAGTTTTAATATTGAAATTATCAATTTTAAAGATAATGGGAATACACATACACACACACACAGAGTGTCTATCTGTTTTTGCTTGTTTTGCCAATGGGTAATTTAAAATGGTTGAATATTAATATTTTGTATTTGAAACTTCACATATGATTAGTACTAAGGAGAATGTTATGGACTGAATATTTGTGTACCCCAAAATTCATATGTTGAAATCTAATCCTTAATATGATAGTCTTTGAAGGTGAGGTCTTTAGGAGATAATTACATCATGAGGTTGGAGCCCTCATGAATTAAATTAGCACCCTTATAAGCAGAGAGCAGGGAGCCTTTCCACCATGTGAAGGTATAATAAGTAGGTAGTCTGCAACATGAAAGAGGGCTTTTTGCATAACTCAATCATGCTGGCATCCTGATCTTTCAAGCCCAGTCTCCAGAACAGTGAGAAATGAATTTCTGTTGTTAATAAGGCACTCAGTTTATGATATTTCATAAAGTCAGCCTGAAATGACAACAGAGAACACTTTTCAAAATTAAAAAAAATTTTTTTTAATTATCTTGAAAAAATAAATATTTGAATTTAGAGGAATGGAAAATTCATGTTAATCTTGAATTATCATTCATTTGTAATAACTGTACAAAATAACACAGCTTTGAATGAAAATTTACTAATTATATTTTTTAAGTATACAAAGTAATAAGTTCAAAAATTTTCAAGTTACCTGAGATTTCCAAATTGATAATCATTCTCTTAATTGAATACATTTAGTGTCTATAGTAAGAATTATGTTCTAAAGACAAAAGCTAAATAAACTGTAATTTATGTCTCAAAAAAGTCAACAAAATGTTTGAAGGAAAGGTAATTTTTGGCCATGGTAAAATATGCACTCTTGAAAAAAATGCAAAATTACATCTGTAAATTAACCATATGTGCATAACAATTTTAATAACTAAACAAAAAGTTTTTTGCTGTCTAACATAAAGGAGTTTGTTTTTATTTAAAAAAATCATAAAAGTAACATGATCATTGTACTGAAAGGGAAATAAAATATATTAGAATAAAATATCAAATTATATATATTTTTGGTAAGTAAAATAAGCCCATTATTCAATAACTGAAATATATCACATATGCTATAATAAAACATTATATTTTACCTCTGTATTACATATATACAACAGTGTTTTCTACAATTGTATTAATAGTTGGGAAAGTCACTGCTCATTGCTTCTTTATATTTAGCTTATTAAAATTCTGGGATGTCTCTCAAATGGAATTCTTTGTATTTTTTACAAAGTATTAAAATAAGAAATTTTAGCTATTTTTGAATCTGTATGTGTGATTTTTGTAATCATTCTGTGAAATGTCAATTTTTTTTATTTTAATCCAGTTCTATTCTGGTGAATGTGACCAAGATATTTATGTACTAAAATTATTCTCTGGAGACAGGTTTTCACTTTTCTAACTATAAGTGTTTCCATTTCACAGATGTCCTATCCTACTTGTCAGCTTTAGAGGATCAAATGCTTACTTTTTGCTAAATATTTGATACTTGTTGATCTAAGAAATAAAACAATAGATATCGAAGCTTTTGAGACTTCAAGCATAGATAGAGTTGCATATGCAAAATGTTTTTGAACCGATGTCAGAAGTTCATTGTGTTGGTAATTTCTCTTTGCTCAAAAACAAAGGGGGGTGGATTAGCAAGTTGTTCATAGAATAGTTCTTCGTAGTCAGAGTGCAAACTTGTAACACTGAAGATTACATGCTAAGTCAATAGAAAGAACTGCCAAAATGTTTCAAGAGGTTTTTTTTTTCTTTTTAATTTTTCTTTCAAAATAATTGTTAGGGCATTCCAAAATAGTAATGTAACTGGGCAACCTGCAACCCAGCCGCTTGCCACTATATATGGGCATAACACGAAGATTTATGGGGAAGGAAAGAGCTTTTTATTATCAGGGTACCCAATTTAAGAGGGCTGGGAACATTCCTGCTCTAAGCCAAGCTCATCTGCAAAGCACAGAAATTCCCGTGTTCTCAGAATGACTAAACTCCAAACCTACGCCTAGAAGTTCCTCATTATTGCTTATCTGTGGCCCAAGGTTGTCAGTATGAGAATAAGTCTCCATCTCTCTAGCCCCAGGTTTCTCACTCTCTCTACCCCGCTCCCCACCAGTCACCATCTCCTTTCAGCAATCTTCTCTCTTTTTTGGGAAATGCTGTCGGATCACTCCAGAAAGCCATGCAGGGGAAACTCTATATGTGGAGCTCTAGTGCTTGAGGTTGCCTGCATCCCTGGGGCCAAGGAATGTTCCCAGCTAATGCCTCCATATGCTGTTCCCAACCTCCATTTGTGGTTCTCAGGGCGAGAACCCAAGGGTTGGCGCCTCGTGAGGCACACATCCCAGTGTGGGACTCGGCTTCTGGGAACTTGCTTCAGACCGAGCAAGGCCTAAGCCCCGAGGCATTCCCTCTCGTGTAGGACAGAGCAAGAGAGGGAGACTTCTGCTTTAAAGTCCCCTCCCAGAATCCCATGTGTAGTGGGGGTGTTTAGTTTTCAACCCATGTGCCCAAATGTCTGCCATGTTTGTCCTCGACCCTCTTCCGATCACCACTTTTGCAAGGCGGCAAATTTTCCAGTCACATATAAAAACATCCATTCTGAAACTGGGGTGGGGCATCCGGCCCCTGCAATGGCTTGCTGACCGCAACCACACACAGGTGTTTTGACCTTTTCGGCCCTGCACAGACTCTGTACAAGCTCCCTCCACCTGGGTCAGGAGCTGCATTAATTATTTACTTTCCCTGGGGATATGGAAGCGCCCCAGCTACAGCTCAGATCTCAGATTGCCCTTGGCACTTACCTCTCAGAGGTTCTTCTGGGGAGTACTGCGCTGCCTCTCTGCCCCTCCTCCTGCTCAGTTGCCAAAGCAACACATGCTGGCTTGTTTACAGTTGCCTGGAGGCAACTTCCTTCTGCTTTGGCTCCCTTGTGAGAAGGCAAACTTTCTGAGGGTTAGTATTTCAATGTGTCACCTCTCAGTTCTCCCCACCCCCTGCCTTTTCCCCGGGTGGGGGTGGGGGGCAACCACTCATACCAAATTGGGGTTACCCCTCTGTTCCCCAGTGATTTGGCCTGACCACCCTGTTACAGTAATATGTAATAATGTCAACAAGTCTAATTTATTCATTCAATCCACTCTTTCATCCAACATTTATTAAGTGTAGAACATTGAACCAGTATAGACAATATAAAAAAGAAATAAATGTATCTCTCCAAAGAAAGCACATTTAGAATGGGATTCAAAATACTTAGATTGATTTACATACTTGGAATAAGTTCTATAATATTGGAAAGACCATGAGAAGGTAAAGTTACAACTGACAGATAATTAACAAAATACTTAGGATCTGGATCTATTATTTGGATCCATGTATGTTACATCTACTCATAGCAGGAACATCCCTATACCCATTAACTCAGTTTAATTATTTAAAAAGAAATTAAGCAACCATTGGTGTCTTTCAAAAGGTACAGCAAACATGCCAATAAATAAATAAATATTTGTGTTATTTTAAAATGTGATATAAGTAAATAATACAATACTATTTAGCATATATCCCTAAACTAGCTAGCCAAGGGTAAAGAAAGGAGGCACATGATTATTTGTTATTTATAAAAAGTTATCTAGTGATGTATGTAGAAATAGCGCCTATCTCTTAATGTTTCTATGTAAACATTTTTATCAAATGTTCTTTCTTATTAAACATTTTACTTATTTTGGAAAATATAAATTATGTAATGTACAAATGGCATTTATATTGATTCTTATGAGTTTCAAATATTCACTGTTTCTTTAGTTTTAATTAAGCAGGTTCTTTTCTTCTCCCTTTTAGAATTAGAAAACAGCATTTTCACTTTTTCAGTTCATCAAAATAAAAAGATTATGAAATTAGAGCTTCACAAAATTTAACAGGACATGTATGCAAAGGAGAAAATGAGATTATGACCTTTCTCAATAAATAAGATAAATGGTAGCTTTCCAATATGTTTGACAACTTCTTAGACACTGAAAAATAGATTACTTTAAAGTAGATTACTCAACTTGTTAAAATAGTGAAAAATAGATTAACTAATATGGACCACAGCCATTAATTAATTCACCCATTTATATAGTTTTCTATTAAATAAAATAAATGTTTTGTGATAAAGTATGACTACAACACTATTTTGTTATTGATCTTTTGTCTTATAATCATCAATATTATCACATTAAATATGAAAATGATATTTTTCAACTTCAATAATTTTGTAAGGGTTTAATATTATATATAAATAAATAGAAAATTAATATTTATTATGTGTCAACAACTCTGTAAACATCAGGTTATGTGATTTTATATAAATATTGTCTACTTAAATCTGATAAAAAACTAATTGAGGTAGTAATTATTAATTACAATGGAAGCACAAAAATGAGATTTAGAAAGACTAGTCATTTTCCCAGATGCATTTCAACAAACTACATTATATCATGGCAGTGCAACTGTGGAAATAACATTTCTTATGGAAACTACATGAATATACAGGAGAAAAATGGAGTCAAAAGAATATCTAATTTAAAAGTGCAGAATGGCAAAAATTTACTGATGCATTTGGAATAGTTCCCAATTGATTCCAGTGTTTCATTTGAAATCCTACTTATGTGAAAAAGGCTATCTCATATTGTGATTACCATAAAAGCTTTCCCTTAATGTATTTTGAAACTTTAGAAAGAATGGCCCAGTTGAAGCCTCCTCTTATATTGAAACTGACAGGTGAAAAACAAGATTATGTCTTACTCTTTGGGATTTATAGAATTATATACTTAATTCATGAACAGCCTTAAACATTCCTTTCACTCTCTCTCTGGATTCATTGTAAGAGTCAAGTAATGTATTTGATTACAGGCATACTGAAAAACCCATTTTGTGTAACATCCTTGTGAATATTTTGCTGCTCCTTCATTATCAATGTACTCATGTTTGGAGTTGTTTTTCCCATAGTAGAGGGAACTTCATCAACTAATTTTTGAATCTCATCCTCCTTGAGGCTCACAGTTAAGCAGAATTAGAAGCACTATCTCTGGCTGAGGATATGCTCTTATAACATTAACTGGCTCATGTGGGGATAAAATGTTCAGTTTTAACTTCAAAAGGATCATGTACCAGTTTACTGAGTCCCTCATACACAGAACAGCAAATTACAATTTTGGGAATTTGGCGGAAATGAATTTTGTGTAACATAAGATTAATTTTTAAAAATCCAGACACATTTATCCAACACCTCTTATAATAAGAATGTTGAAATAACCTGAAAATTTATCCTAACTATAAAATTCAAATAAGAAACTTTCCACTTGCTTTTTATTTCATAAGTTTAGGAAGCATTCAAGGTTATAGCCTCCCTAATTTTGAGAGAAAAAACAGCCACCTTATCCAGGATAAACACTCTCCTGATTTACTTTCTCAAATAAAACTCAAGAACAAAGGTTAACTCTGACAATTAGTTGGCCTGGAGGAAAGAGAAGGTTAAAAGTATTAGAGTTAGCTGTTTCATTTGTTTGGAAAAGGTAAACACATCAATTACATCTTTGGAATAGGGTGACTTGTTATCATAACAGCATATCTACTTGTGTGGTCTCTCTATCTTTTCCTTATAGTCATCCCCATGAATAAATGTCATGAGATTCTGGCTCTGGTGAAAGATCTCCCCATAATAGAACCTAATACCCAAGCAGGCATTGGTTAGGCTTTTGTCTCTACTTTCTTAGCACTTGTTTCTTTAAGAGAGTCAGGCATACTAGTAGTGTGAACCTGAAGAAATTATTTAATTTTAATAACAATTTTTTTTTTTTTACCTGTGAAGACTTGATGATATTTAACCCACAAAATTCTTATGAGAATGCATTAAAAAAGCATCTGTAAAGAACGAATCAAGAATATTTCTTCACTGTCCATTTTTTATGCTTGGTATATTATTATTTATGCTTCAAGTTTAAGTTGTAAATCCTTACATGACTGGCTTTTAAACATAATTACTTAAATTATTTCCTGTACTCCACAACTTTATCATATCACTAGGAAAGATCATGTTCAATTTAACCACTATCCTTTGAAGTTAATACCTAGTATAACATTTGCTAATGGTATTAAGGCGTGTCCAGAAACTGCTAAATATGTCATCACAAAGCAACATGATATCTGATAACTAACCAATTTTTCCTTAGGATGCATTAATCCCCCTGGGCAAAATTTCCTTTTCCTCAGAGTTCATCAGCAGTAAAATCACGGAATGATTCTCAGAGATATGTGAACATGCTTTGCTCACCCTTGAATAGGAGGCATGTGTAATAAAATTCAAATTTAAAAAGTTTTCATAGACTCTCCTTTGGGGAAAAGATGAGTTGTAGGTATTATAATTATTGGATATAATGTTGAAATGCAAAACAATATTAAGTGGGTAAAATATAATTTAGTGTTGGGGAATTAGACAAAGGTTAATTCATAGAATTAGAATATCTTTGGTAGAGGAAATAAGAAGAGGGAAATGAATTGTGTCTCAGCACTGTACTTATTTCATCATGTTTTTTACCTAATTTTAGAAAAAAGTAAGATTGGAGTCATCTTAAAACAGGCGGTAACTAAAACTAAATTTTAAATAAATTATATAAGAATTTAGAATGGGGGAAAAAGCAGATACTTGAAAGAGATTATTGAAAGGTAACCCTGGGCTAAGAAATGAAATAATCCCAAATGTTTTATGACTTGAATCTGAACTTCTAAATACTGATTAGCTGGCAGCTCTAGAGAGCTCGGGCTATGTCTTTTCATCTCCATTTCTTCAGGGTCTGCTGTGCATTACCACCAAAAAACATGGTTACTAAATGAAAATGTGCTTTATTATACAGAAATCACTCAAGCATTTGTTTAATGCTATTTTTGATACTCTGATAGTGACGAAGAGGAGCAAAGTATAGTTTGTGCTAAATAAATTTTACAGTGCTATTTTCCAGATGTTTTATATAAGTAAATAATGTTTAAAAGGTTTCCAAAATGTAATATGCTTAATAAAAAATTTTTCAAAAAGTGAAATGAAAAGGTACAAATTCTACTATTCTGGGTAATTAAAATGCCAGTCTTAATCAAATTTGTGCTTTGCTTTGAAACTTACTGTTTTTAATTTGATACAAAATTCCTAAGTAAAAATTTATTTATGTATATGTTTGTAAATGTAATGCAATATAAGTAGAAAAGTATAATATGGTATTTAAGTCTTTCCTGTTATGATGATATTAGAATTTAAATAGTAAGTTACTTTAGACACATTATTCTTTTAGAATAATATGCTAAATTTATACTTGTGCATGGCATTTCATTAGGATGCAATCACTTTCTTAATAATTAGAGGAAACACAGATTTCTGAATTTTGAAATCACTAGTAATTGATCACTTCAAATGAGAACACTGCTGTTATGACTAATGAATGAATGGTTAACATTTATAATAGATGATATTTTGTACTGATAGAGACGTGATATGTATGATGACTTATCATCTGGATCTCAACAGGATACTGAAAAAAGCAACATGATTATAGCTTAATTGCATATTTCCTTTATATATGCTTTAATAAAGTTTCAAAGCATAAAGAAAGATTTTTAAAGTTCAGTTAAACAGGTGTACTATTTGATGAAAATTTTCCATTTCAAAGGGAAGATAATTTAAATGATCTTTAAAATTCTAGTGTGTGAACACTTCTGGCTGAACGTGCTTGCGACATAACTGAAGTAGTTAATTAAAGGATACCTCACTTCTGTTTCTCAGAGAACATCCTCTAAGATGTGTTTGTACGCTTTTCATCAATAGAAACAGTGATCTCAGGATGCTCTTTATCTCATTTAGTACAAGGAGAACTCCTGACTGTGCACTAAACACATAAAATTCAAAAATGCATGTGTGTGTCACTGATTCTTTGACTTATAACACAGATATTTTATCAATGTTGAGGTTATTTGGATACCTTTGACCCTTATTACCATGCTATAGACCGCCATATAAATTAGACATATAGCAAATGTTTTTAATGGAAGTTTCTTTGTTTATCTCCCCTTCCCTCTCACTCACCAAAAAATAAACGTATATTCACATTTGACTCTCTTGCCTCCAGTTACTATCCACATAACCAAATAGAAAAATATCTTCATCAGGAGTTTTATCTACCCATTAATTTTCATGTCAAAATATCAGTATCAAATAATAACTCCAAATCATATATAATTACCTTTTGGTTACCTATCCCTACTTATTTCTTGTTCACAGTTGTACAACCTTAAAAAAACAACAGCACTGAAATAAATTTTAATGACTGATTAAAATCTTCAGGTAAGATTTTTCCTTATAACTTGAATTTTGCTTCATCTTACAGAAGAAACACAGTTTTGCTTTATTGTATAACTATTTTTGTTTCTATAAAAAATACTTATTACTGTCTACCTAAAAGTCAAAACCCCTAGTTTTAAACCCATCCCAAAATATTTTCCTATTTTTATTCTTTCCATTTGTTATTTAGCAAAAATGAACACATAAATATCTTTCTTTATGCTATTCCTATGATAGCAAATAATAATATTTAATGGCACACCAAAATAATCCATATTTACAAAAGAAAATATTGGAACAAATGGAAAAGTAATAAAAATAATGTTATTAAAAGCCTCACATTTATTTTTTGTATTTTTAATAATATCAGAGTATTTTTGAAGCTTTCTTCATCTTAAGGTTCTAATTAGAAATTCACCTCTGAATTTGATGATATGTTGTATTTCATCCCCAAAAGTCAAGGTATGTATTTTCCTTGTTGATTAATAAAAGTATATTATTTTTACCACCAGGAGTTACTGAAAACTTCAAAATTCTGCTAAAGTTTTAAAAAAATATTTTATACCTTGCAGAGAATTATAATTTAAGTGTAAAGGAAAGAATATATTTTCCTGTGTTGTCACCTCTCCAAGAGCTTTCCACTCTGGGAAGCAGAGAAGATCTTCTCAAGTGAGGATACCAAAATAGAGTTGAATAGCTTCAAAAACTTTATAAATAATTCTTTGAAATTTTAGCTAGTAGAATTTGCATGGTGTGTATGTGTGTGTGTGTGTGTGTGTGTGTGTGTGAATGTTCCATAAGGTGTTACAAAATTATTTTTAGTGGTAGCTCATGGAAACCTTATACCTGCAAAAGTATAGCTATAGCATTATTATAGCTATACATGGAATTTTAACTAAGATCTTAAAGTTTTTTTAACATATTAGGTTACATAAAAATGGTAATAATACCAGCACATATTTGGTGTTCACATGGTCTTGATAAGTTTTCATGCATTATAATTATTCATATATAATAGATGCAAACATTGAAATTAAAAGAGGGTAAGAAGATAATCCAAATCACACAATAATAAGGGAAAAAACAAGATATATACCCTGAATTTTCTCCAGTGCCTGACTCATAATCATGGGCTATCTCTAAAAGTCTTGCTCAAAATAAAAGCTACAAAATAGACAATTTAGAGTGTGCACACAAGAAATAACAATTTTTTCTGTGTCAGGTTTTGAGGTCACTTCTTTTGTTTCCCAGAGATTTTTGTTGATCTTCAGATTGTTTGCTATGCTTAACATAGATTTTAAGTCAATAAAGGGGGAAACAGATAGATTCTATTAAACACACTTAGATTTCAAAGTTTTTGTTCAATAGCAATTCTACCATGGTTTAGCTTAGGCGTTGAGTCACAGTTATTCTCTTTTACCCAACAGTTAGGTTTCAAGGAGACAAAAGTTCACCTCATTCAGTTAAAAAATATAAATAAACATAAATAATCTGAGATAAATCTGATATTTTAATACTTTACTTACAGATAGTCCAAAAATACTCAGAGCTTGTGAATGCATGCTAAAAATATATATAAGAATATATTAATATAAAAATGTCTGAAACTTCAGTCTTAAAAAATGGCTATTTTTACTGACTTCCCTTCATAAAACCTACAGAAAAAAAGAGCAGTCAACATGTAAATTGACATTTGTGTAATTTAGTCAGGAAAATTAATTAGAAAATTACAAAGGTCATATTTTATTCTTATCATGTTTTGTAGAGTCGATTGATAAAAGCACTATTTGTCTAGCAAAGTGAGGAATAATTTTCCACATTATTACTTAGTACCCTGAACAAGTCAACCCAAGCCCATGGGACTTGGCAGTGATTTATGAAAAACAAAGCATTACCAAGTACATTTGACTTTCTGAAGGGCAAAGTTACATAATATAAAACTATAAATATAGCAAATAGGAAGGAGATGTAAAAATTAGCAAGGACAAATAAATAATATCTAGTCATCCCATGTGGTTAAAAATAAGCATTTTAAGAAAATGAGATTCAGCAAAGAGAATCAAAGTTAATGTGTGACAAAATGCACAGAACCAAGAAATAATCAAAATACAAATATTCAATGCTGAGGAAGTAATTGGAAGGCATGAATGCCAAAGATACACAGGACGGTGGTACACAGGAGATTAAATGAGAGAAAGAGATGTACTGTAACAGCAATTGTCTAAAATGGATAAAGGCCCACTGCAACAGTGAGCTTTGCGTCTACCTCTAACCCTGTCCAGCTATGGGCAGACTGACCCTGGCTGCCCTGCCACCTGCAACCTGCCTCAACGAGGAAATGATCCCATCAGTCTGGATTTCATGATTTTGACATTTAACCAAATGGCCACAGCAGGAGTTTAGAATAATATTCTGCCGTGTTCTACTCCAAATCATTAGCATGTGGCTTATACCTATTTGCATTTTGTTTTTTCCTTTCATCCAGCTTCTTTAAATTGTAATTTTCTTTGTTCTATTTTCCTCTGTTTGGCCTTATTGTATGACTATTCCCGGTGTCTTTGCTTAGCTTTGATTATCCTTATACTACTACTTATTCTATCCATTTTTAGCTGTATCTTATGTAAAACTTCATATATCATTTCCTAAGAAAACCTTATATCATGGCTTTTAACAAAAGTAGCTATAGAGATAAATATAAGCTGTTATTTTTTAAAAATTTTTATTATTGAAAATTACAAACATACAAAAAGAAGACTACTTCAACAAACAACAATGGATCTGTAATCCAGATTCAACAATTATCAAATTATGTTTCATTTTTACCTCCACTCGTTCCTTATCTGAACCGCTTATACTGAAATAAATCCTCTACCCAACCTCTATCCAATCAGTGTTAAAATTTATTGAATTATCTTATGAATTTTTAAACAATTTGCTTACATTTCAATGAGTCATCATATAATGCCCAATTACTTTATAAGTCTCTTGTGTTGGTTTCATCTGTTTATATTGCATTTTTCACTAATTTTATATTACATTTTATAACTATATACTTTACATTTCATTTTGTAACTAACTTTAGACAGCTGAATCACAATAAAAATGAAATTATAATATTTTAAATGGTTAGGGTTGAACACTTTTCTTCCAAACACTTTACTGAATGTTTGAAAAAATTTTAGTTTGGTTTTCAAAATCAAAATCATTATTTCCTCAGTCTATTGTCACTTGCAATTACATGCTTGAAGTAGGAATTCTCCTCAGAGATATACATGAAAATGACAATAACTTTCTAGGCTCCAATGTTGCTAAAATAAAACAGAGTCAATGACAGATAAACGAAAATGATACTATAGACATATTTATTAGGAAATCTTTAGAAATTGCTTTCAGTAATCCTTGTGTCTTCAAACAGCAGTTTTTGTTTTTGTTGTTGTTATTGTTTTTAAACAACCATGTTTGATTGTTTCAGAGAGTAAGCAACTAATTGTTTAGTATTAGTAAGAAGGTAGTTTAAGATACTTTTAATTTTCCCATTTCAAATAGAGAACGTTTATTTTCTATTAACCTCTGAAGTATGGAGAAAGGTCACATAATATTAAGAAAACACTTTAGCTTATAATTCCATCTGATAGTAAACCATGTTTTTTGTTAGAAAATGGTCAGTGACCCTACTATTATGTTGTAATTTAAATATAATTGAAGATGCAGAAAAGGGCTTAGGAATCTAAGGAACTGATTTTATATTGTGTAGCTACTTTTTTGCAATGATATATTGCACACTTTTCTCAAACGTTGAATCAGATTTATAGTGAGTAAAAAAATTCACATTCATTAAATTACATAAAATTATGTTTCTATACTTGTAACACTTACAAAATACTAAATATTATAAACTAATTGTGGGAGTCTGTCCAGGGCAGAGAGCCCAGACCTCCGTGTGCCCTTGGAGGTCAGTCTGGGCAGGCAGCCCTGCAGTATCTTGAAGGTCGCTCCGGGTAGGCAGCCCGGACCATACGTCATCCTCACATGCCCCTGAGCTGACCCGACCCTATGTCATACACATGCACTGTAGTTTCCAATGACTGAAACCCTGGCATGAACCTACTATTGTCTAAGCTTGCATTAAAAAACCCTGTAAACAGCAAAAAAGAGCTTGCTTGCTGCTGCTTGCTTGCAGTGTCAAGTGCAGCTCCTATGTCTGCTCCTTGTTCTTTCTTCTGTTTGGGCCTCTCACCACCAAAACCTACCCTGACTGAACAGTGGGGCTCTGACACTAATGTTTTAGGAATCATTGTTCTGGGGAATATAACAAACCTCAAGGGATCCCCAAGCCTAGCATGCTACTCCTAAAAGGAAGATTATATTTATTGAGTCCTTAATGTGTGTTAGGTATGTTACTGTCTTTTAATGTATGTGCATGTGTTTATGTATGCATCATTTGATTTTAAGAATAAAAGTATAATGTTAGAACGTTGAGCCTTATTCTACAAATGTGAAAACTAATCATGTAAAGGTTTAGCTACTTCTCATCCATTTTCCACATGGCCATAGGAAATACATTGAAAAGAAAATGTCAACTTTTATTTTACTGGCCTTATTCACAGTGGTTTAATAATTTTGAATTCTTTATATTTTGAGATATACTACATTGACTAGGGTTTTGGTACAATTATGGTCATAGAGACATAAAAATGATGTAAGACCCCTGCTTCCAGTTATGGTAGGGTAGCTGAGACCTTGAAAACTTTTTAAAAGTGGACAAAAACATAAAGCTTGTTCTTAGTATTATAACCAAGCAAGTAAATACTACAACATTGCTAGAATGTGTACTTAATAAATGAACTTCAAATGGTTTGGGCTCTAAATCTGGAAATAATTTCCCATTTGTGACAGGTGGCTAGAGTCTAATTAGAGTATGCTCCTACTTTGGAGTGAAAGTGACAGAGGTCTGAGTGCAGGACAGCTGAATCAGTTGGTATTTGTGGAGCATGGCTATGAAAAATAGAAGTATAGAGGGGATCTCTATAGCTCCAAGCATTTCCATGAGTTCCTGTCTGAGGACTAGGTTATGTACATACAGGGGCGTGTGCACATGGATTACTATAGAGTGGTTACCATAGTGTTGCAAGTGTATAACAAAAGTACTAAAAATCAAACAGCATATGGGAAAGGGTAGAATCCCAGTTCATCCGTAGTGTAGACCATTAACACCCTGAGAGTCCAGCTAAGACACATGAAATGTCTCACATTAAAATTAAAACCACACTAGTATTCATACCCTAGACTTACTTTACCAAATCATAAACAAACCGAAAAGACATATAGGAGATAGACTTTGGAGGTTGAGGGGCTTGTGAAACACCTTGGATCTCCCCTAAAATATATAACCCAGTTTACAAAAGCTCAAGGTATCCACTCCTCTACTGATGGGCACTTAGGTTGTTTACAAATCTTAGATGTTGTAAATAATCTGCAATGAAAATAGGGGTGCTTATATTCTTTTAAGTTAGTGTGTAGGGTATCTTCAGATAAATAAAGCTGTGGTACATTTATACAATATAATACTATGCAGCAGTAAAAAAGAAGAAACTGTTATATTTTGCAAAAGTATGGATGGGTTTAGAGAATATTAAGCTAAGTGAATTAAACCAGTCAGTGAAACACAAATACTGCATGATCTCACTTATATGTGAAATCTAATGAACAAAATAAACTAAAGAACAAAATAGTAACAGAAGCTTAGATATGTAAAACAGACTGACAGCCTCTGGAAAGGAGAGGAGAAACATGATGAAAGATGGTGAATTGATTGACCAAAGGACATTTATGCACAACCCATGGACAAGGGTAGCAGCATGGTGATTGACTTAGGGAGAGGACTGAGTGGGGTTCTGTGATGGGGAAAGGGAGAAAAAGGAGGAACAACTGTAATGGAATAAGCACCAAAAATAATTAAATTTTATAAAGTTCAAGGTAATCAGTGAGCAATTAAACAACTGACTAAAAAGAATCCATATTTTAAAGGTAATAATATACTCCTAATCTCTATAACAACTCATGAATAATGTCTGGTATACAAAAATCACTAAATGGTCAAATAAAGAAAGAAATAGACTTCATAGTCAAAAGAAAAAAAAAGAAAACATTGTTAGTAGAAACCAGTCAACTCTGAGATAGTTCAAACATTGTCTGTATCCATAAGATTTGAAGGCAGCTATTATATTCAAAGAAAAAATATATATGTTCACCAGGTTTAAGAAAAAAAGATAAATTAAAATGCAAAATGTACTAAACTAAGACACTACACTGCCAAAGCCAAGTAAATATGAGCTGGGGCCTTTTGGACATCTTGAGCTACTTGTACTACTATTCTGCCCTCCTTATGCATTATGAAGAGCTGGTGTGGAATCATGCACATATGAGCAGGCTTAAGCCAAGAAGCATAAACAGCTTCCAAAGGAGCCATTATAAAAAGTACTCAGCTAATGTTGAAACACTGAAAATAACGCTGGAACAGTAGAATTAATCTAAAGAGAAAAGACCAGAGAATAGAAAAGTTGACCTCCATTTTTCATTTCTCTATTTTCCCCATGCTACTGTTTTTCAAATAAAAATGATTGTTGGACCAAAAAAAAAAATGTGTTCAGATAAATAAAGAATAATGTGATTATCATGAGTGAACAGATAAGAAATGAAAGTAGAGAAAGAATCCTGGGAAAACAAAAGGCAGCCAGAAAAAAGGAAGACCAAATATAAGATGAATTGACCCCATAAAAGAAGCCATCGGTATGATTGTACAGGAGCAGAACAGGGCTATTGAAGATAGGACATTACAGACATCACCCATTCACAGGGTTGCCAAGAGAAGGAGGTGACTCAAAGACATGTAACACAAGTGGACAAGAAAACACTGAGAAATAAACAATATAAAAATTCTAGAACTGAAAGTTACAATACCTAAAATGAAAAACTCACTGGTTTGACTTAATAATGAAATCAAAATGGCAGAAGAGTAAGTAAACTTGATGAGAAATCAACCAAAAATATTTAATATAAAGAATAAAAAGAAAAAAATTGTTTAAATGCACAGAACAAGAGACATCTCTAGGAAAATGAAGATGATAAAATTTCAGAAGGAAAAAATATTAAGGACAGGGGAAACAATTTTGAAAATATGATAAGGGCAAATTTCCAAATTCAATGAAAAATGTTGACTTATTGATCTAAGAAACCAGTACCCCTAAGTTGAAGACATAATAAAACTTATGCCTAGGTGCATTAGAGTCAAATTGCTGAAATGCTATTATAAAGAGAAAATATTGAAAAAATCATAGAAAAAATATTATATTAAGAAGATAAAAAATAGTATGTCTTGTGGAAGAAGTAGAAAAAAAACTAATAAATACCAATGCATAAATCAAGGAAATTTGTAGAAGACACTCAGTAGAGAAATTAAGAAAAAAAAGTTGATTTTTTTAGGACGAGTTCATAAAACTGTCAAACTCATAGTAAGCCTGTCTAGAAAAAAAGAAAGAATACATAAATTACAAATATCAGAGTAAAATATTTTATATCACTATAACTCAATCAGAGATTAAATGCAATAAGGTAACATTAAGAATATCATGCCAATAAAATTGACAACATTAATGGCACTTCAAAATTACTTTTCAAAACTTACTCATAGGAATCAGATTCTGTTTCCCAAATCCCAGTTAATGAGATGTTTCTAAATATGTACTGTAATGCAAAGGACATGGAATAACCAGAGAGTGGGTGGAGGGAGAGGGGGAGAGAGAGAGAGAAGAGAATACATTCAAAGGATATAAACTATTTGATTTCAAAACTTCTTTTAATCAAAAAAGTGTTGTATTAATTTTAAAAGTGACATACAAATTAATGGAAAAGTATAGCAAGTAGAGAAGTAGAAAATAAAACATATACGTCATTTGATTTTCTACAAAAGAAATTCATTGGAGAAATAATTTTCTCTTCAGTAAATCATTTCAAAATCTATTAAATAATAGATCTTGTTTTTATTTCAACATGTACCAACATCTGTTCATAAATAAAATACTAAATCTAAAGTCCCAAAATTTCTAAAAAACACAGGATGTCTTAACCAGAAATCAATTACTTTGCATACAGAACACATACATATAAAAAAACACTCATATTTAAAAGGTTATATTGTAAAATATTGTGGTAAAATTGGGCTATTAAGAATTTTGCTTTTCAAAATATGATTTTGAAGGAAAATTAAAAGGCAAGCAGCTCAGAGCAAGTGTATGCAGTAAAGATATCTATCAAAGAACTTGTATCCAGAATATATGAATAACTCTTACAGTTCGATTATGAGTACAAACAGCCAAGAAAATATGCTCATAAACTAGAACAGATAGCTCATAAAAGATATGTAGCAATGACAAAAACATATATAAAAACAATATCAGCATCGTCATCAAATACATAGAATATAAAAATACAGAGTATTACTTAAGAATAAAAACCAGCAAACTACTGATACAGACAACATGGAAGACTCTCAAAAAGTTTATGCTGAGCAAAAGAAGCTTCTATATTGAAAACAAAATGTCCATACTGTATTATACCATGCATATATTATAGAATTTAAGAAGCAGCAAAAATTAATGTATAATGATGAAAATGAGATCAATGTTTTCCTAGAGTGGAGTTGAAAAAAAAACTGACTGTAAAGGGGCACACAAGAACTTTCCGAGGTTAAAAAAAAAAGTGTTCTATATATTGATAAAGGTCTTATTCACATTTATCAGAACTTGAGCCACACACATTTATAATGTGCAATTAAGCGTATATAAATATACACTCAATAAAGGTGAAAACTATAGAGGTAACTTGAGAACAGATGTGTTAATCATGAATAACATGATATAGAACTTTGTATTTAACATAGGCATTCACCTTTAAATTTCCATTAATATCTACCATAACCCAATTTGATATTACAGATGATGAAATTGGAAAGTGGAATCCACAGAGGTTAATTTCTCTCAAGACCCTCATATTATCTCAGAACCCACGGGTCATACCAGAATGTGTCAAATTTACTTTTCTAAAGTACTCAATAATTAAAAATATTTAGAATGCGTACATTGCATTGCACACAAATTGTTTCAGATCCCTTTAAACCATTTTACAGAACTGATAATTATGTGTTTGTCTATGTAGTTATTTTATGCTCATTTCTTTTTCCAGGATGAATAATGACAAAACTTATATTTGAATATATGAAAAGCTTTGGATTTGGAGAGAGGTTTGATCATGACAATGGCAGCTGAACAAATTAGAGAAGTTGAAGGTGAGGTGTGTTGGGTAGACCATCGTGAAGAACCTTAACTATTGATATGATTGCTTCTGAATTAAGAAGTGGCATTTTGAAACTGAGGTTATATTGTATTTAATATGTATTCCATACGACTGTGTTGTGAAATTGTACTTTACTACTCAACAATGGAAGTGTATATTAGCCTCCTGGCTTGCTCAAACGTCATCATCAAACTCCAGTTCTCTAGCTCACAGAACATGTCTGACAGATACAAATTAAAGACTTGAGAAGAGTCCATATTCTGTGCATGCAGGTGCTAGCCCACACATTCACCGTTAAACTACATTTTTTTCTTGCATATGGCAACAGTTTCATAGTAATTCGTTTGGTCCTTGACAAAGTCAAACCATTTTGTCACACTTTATTTTCACTTTCAAATCCAGGACTATATAGCACTATACCAGATTAAGTTGCCTGCAAAAACACCTTCCTTAGTCAACAAATACTGATGTGATATATTCATCAGAATTATGATAGTGTTTTTGTTTATTTATTTTTCTCTATTTACTTAACATATGTCCTTAGTAAGAAACAAAGGAGCATTCACAAGCAATTTCTTGATCTTTAAAACCTATTCCATTTTTGCTAAGACAAAAGCGAAACACCTGGGATCCCTTACATGTCCTCCAGAGAGGTAACTTATTTCAAAGAAAGTCCCTAGTTCTTAAAGAGTAAATGGTACATTTTTGCCAGTATTTATAATTGATGGAGGATGTGGTAAAAGGCAAAATGCCACAAGTATCAATGATTTAAGATTGTGAAAAGAAAAAAGGAAATCAAAATTCTCTGGTCAGCCATGTGCAGAGGAGGGAGTGTTATTAATATTGCACATTCAAATCAAGGACGGTCTGTAGAGCATTTTTGTGTCACCAAGATTTCAGAAACACCTCTAGTTATAACAGTTAGAAATAAATGAGCCATAGTAGATCACAGAGCTCATTCGATGCCACAGTCAGTTGTTTTCCTGGGAGCAGATGTACGAATGATCTTAACCAGAAGGCCAGAAGAATACTCCATTTCAGAATTCATGACAGTTATTACAATTTCAAAGACAGAAACAAAACAGATACCAATAACAGATGGTCAAAAAGTTACTGTGTACATTTTATGTACAATTACACTAAACACAAAGGTATAATTGAAATGACAAGCAGGAGAAAATGGAATATTAAAGCTAAGATCAGAGAATTTTGAATGAATTTCTTGTATCAGAGTTCCATTTTCTTGGTCAAAAATGTGAATATGGTGCATGATAAATTGATAATTTTTATATGATATATTTAACTTTGTAAAATATTTTGTTACCTCCCAAGTTACCTATTTTATCTTGAATCATATAAATTTCATTATATTTTGTGTATTTTTTCACTATTCTAAACTTCAGTTCTAAGTCTCTAAATAGTAAATTGAATGCCTAATAATATGTTAAATAGCATTTAAAAATTCATTCTTCTTAATTCAGAATAACAATTTGCATGTTTGACTACTGAATTTAAGCAATCTGTATGCAGTTAAAAGAACCCAGTATAGCTCCAGTACACCTGAAACTTACATAGCTGGTAATTCTGCAATAAGGATTTTGTCAAAAGCACAATGTTCCTCATCTTCCCCGAAGTGAACTAGGGATTTATGCTTCCCTGACCATTTTGGTACCTTCTGACTGTCAGACAATCAAGCTTACAACCAACGCCAATCTCTTTATAAAAGCAGATTTCTTTGTTCCTATGACAAGCCATTGACATTGCCTAACGCCACAATCAGAAATGTCACTTAATAGTATTCTTGATTTAAAACAATGCATGAAAAGCTATTTCTTTGTAAAGGAAATAAACTAGAGAGGGCCTTAGGGAAAGAAATTGAGATAAGAATCTAGAATGAATGATTAAGTTAGACGGCCAAAAATGTTTAGGAGTCTGATGGTAAATAGATCACCATCTCTAGAGGGAAAAATGCACTTAAAACTCCTCAGTGGATAACAGTGTAAAGTCCTAGAACACCAGTTTTCTACCTTCTTGCTAATTATTTTTGTTTTTCTTGTATTTTTTCTACCTATCACCTTTCTTTTGATCCATCTCTCTCTCTCTTCAATTACATATATATAATTGAACATATGTATGTATATATATTCATCTGACTTCATCAAGATTACTATAGTTCACACAAAGTTCAGAGATGGATAAGGGACTCTAGCATTAAGCTATCACTAGTAGTAACTTGATTTCTTTATCTTTCTGGATGCAAATAAAATTTATTATATATTCTCTATTTTTTTAAATTTAGAATAAATGCATAAAAACACATACATATGAATACACATATGGAAACAAACTTGTGTCATCAAACATCTTGAGTATTTAATTCATTCTTAAAAATTTTATTATTTTATGACATTATATATTAAAGCGAATCTTGATAATCAAAATGCTATGTTATGTAAAAACTTATATCTTAGATTATAAAGTAATTGAAATAAATTATAGCTTTAAAAAAAGTAAGTACTGTATGTTATTTAGTGTGCAATTTTTATGTGTTTTTATTTCTAGGTACCATTTTTCTAATAGAAAAACTTAAAGCTAAATTTATATCATTTAATTACATTTAATCTTATTTTATATTCATATTTAAACTGTAGTAACATATTATTTGAGTGTTTCAGATCATTTATTATTTGAAATTTTAATAAAATATAAAAAGAAATAAATACATACTTCTAGTAATTAGAAAAATATGATACATACCAATTATTATATGTGGAATTAAAAAATACAAAATGGTTCGACAAACCTGCTGTTTCTTTCTTTTGATTGTCATTCACTCAAGGTGATACATATGTAACACTTACAACTGTTTTCTCTCATATTTAGAAAATGCACAATAATTCTACTAGGTCCATTTTCCTTCTGATTAAATAATGGCTGGCTTACAGGCTTTAACTTCCTTCTTGATGGAAGAACACACTTTTTAATTATACACCAAAACGCTTTACCACCCAGATGCCTACATCTGATCAAACACTGAACTATTGTCTTAAATATAGCTTACTAGAAAATAACTAATGTCTAGCTAGTCCATGATTTTTCACTAACAAGGACACATTGCCATTATCAGACAAAATTAGGATAAATAAAATAATTGAAATAGACTTTTAAAGTACTGAGTATATCTCATTAACTGAAAGTTATACTTTCTGAGTTTCTTGTTCAGCGTTGCTTTTTTCTGGAAGTGGCATTGGCTTCCATTTCCCCAGACCTCAGTGAAACCCTAGGTTTGAGAGAACAGCTCTTGAAATGCTGGCAGGTCTTCTGGCTAACAGTGTAAGTATTTCCCAAACCAATTCCCTGTTGATAAAAGGGCAAGGACAAAACAGATGAACACTAGTAGGTTCTGGCCAAGTTGGCTTCCCAGCCCATCTCAGTCAATGCTCCCCAGTCCTTATTCAGGACACCGAGATTAATCTTTGTCAGGATCCCCTCCCCCGTTACCCCCTAGGCTATAATGTCCAAAGTATAATGCACATATTTTCATGTTCATAGATTGTAAACTTCATTTCACAGATTTTTGTTTTTGGTTTGCTGAAATAAATGATCTGACTAGTACACCCATAGATACTTTATAGTCTACTTTAGTAAAATAAAAAATAAACATAACTTTATGCAGTTGTTTTGATAGAAAATTACTCATGTGTTTTATAACCTAGTAAGAATTATACTGGGATTAATTCTGTTGATCTTTTCAAATGATTTCCTACACTTTTTAAGGTCAGAGTGATAGCCTGTCTCTCTCATCTGAGCACTTGTTACATTTCCCTCTACTGAGCACTTGTCTCTCTCAATGAGTATTTGTTACATTTCCCACCCAAATATACACACTTCAACAGTTCTCTGAGTCTGTGTCATCCTTGGATTAGGAGGTAATGACTTTATATCGTATCATATCCTAAGGTTAAATTAGAGCTTGAATTCTGATTGGAGAAGATGCCACCAACCTGAGGGCAAAAGTTGATTTAGGGGGTGAAAATAATCTCACTCTTTTATGTATAAAGCACATATATCCATACAGTATATATTAGATATACGCTATAACTGTGACATTAAAATTTCTTAGGGTTTTGGTTAGAAATCGAAAACTTTCTTTTAGAAAGTGATAATGAATAAAAATCAAGAAACACTAAGTTATCATAACTTATTGTTTTTTATGTTCTCTCACTTAACATGCTCACACACTTGCCTGTCATCTGGAATAGGCATAGTCACATATTTACTGCTGTGTACCCTCAAAAGATCACCATCACTTGCTTTGCCCTAAAGCATTACCAAAACTACAGTTGATTCAATGAGTATTATTCTTAGGTTTAAGGATGATGAATTCCTAATTATGAATTAATCATGTTTATTTCCTCTGAACAATTAACTGAGTTCATTGAAAATATAAGAATGGTCATTTGGTCATAGGAGCTGGGAAGATGAAGAAAATCACATGGAAGTTTAAAAAAAAGACATATAAAACCAGGGGGCTAGGAGAGCAAGAGACAGAGGTAAAGCATAAAAGACAGAAAGTACTATGAAAATTTGCATATTTGAGGGCAAAATAAAGAAAAACATTTAATTATTTAAGAATCCAAAAAGGGAAGTTCATGGGGCTAAAAGAAAATATCCTTACTATGAACTATTGTAAGGAACTAAAAATATTAAAATGTTAATAAGCCCTTAAAATATTACTAACCCATAAATTATTTGCATTATCATCATTGATCCAAGTAGTACAATGGTTCTTGTAATAAAATTTCTGGGACAAAACAGGCCAAAGAATTTTGGCATTGAAATATAAATCTTCAGTTTATCTGAATTGGGAATGTTGGAAAAACCTTTGATATTATATTGTTTTGTTTTGTTTTTTTCTAAAGACCGTCAAGAAGCACAAGGGGCAGTGAATCCTAGCGGCCCTGAGGCAGGTGCTTAGGCAGCTGTGCATTAAAATTCTGGCCAGTCCCAGGTGGAGCACAGCATCGTGGATCAGGAGGCAATCAGTCTTTTTTCAATAAATTGCTGTTATACAGGGTTGTTCTTAAATTATTCCATTGGGAGAACAAGTCTTATACAGTGAGGGAAAAGGCCATATGATAATTTCTGTAGCACAACCTGAGACTCATTTTTGACATATAATTTATTTCTTCCTGACATGATGATACTTGGAAAATTGCCAGAAACCACGGAACATCTGCATTCAATAGAGAAAAGACAGCTGCTAGGATATCCATTTTCAATGTCCCTTCAGAACCAAAGAGAAATCATCAGCCATCATTTAGTACATAAAGGACAGAAACATATGCATACTTTCAACAAAAGAAAAAGAAACCAGCAGCATTGAAAGAACTTGTATTCTCTTCATTATTGTTTTTGCTAAATTTTCCCTAGATTGTGGGTATAAATGCTTCACAGGATTTCTCCAACTCCTTTCCTCCCTTTTCCACCGCAATCTATTCTGCAAGGAGTTCCACGGTGCATTTTCTAAATCGCGTCTCCTCCAAAACTTGCAGTAGCACCCGCTTCATACAGTGTTCATTAAAAGTCTTAGCTGATACCCACGATCCTTATTATGATTTGTATACATCTATATAGATTTATCTGGCACTTTTTTCTACTACAAAATTTTGCTCAAAGTAAATAATTTACTATTTTCAGAGTATCTATCACATAGCTTATTATTTAATACTTCTGTTCATTCTCTTCAGACTTATTTCTCTGCATTCTCAAATGTCTCCTCTATATTGTCTTTTTCTGACCCACCCACCCCATTCTCACACTATCAGGTAGAACCTCTTCTTTACGTGGCATATGTAAAGTGCCAAAAGACAAAAGCAAGTAATTTATAACTATTGGTTTTATTCCTTACCTACTCTTAACTATTTTCAGGACTAGCCTTACTCTACTACTTATTTTTAAGAATTTATATATTTATTGATTTACTTGCAAAATGTTAACCATTTTAGAGTAAGCACTATGACATTTTTAAAAATATTGTAGCCTACATTGCCTAATGGAGTCTGGTGTTTAGGGGGAATTATAAATATTTAGTAAATTGAATTGAATTTGCAAGTTACTGGATAAACATGTAAGGGGTATATGCTATTTTTCACCTGCATCATCTCTTCCTTGTGGATGGTAATGAAATAACAAGGTCATTCACGTATTGATAAACTTTAGGACCTATTGATGCTCCAAGAATGTGAAAAGTGCAAACGTTAAAATAAGAGGTATTTTCCATAAGAGCTCTTTGGACTTTTTATAAATTCTATACTGCCATGATTTTAACAACAATAGAATTCACACTATTATATTTCGCATGAATTAAGAGACAAGTGCAGTGTTTACATAGGGGAGATCAGAATACACAGCGATGGTGTCTAAATGGAAGACTTTACTAGGAAGTTAGTCACAACTGTTTCTGCTTGAAGGGCTCAGAGAATGAATGCAGGTGATCTAAAGAGGAAGTAGTAAAGGATCTTGAAGAAATAGGAAAACTTAATTTGGCAGTCCAAGCAGTAAAGAGGTTTCAGTCAGAAGTATAAGAATACATAAAGGCTTAAGGTGGTAGTGATTCTGTAAATATGCTTTCTACACTATATAAAAGAAACCTGAATAGAACCAGGTTTAAAATTAAAAACAAAAGTTTTAAAAGAGGTGTGGTAGGTCTCAATTTTTTTAGATTTTTGCTAATTAATTTTACATTTTATATAATTTTAAAATTATAATTTACATTCAATATTATTCTATATTATTTTCAATATAGTGGTTAGAAAATCATGCACTTTACACAGAGGTTCTCCCAATCTTTCAAATTTATTTTATTTGGTTTTATTCCTGTCATTTTATGAATAATTTATAAATGGCCAATGGACAGGCATCAGGGACTTGACTGACCTGTCATAGCTACTCTGTGGAAGAACTGTTTTCTACTTTATCTAACTCAACTAATGCCTGTTCCAAAGCAGGTTAAAAATGTCATCGAATGTCTTGATTCAGCAGCTCAAATATTTTATCAGGACCTACACTTCTTTCCATGGCTTTGCTCTTCCATCCGGCATGATGATTTCAGATTAAGACTCGTTCACTGCATGGTCAAAAATTTTATTATCAGAAGTGTTCACTCTTTTTACAGAATTATATTTAGTATAAGCTCTACTTAAGACTATTTTTCCTTTTTAGGTTGATTTTGACCAAACATTCACTGCATGTTTTCCCTTTAGTCACTTGCTCCTAGAAATAACGTTGAGGTCTTTACAAACCCTTGATGCAGTAGCTCAGAGGGGCAAGTACCTGTGTACTAGCAGCAGCTGGGGTCAAGGAAACTGAAGATCCAAGGGATTCTGATGTTTCTCCAGGTTTGAAACTGACAGCTACCTCAATGTGCTACTCACACATCAGTGTCTCTGGCACTGTACACATTTGCTCATTTCTAGGACACGCTTTTGAAGGTGACATCATAACCTGTATTAAACATCCATGGATTCCTAGCATATTATCGTACAATTCATCTTTGTTATTGAATCACTTATCACTTGATATACAGTATATTCTTTTTCATAATTTTGACTTAGAAAACAAAGTTTCACAGCAGTTCTATCAAAAAGTCTGTTGCCGTAAGAGATACACAGACTTCTAAGTTTTGATTTTTCTGTCTTCGTTTTAAATTTCAAGGCTGATAAAGTATCAAGTTCAGATGAAAGAATTTGTTCGAATTATTTCCTGTGATCTTTTTTATTTCCCCAGTTTAACATAAAAGTTCATCTATGATTGGACTGTTTTAATGTGTTATGGTTTATATTTTCAATATATTGCTGTAATTAAAATGAGAAAAATGTTTATATTTATGTGACATTTAAAATGTGTTTATTAGTTTATTTTCTTCTAAGGCAAAGAACACATTATTTAAGTAACACCGTTCATCATTCAAAATGTATCTTCCCTTTATTTCTATCCTCAATCATTTGACCTTTGTCTTTGAATCATTTACTCCCTTGTACTGATTTAGAGGTTTCAGTGGTACAAATACTGTTATTCACACAAATTGATCAAGGAAGAAATTTAGACTTTAAAATAAAATGAAAACATAAAATCACCTGGAAAGTAAGAATGCACATTAAATACACATACCGGAAGATACTCAAAAGCAAATTACTGACGTCAATGGTGAAATAATTAAAATAAAATCAATATCGTTAAAACAAAATGCAAAAATGATTATTCTAATATAATTACAAACCTAAATATGCTCATATATACTTTTATTTAAGTTAATATATGTCTAATGTATATTTATATTTATGATAATGCCAATATAATTACCAATTTCAGCTTAAGTGACTTATTAGTCCTCGGTGTAGCATAGATGGATAGTAATTGCACAAACACATGTGGGTATGAGATCATTAGGAGCTGGATCTCCATGCAGATGTTCCCCACAATACAGCATCAGCCAGCTCAATCCCAATGCAAGTCTATTTCTATTACTCTAAACATGATAGTACAATGAAGGGGAAATTCTGAACCAGAATTCAGAATTCTTGTATGATTTTGTTCAATACCCTCTTTGCTTGTCAGATTTTTATCTGTTTAGTTGACCTGTAAAATATATGATCTCTGTAGGTGGTTTTTTTTTTAACTCGAAGATTCTTGGAATTTGTTAAATCATATCTGAAATGTAAGCAAAGCCTTCAAGCTTGTTTTGTCCTGGTATAAACTTGTTTGTCTTTGTGGTTTCCAGTGCTCAAAATATGTCACCACCCAGTTTACAATGGTGTCAGAAATGTTATATTTAATACACAGTATTTAGAGTTTAGGTTTTAAGTCTGCTCTTCAAATATAAATTTAGAGAGATATTTTAGTCTATCATTTTAAAATTTTAATACTATAATGAAAGATATTTTCAGGTTTTCTTCAGATTAAATGCCTAAATTCCAAACAACATGGTCACCACAATAACAACTACAAGAGATATGCAGAAAGAGAGAGAGGAAAGAGGGAGAGAAGAGAGAGAGAGAGATTTTAATGTCTTGATAGAGAAAATAAAGAAAGCTAGTCATATATCATCCTTGTTAGTAACATTTATGAATAAAACATTAGCCCAATTAATAATACTTATTAGTAATATTTGATGTGAATTAATATGTAAATTTTATACTAATAAATATGCTCAAAATTGTAATAAGTAGTATGAATCTTATAATAAATTCTATAACTGTAGGGAATATAGTCATAGCATGTTATAAAGTTTTAGCACTTCTAATACATGAGGTCCCTGAGCAGGCAGATCACCAGACTGAAGTTGATTGAGAGGACATTAGAAGGACAGGAGGTATTCCTCCAAAAAATATTTTTTCTGTCCTTGCCCACAGGTTGCTATGATAACCTAGACATTCCTGACTAACACTAAAACAAAACAAAAAATAAAGCCCGGAAAGAATGAAATCTTATTTAAAATATTATATATATATATATATATATATGCA
Source organism: Mormoops blainvillei (assembly GCA_004026545.1). Classification (NCBI taxonomy): domain Eukaryota; kingdom Metazoa; phylum Chordata; class Mammalia; order Chiroptera; family Mormoopidae; genus Mormoops; species Mormoops blainvillei. The sequence goes on along the minus strand of PVJD01002486.1, from coordinate 107,296 downwards.
TATTTCCTCCCTTTTCAGAAGTTTTTGAGAGGCATGCAGTTAATCAGGGCTCCTTGTGGTCGACAGAAAGAAAGTTGAGATACTTAAGACTTGTAAAACCGGTGGAATTGCCCTTGAAGATAAATAGATGCAATGACATAAATGCTATTATTTTCTTGCTTTCAGGTGAAATATATCTCAAAATTGTCAGCATCGTTCTCTCTGACCAACTTCTCCAATGATTGGAACCTTGGCCCTAGACATCTTCAGTCTCATCTCATGATACTTCTGTAACCACAAGATATTAGTCTGATTAGCTGACTTGAATTGGGAACATATCCTTGGAATGAGGACTGTCAAAGGAAATGTAGTACTATGATTGACATCACTGTTAATTGTTCATGTGGCCAGAGGATGGAGTGATATCCTTTCCAGCAGTGTCTACAATTGTACAGTATGTTTAAATGAAGATAATTACCAAAAGAAGTTATAGAGGAAGACAACATAAGATATATATCCACCATAAAGAGGGATACTTCATTTTAAGGATTAGACAATAATAAGGAAAAGAAATTATTACCAAATAACTACCTCCTAACAATTTATATTATAATTAATTACTATAATAAAATGAGATTCCCATTAAGGAAGTTCCAATTAATGTGCGATTCTGAAGAAATCATGAATTAATCTTTTAATATCAAAGGGCATTTATTTCTGTTAACTATTTTATACAAGTATTGTAAATTATGTTTTTCTTGTTGGTTGCTCCCTTTCTATTCTATAATTATTAATTTATGAAAGTGTTCATTGCTTTATGCATTTGTTCTCTTATTTCAACTAAATTAAGAGATCTGGCTTATAATTAGATTACCTGAACCCTAAATCACAGTTTTGTGATTTTAAAAAATTTACTTTATCTTTCCATTCATCATTTTTCAGCTCCCTGGCCACTACATATTGTCCCTCCAAAGAAAGCTAATATTGATTGATTATATCAACATGCCGAATTGAGATGCTCAGACTTGACAGACTTCACTAACTTCAAAGTATGATATATTATCTTCTTTACACATTTTAAAATTGCATTCTAAAGGTTGATAATCAATGTATACTCATCTCACACCAGCAGGTCTATTTTTAAAATTATATTGTGAGATATATTTATTTGCATGAAAAGATGTTCCATTGAAAACAGATCATAGCAGGAAGGCTGAGTTCTGCTAGAGGAAAAATAGAGTCGACACACTTTTCCTATTCCTTCTCTTAAGTACAACTAAAAATCCTGGAAATGACATATAAGACAAGCATAAGGAGACTGTAAAAGTTAGAGAGAAGAAGGGAAAAGTTCACCTTTCACCCAATCTCCCAACACCCCTCCCATCTGGCAACCATCAGTTGTACAAGAGAGAATTTCTTGTCATTTTTATGTAAATACAAAAAACCCAAAGATGATTAGTGGTGTGGAGCACCGTTTCATGTCATTGCTGGCCATGTGTTTCTTGTTTGGGAAAATGTGTATTCAAGTCCTTTGCCCATTTTGTAATCATATTTTGTTTGTTTTTCTTTTTTTGTTCCTATAATTGTATGCATTATATATTTTGGATCTTAACCCGTTATCAGATAGATGGCTTGCAAATGGTTTATCTCATTTCAAAGGTCACTTTTTTTTTTTGCTGGTCATTTCTGTTGCTGTGCTTTAGTTTTTTAGTTTGATATAATCCCATTCATTTATTTATAATGTTGTTGCTTGTATTTTTGGCATCATATCCAAAAATCTTTACCAACATTAATGTCAAGGAGATTTTTCTCTGTTTTCTTCTAGTAGTTTTACAGTGTGTTATTACATTTAAGTATTTAGCACACTAAGTTAGTTTTTCTGAGTGGTGTAAGATAGAGGTCCAATTCCATTCTTCTGCATGTGGTTATCCAGTTTTCCCAACTCCATTTGCTGAAGAGACTATACATTCCCCATTGCATCTTCTTGACTCCCTTGTCATTTATTACTTGATTGAATATAAGTGGGTTTATTTCTGGACTCACTATTCTGTTTCATTTGTCTATTTTTCTGTTTTTATATCAGTACTATACTGTTTCAATTACTATAGTTTTATAATAAAGTTTAAAATCAGGAATTAAGACACTTTCAGCTTTGTTCTTTCTCAGAATTGTTTAGCTACTTAGAGTCTTCTGTGGTTCCATACAAATTTTTTAAATTCATTTTACTATTTCTCTGAATATGTCATAAGAATTTTGATAAAGATTGAATTAAATCTGTTGATAGCTTTGGGTGGCATGAATATTTTGACAATATTAATTCTTTCAATCCATGGACATAAATCTTTTGATTTACTTTTTTCTTAATTTTTTTAACCAGTTGGTCAAAGTGATTCCTAAGTACTTTTTTGATGTTACTGTAAATGGGATTGTTTTCTTAATTTCATTTTGAGATAGCTTTTGTTAGTGTATAGAAATACAACTGAGTTTTGTGTTTTGATTTAGTATCCTCATCACATTTGTTATTAATATTTGAATTATCCTAAAAATTTTGTCTACTTCTATAAAGTTATATAATTAATTTGTATAACTGATTGCTAACAGAATTTCTTATCATTTTTAGTAAATATATGTATATTTTTAAACAGAAGATCAGAAGAAAGTTTCTAAAGTTGTCTAATTTTAGCCTATTAACTGTGGAAAAGCAAGTTATACAAAAAATATTGAAGTGAAACAAATATAAATCCAGAAAGAAATTGAATATCCAAGTTATAGTCTATTTATATATTTATTTATTTTATTTTTATTTATTAATTTTAGAGGAAAAGGGAGGAGAGAGAGAAACAGATTTGTTGTTCCACTTATTGATGCATTTGTCGGTTGATTCTCACATGTGCCCTGACCAGGAACTGAACCCACAACATTAACGTATAGGTATGATACTCTAGCCAAATGAGCTACCTTGTCAGGGCTGAGTTATACTCTACATCAGAAGCAAATCATTGTCATGAAATTTTCACATGTACCCTTCAGTTATTTCAGTTAATTGGAAAAGATAAAATACAAAGAAAAAGCATGTTTAAGTCCGTTTTTAAGAATAATTTTGAATTTACAAATATTGTTGTTTTTGTGGTATAAAAAGAAATAACTTTTGAAATATCACTATCACTGTTCATCAAATCTAGACTGCCAGTCAAATTATTACCCCTACTATCATTGATAAATAATTTAAGAAGGTTGCAAAAGAAAGAATAGTGAAAACATAAGAAAATCACTGTGCATAAATGCAATTAAATATATCTGGATTTTACTTAACTATTTTAAGACAACACAATTCATACAAATTTTAAAATTTTAATCACTTTTATAATTAGTGAGCAATTATAAATAATGTAAGATCATTAATTTGAAATTATATTCAAAATAGATCAGATTAACACCTCATTTAATTAGATCAATTAGTTCCATAGGTAAGTCAGAGGCTCTGAACTTCACAACAATATTATGAAATCCCACCAAACTGTAAAAATTAAATCACAATATCAGGAGACAATGAGTAATTGTATCAATGGAAATTAACTCAATGGATATTGAATTAAAGGTGTGTATTGGTCCATGACGACTTGATTCCTGTGCTCATTTTCTTAGACATTCATCCAGTGTATGTAATTATGCAGATTTTAATGTGAAATATTAACACTCCTTTCCCCAGGATTTTACTAATAAAATCTCTTAGGGTAACTATGAATTGTTCTTATTTGTTTGCCAGTACCATTCCCATTAAGACTCTATGTTACATAATTTTTTGTACAATTGTTCTGAAAACTTGAAAGTTTTATAATCTTAATTAAATCTCTCAGTTTGACTTTTCTCCAGTACTCCAAAACAAAGGCAAACTTCAGATAAATAAAATTAAACTTAAAATAAGCAATTTAAAAATATATAAAATCACCTGATAAGATTTAAAGTTATAATTTTTTAAATTGTGCTTTCACTGTGTTTAATAATCAAGACTTCATAAAGTAGTAATCTAAAGCCTTGTGCTACATTGTCATTTGGGAGTTCCAATTAGTTCATAACCTGATTATAATCATTTCTTTCTCCTTCTTTTTAAGGAGAATAATTTAAGTTTTAAGTTCTCCGCCCTAGGCAGAATCTAGAGGAACTGCTGTGAATATACACATATTTTATTAAAAAGACCTCAGCTACTTTCTACATCAAATGAACACACACGGGTGGATAATGTTCCCCTACTACATTAATGACCATATACGCATTCTAGAGAATTTCATTAACTGTTGATAATAACCTGATGTGTTTATAGTACAACTATGCATTACATCCTTTGAGAATGTAAAGCTTCAAAATCATAATAAAAAACAAGCTCTAAGAAATATTGTAGTACTAATCCTAGTGGTGGTCAAATAACCTAAGAAACAAAATAACTCTGGGTGGTAAATAATGTTTTTCTAATAACACTTTAAAATATTTTAGCAAAAATATATATATTCATGTATCTATAACTATTTACCATTAATTTATTAATGCTCACAGTTACATCTCATTTATTTTCATGAAAAATAATCACACATATGCAAAGGACAGTGGTCCTGGGGAGCTGAATGAAAATTAAAAATCATGCAAAAAAATCACTTTTTAAAATTGAAATACCTATCCAAAAAATAAGCTAAATGGAACATGCTTGTGACTTAGAATTCATGGCTGGTAAGAGTGTTGATGAGAGCAGCTCAGAGTGGGGAAAGTTGGAAAACATCTGGTGGGTTGGTCTCCTGAAACTCTTGAGTCAACCATTTTGAGCAAACTGGTTCTTCTCAAGAGATTTCTTCAAGGAAAGCTAAGTTTTCTGCAGAATAACATAATAAATTAAGAAGACTTTCCTCTGTCCCTACTGATTATCATAAAAGATCATTTTGATTCCCTCAGCTTTAAAGTAAAAATAAATTATGTTTGAAAGTAAGTCACATTTTTATTTTTTCTTGAATATGTTCCTGAAATATGGTAATATAATCTCATGCTTATATTTTCCCAGAAATATAATACTTTTAGAGATTTGGCAAAGCAGTTACAATGTTAGAAATACCTCAAATTCAGAAGAAAACACTGATTTTTTTTAATTAACAAAAAAGTCTAGGTTAACATATTATCATCAATATACTCTTTGATATTTATTCACCATTCTTAAGAGTTGACATTTCTAAGCTATAATCTCATCATCCTGTCCACTAAAAAAAATTAACACATAAAATATGAAATTGGGTTTATCAAATAGAGTGAATATTATAGAACAATGAGATTCACTGTGGGTTTACAGAGTTTGTGACTTTCAAAACAATTAATCCAATTAATTTAATAAAAAATATTTAAAAAGTCATTTTAAAGAATACCTGCTCAAAGATCCAGAATAGTGTTATGATCAAAATCCTGGTCCTTTAATGGTTGATGAGCACAGATTATAGTTCTAAAAGTCAAAATATCTCACTAACCTGTGTATTTGATGATAGGTTTAGAACCTAATAAATGTCATTAAAATATATCTTTATCCCCACTAATTTTATCCCTACTAAATTGCAAATTATTGAAAATTTCTGCAGTGTTTGCTGTGTTCATTTTGATTAAAAGTAGTGTATTTGCAGATGATTTTTTCTTATTGCTGTTTAATATAACTATGTTATTAAATTTAACACAGTACGCCACTTAGTGTGGGTTAGGGGATATAGGTAATTGAACAACAAGAGAATGGGAGACAGATGTGTCCTCTTCATAGGGACAGGGTGAATGAATGTAGACAGGATCTGGACTGTTGTGCACCTCTTACTAGAAAGGTCCAGGGAGATCATTTTAGTGGCGAGGAATGGGGATTGGATGGCTCAGAACCACCAGAAAATGTTGCACTGTGAGAGTATCATAAAAAAAAAAAGTGAAGTTTATGGTTAGAAATGCATGATACTTAACAACTAGCCTTGATTTCTCTAGGCTATTTATTTGTTTGTTTGTTTGTTTGTTTGTTTTGGTAGAATTATGGTTTGTGGGACTATTCTGCCTGCCTCTTCTTCACTCACATACGCTCTGGCAACCAGGCTGCTACTTTTCTTTCTGGAACACTCAGAATCCATAGCAGCCATTTTATTTGTTTTCGTTTTTTATTCCCCCCCCAACCCCGAATCATCATCCTTAACGTTATTTTTGCTGTTGTTGTTATCATAAACCAGGTTCATCTTTTTTCATAACTTTCTGTTGGATATTTTATAGACTGTTTTGGTATATAATGATCTTTCTCAAAAATCCTTTCAAATTTTAGTGAATATGCTAAAAGTTGCATCTTTTTGAAATAATGAGTAAATATTTTATGATCATCCATTAACACATTCAAATGTTCCATAGGACTTTCCATTTGGGGGAAGGAATCAATAAAATTATAAGTAAATACCTTCAACAGAAAATTTTCTAGAATGTTCAAGTTTCATCATATTTAAGTGTATAATCTCTAAATACATCTGTTACTTAATCTTCTACTCAAAATAAATTCTTTTGAATTTAGATTCATATACAAAAGTAGATGTATAATATTTGTTCTATCTATGGTATGAATATCACAAGGAAACATGCAAAAATTATCAAATTTTAGAAATAATGAAAACATTTAAAAAATAACCTAGAAAATATAGAGAATGTGTGCACACATAAACACACACCCAGTTTTCCAGTGGAAGCATGGTCAATGGACAACTCAATCATACCTAAGTGTATCTCATTAATATGCCCTGTTAGAGCATAAATTTTTTATTAAAAGAATACTTCTAGACAATCACATCATATTGTAAATATGTGCTTTGGTTGCGTAAAAGTCAAAATGCTACATTCAAAAGCAAATTGAATTTCCCCAGTATTCCCAAAGTCATTTTACTGCAAGTTGAGAACGACCAAAATGATTATAAAACGATTTACACATATTTATGTTGTTGGAGAAAAGAATTTAAACCTCTTGAGATTTACTAACTCAAATTTATTTATTCTAATGTTTAAGATATTAATGACATCATAAGTTCTAATAATACACTAAATATAAGAAAGAAAAAGAAAAAAACTGTCATTCACCTTCATTTAAATCTATTTCTAAAATTTTCTTTGACATGAGAAACTATTTCTTCTAAATAAAGTATTCCATATTACCTTCTCTATTTATTACATTGCTATTAATTAATTCACTTACAGAGGGCTTGGCTCTGATTAGTACAAGTTCCTGATTTTTTCATAAGCTCAACTCAGTAGGTTGTAGAAGAGGAATATTTTTGTTGTAAATAGAGAAGGTCACAAATCTACTGTCCTACTCCTTCAGTGAAGAAAGGAAAAGGTATTTAGATCTTTTGCAGCTGTCTGACAATTGTATAAATGTCATTAATATTAATGTGTTTCTCTTCTAGCATTCCTCAGAGAACTTTATACCAGAGGTCAGTTTCTCTGCTTCTGTGATGAAATATCATCTTGTTAAATGTTGTATAAAACTGTCTTTTTGCCTTTTCTCCTTTGCTGCAACTGGAATGCAAATTGCATCATACATCCTTGCTAAAACATTGAGATTCACTAAGATAGGGCAATCAGTTTTTGTAGTCAGTTATAAGTTTAAAACCTAGCATTAAAACACTATTTTAAAGAAAAATTAAAAATATAACAAACCCAACAACATAATATATGCCTAAGCAGAGTCCAAATATTCAAAGTAAAATGGTGAATTAAGAAAAATTTTGAAACAATGCAAACTAAGAAAAGGTCTGCTAAAATTTTTACGTCTGACTTTCATGAGTTGCTTGAACCATTAGCATGTTTAATTTAATTCTTTATTTTCCATGTGTGATCTATGATTTGGTTTACCTAGTGTATTTTAAAATAGTAAAATATAGGGAGATAAATAGGTAGATTTTCAAATATAGAAATATAAAATACCAAGCAATCATTTAGCTACTCAGAAATATTTCTTTATCACTTCCATGTACCCATGAGCATCATGAAAGTTACTGGACTTAGAACAGAAATATTTGTTTAACTATTGTTATTAACTGTGACACTTCGCAGACAATGTCAGGATTGAGTAATTGAGTATTATATGGCAAAAAGGTTTAATAATACTTTTTAAAGTTTAGTTAAATTTTTTTGAGAAATTATTTTAGACTGAAAGAATCTTTTTATGTTAATGAATAATCCCAATCTCAAAGAAGTATGGTGGTAAATAAAATATTTACAAAAATTATATTAATAGAAACTTTTTATTAATGTTTTTAGGATAGAAGCTGAGTACTGTTCCACTCACATAAACCACATACTTGATTTATTTTATTTTTCACTATTTATCTGGATGTTTAAAGACATAAAAACACATTGTTTTCCTTTTTTTTAAAATGCAGGAAAAGACCTATATCACCATGCATATAATAGCCCCTTATTTATAAACTAAGCATTGTTATTTAAAATTGATTAAAGATCAAACCTTAATTGATGTCCTCAAGAAACTATAAGGACTGTTAGCTGGTTTACTATGCTTGCACTGGGCAATTATAATAACAATTGCACCAAGAATTCATTGACTATAATTGATGAATAGATGTTTGCCTAATCTGTAATCCTCAAAACACCCCTGTGGAGATATAATGGTTTAATTTACAAGTGAAGACATTGAGAATCTAGGATGTAAGTAATTTGCTGAAATTAATAAATTTTAGCAACAGGAAATAAGCCTGGTGCAATAAACTCAAAATCTTTGCGCTTTCTGCCATATCGTTCTGACTCCCTGTAACTGCAAACAAGTATACCCGTGCACTTGGCTTACTAAAAGGCGGAATGTGAGCCATAAAAATATGTACACAGGGTAACACGGATGGAGAGCTGCATTACGTTTTAATAAATTCCAAATTATATTGATGTGTAGCACTTTGATAAAAGGGACTTATTTAAGCAAGTCTATAGCACTGTACTTCTGTGCCACATTCGTGCCAAGAATTTAAACTTTAATACACATACAGTGATGTGGCCATCTGAGAAAGGGAACAGAATATGTATAATTGAAGGGTAAAATATGTCTTAGTTAGATGTTCCAGCCAGTTCACTCACAAAAATAAGGAAGTCAGGTCAAGTGTTCAGTTGCACTGTGGAACTCATAAATAAACTGGAAACTGATGATTTCTGGGATGAACTTCTCCAGGATGTAAATTATGGAAGGGAGAATTAAAAAATCACTGATTTCTCCTCAAAACTGGTATGGGATAGGTTACCCTAAATAAATGAAAGAAGAGAAATTAGACATTGATTGACAATTGAGGTTCAATCAATACATAGGTGAGCATAAGGGAGGCATTTTGATAAACTATAATCCCAGCTTCATATACAGGATGATCTACTATCTGTTACAACCCATAGAGCTGATTTGAAAGTCATGGTTAGTCACCTTCTGGGGACATTATACTGCTTTAATTAAAAAGTCAATGGAATATTTAATAAAAAGTTCAAGGTCCCAAAGAAAATATTAACTCACTTTTGGGGGAAAGTCAGGATACACATAAGATTCTTCAAAGAAAATACAGATTTAAAGATACAAATTAAGAGAAAAAATATTTAGAAGGAGAAATTAACAGAAATCCAAAACTAAGAAGTGAAGATAAAATGAAGGAAAATAATAGAATACACACAAAATTTTAACCTGGGAGAACCTACAATAAAAGACAAGTATGCTCGTAATTTATAAAATCATTAAAACCTTAAGTAGAATTCAGAGGTATCTGTCCCTGGAATAACAAGGGAAAAAATCCTTTTGAGACTTAAAAAAATTCATGACAAACAAAAGGAAAGATGACTTAATATACAATAAAGTACTTACTAAGGGTAAAGATACATTTACAAATACATATCCAGAAGGTATTTTCATAGTTTATTTAAAGGATAATTGATGACCTTCAGAAGAAAACAGATACTTGTAGCCAAATTTATCATTTAACTTAAGATATGTGAAAATGCAATGAAAAATAGGCCTTACAAAGTTAAACAATTGGTATATAATTATGTAATAGTTATCTAAACCTCAATAGCTTTGATGTTTACCAGTTACTAACTGAGGAACACACTAAAAGTTGGTACTCCAATGACAGTGAGCTGTTTTTATTTAAATCGCTATTCCTCCATCATTATTACCAAACTTTAAAGTGTAACAAACTTATTCATGAAAAGTCTACAAATTACTCAAAGTCAGGTGACTTTTACTTGAGTGGAGTTATTAAAGTTTATATGTAATTCTATTTACCACCTTCTTTCACTTTAGTGCCTATAAAAAAAATCCTCGTAAAGTATGTATTTATTAAAGTATGTATTTTAACATCAATTTATAGGTTTTTCTGCTTAGCTCTAGATTTTTCAATGCATATGCTATATTTAAACTTTAAAATAATAATACCTGTGTTTCATTATTATTTAAAACAATAGAGTGTACTGATTTTCAAACAATTAAGAGGCACTATAAATACAATAATTTCCATATGGAAAAAGGCAATATATTAATTGCACAAAGGTAATCAATTAATTTGGTTTTAATAATGCTGCACACATATTTAAAAGCTCATCTTTAATACGATGCATACATTTAGAAAACACTTTTAAATAGAACACTTATGCAAGTATATCTAGGCATTTTGCCATCCAAAGTCAAAATAAGAAACAGTCATGCATCCAATACCCTGTTTTTTTAAAATGCTATGCAAATAATCATCAATTATGTTATTAATTATCCCTGACATAAAAGCAGTGCAAATAATACTTTTTCAGAATTCTAAGATAAGAAAAAGTTTGTTATTGCTGATATACTGCTATGTTCTGTTTTATCGGGCAAGGAGAGCTAAGGAATGCATATTGGTTTACTTTCAGCTGTGGTTGTTATTGAACTCTGAATTTGTTTTCAGTTGCAGTTGCTTTTCTTATCCTCTGTATTTTGATAATTATAAATATAACTCTTTTTCGTGTGTGTTTTCTACTACTAACCAGGATATAAGAATAATTTAAGTCAGTAAAAGTGTCTGTCAAATTTATCATGTGAATGATATTGTTTTAGGTATCAGATAGCCAGGAAAGACCAAACTGAAATAGGTTTTTAATGAGAGTCTACATTATTTATGGTATAACTTAAGATCTTTTAACAGATACCCCAAAATATAGTAGCTTAAAAATTCATTTCTTTCTCTCAAACGAGTCCAGACATAAATAACCCAAGACCAGCAAGGTGTGTGGTCATTAATGAATCTGGGTTTCTAACCTCTTGAGGGATCGCTATTGTTTTGGTTGTGATCCTGCATGGTTAAAACTGGTTTCCCTCTACACCTTTGTATGCAACCACAAAAAGGAGAAAAAAAGAAAGCCCTTTGAAAACATTATCCTTTTTAAGGAGACACCTTAGAAATTGCATACAGCATTTCTGGTTACTTCTCACTGTTCTGAATTTAACCAATTAACAACTGATAGCTACAAGAAAAGCTGATTAATGGAAAGGACCAGCCATGTGCCTTGCTAAAATTGTTTGATATTTTTATTTCCATATGGAGGAAGGAGATGGGTATTCGAGTAAAATTATCATGTCAGCCATAGCTTCACAGCTTGATGTATTTCCAATTTACCATCTGGTTTCTGTGTGTAATAAGAAAGTGACAGTACATTGCAGTAGAGATCTTTAGTTTTATAAATACACAGGCATGGTTAGTTTCCAGTCCCACTGATTACTAGCTGTAAAGAGTTGTCAAGTTACTTAATGTTTCTGATTTGTATACTCTCATCTAGGAAATTTGATAAAATATCTAAGTCAGAGATTGCTAACTTAATTTGTTAATTTTGTAATATGGTATAAGTCAAAATAAATGACAGCAGTTAATATTTTTAGAGTAGAATTTATGAATTGCTCTTTATTGAATATTATATCCTTTGTGCATTAGTTATGATAATGCCTTAATCAATACTTATTCTTCTGAACTTTTTTTCCTAAAGAACTACACGCAAACACACCAGGTAAGCCTGTATATCTTAGAAAGGACGACTAAAAAGAACTACTGTTCAAATAAAAGAAAATGTGCTAAGGGATATTGTTCCATTACAGTTAAATGGAAATGATATTACGACCTAAAGAAGAGTAAATGCGCAAGTGTGTCATGATAATTTTCCTCGAATACCCATCTTGTTCCTCCATAAGGAAATAAAAATATCAAACAGTTTTAGCAAAGCACATAACTGGTCCTTTCCATTCATCAGCTTTTCTTATAGCTATCAGTTGTAACATGGTTAAATTCAGAATGATGAGAAGCTTTCAGAAATGATGTATGCAAATGATGTGAATTTCTGAGATGTCTCCTTAAAAAGGGCAATGTTTTTCTAGGACTCTATTTTCTTTTCTTTTTGTGGTTATAAATAATTTAGAAAGTCAGTGCCACATGGACAACAGTGCTTTCAAGTGAAATTCCTTTTTTCACATTAATATCTGCTTTGATTCCAATAATATGTATGGTGGTAGCTGAAAAAAAAATGTAAGAGTGGCAGTTACCTGCAAGAATAAGTATTTAAATAAATTTCTCATTATGTGTCTATTAGTTACTATGGTGACAATCTGTTCAAACATTAAGGAGAAAATAGTGTCTTATTTCTCTATCATTTAAGTAACAAAATTTTGAAATTTTTGTTAGCAAAATTATGTCTAAAATTTTGTTTAGAAATTTGTTAATATTTATGTTTTTATATGTAAAATATTGTTTTGCCAGGTCTTCAAATTACAGTTTAGTTTTTAACTCAAAATTATTTTTCAATTTAATTATAATTGCCCCCAAAATTTGGTATAAAAGTATCTAATAACTAAATATTTTTCTGGTGTTCATGTATTAGAAATTACTTTTAAATGTACAAGTAATTTATTTATTACTATATTTTTAAATGTATATCTACATAAATTATGCAATTAATATGGCCATTCAAGTTTTTTTGTGGTGTGCCATGGTTTATTTAGGTGAAAATAGAACCTGTCCCTAGGTTTCCCATCTCACTCCACCCTGCTATGGAAAAAGTCCAACCGTGTCCTCAGCAATGCCAAAGCAAAAGCCAGTGTTCAGAGTTTTCTGCTTCATGCTGAAGCTTAGTCTTCTGTAGCACATGTAGTCAGGTGCAGCTCCAATATCTGCTAGACCCATATTGTGTGTGTTCCCAGCTGAGAGACGATGCATGAATGCACAGGCGAGTGAGGGTCAAGTAGAGAGAGACAGAGAGAGAGAAAGACTTTCTTTGTTCCCCTGGGATTATGTTAGCTAGAGTTTGGGATGGACCAGGTGCGTTTTTGAAAGAACCAGTCAAGTTCCCAAGTATTTTTAGGCTTTTGATAGGTCCACCCACTAGTTAGACTGACAGGCCACTTTGGTCAAGCACCTTTCCCTGTACCTCCCCCACAATAATCTGGTATAGGGCGCTGGGGTGTTAATCTGCGTGGTGGAACAAAGCTATAATCCCCTGGGGTGGGAAGCTGTAGCTTTCTAGTGCAGCAAACAGGTTGGTGCTCCAGTTTATTAAACTGAATGTCTAACTCCCTTTGCTCCCCTTTCCTTTATTAATAATTAAATAAATACTGATGGTAACATTCCCGCCTGAATACTTTGAGCCTTGTAATCTTGCAAAGGTAAATGGATGAAGGTCTCATCTTCAGTAGCTGTATCTTAATGACAAAGGATGTGGTCCTTCAAGTTTTAATTAAGGTCTACTCTAGAAGGGTTCTCTTCCTGCCAGGGAAACACCTGGGAAAGAGAAAGCCCAAGGCATTTGCTTTGGGTTGCCCTTGAGGGCATTTGAAAACAGGATGTGGAATCCAAGTTTGATTTGTAAAGTTACTAAAATTTGAAGGTGTATGTTCACAGACCCCATGCCAAAAATTGGAATACATAGTAAGTCAACACATTTAAGAAAATGTTCTATCAAGTCATTGGTTGATCCTATGAAACTATAAAACTGAAAGCTCATTAACATGATAAACACCTGTAAAGTTAAACATATCAAGGAGAGTTTAAGGAACACAAGTTACCAAATTACTACAAAAATTAAAAACATTAAAGAAATATCATAAAATATTACAACAATAAATTTGGTTAATATACAAAATCAACAAATTCCCTGAAAGAGACAAACCACTGAGCTTCAAACAAGGGTATGAGATAACACAAATAATCTTATATCTATTAAAACATTAAATTTGTACATAAAACCTTCATATACAAAAAACTAAAGGATAAAATAGCTTCACTGGAGAATTATAGTAAATATTTAAGAAATAAATATTACCATTTCTACACAACTTTTTGCAGAAAATTGGTGAGACAAAAGTACATCTTAATTCATTTCATGAAGCCAGTGTTACTCTTATAATAAAACTAGAAAGATGTAAAAAATAATAAAAGTACAAACCAATATATCTCAATAATATAGGTGTAGAAATTCTGAACATAATTTCAGCAAATTAAATAAAATTACACACACATATACATATATATAATAATATGATTAAGTGTAGGTGACTCCAGTGATGAAATTTGGCTCAACATTCAAAATTCAATCAATGGAACTTGCTAAATTTATAAAGTACAATTAAAAACATTTGATCATCTTAGTAGGTATAGAAAAAATATTTGATAAGCTATAACATTCATTTATGATATTTAAAAAATCAGAAAAGGAGGAGTACAAAGTAATTTTCTTAACCTAATGTAGGACAACTAAGGAAACCCAAAACTGACATTATAGGAACATTAAAATTAACAGAATATTTGTTCTTTTCCTGAGATCAGGAAGAAGACAAGAATGTCCATTTCTATTCAACAGTGTATTAGAGATTATAGCCAATAACATAAGGCAACAAATGTGAAATAAGAGACCTCTAGATTAAAAGAAGTAATATTATATTTATTCATAGATGGTGTATGTAAAATATCTAAAGCAATCTATAAACTATAAGAACTAATAAGGGACTTTAGGAAAGTTGCATAATACAAGATCCGAATGTAAAAATTAAAAAATTTCTGTGTTCTATAACAGTTGAACATTTAACAAATATTTATAATTGCATTAAAAGATACAAACAGAGATAAATCTGAAAAATAATGTAAAATACCTCTACCCTAAAAGTAATAAGATATTGAGAGAAAGATAAGAATGGAAAACCTAAATATGAAAAAGATACACCATACTCATAAATCAGAAGTCAATATTATTAAGATGACAAGCCTTTCCCAAACTGATATACAAAGTCACTGAAATTCCAATTAAAATATCAGAAAGTTTTTAATAGAAATTTGAAATCCAATTATAAAATCCATGACTATTCAAAAGAAAAAAAAAACTTCAATAGTAAAAACGGCATTGTAATAGCTATCTTTGAAGACTTACTATAGAGTTATAATAAACAAGGGATTGTGGTGATAGTCTCAAAAGGAAAATATGCAACATAATATAGTATTCAAAAATGGACCCATATGCATATGGGTAGTTGATATTTGACAAAGGTTCTAAACAAGTGGAGGAAGAATCTTTTTAACCACTAGTTCTATAATGCTTGGATATTCATATAAAAAAATTTAAAAGATATTTGATCCACAACTTGCATCATATAAATGAGTTACTCAAAATAAACATATGAAACAATAAACAATCCCAAATAGTTTCTGCAATTTTGAGAATGAAGAACAAAGTAGGAGGGATCACAATACCTGACACCAAACTGTATTATAAGGCCACTGTAATCAAAACAGTCTGGTACTAGCATAACTATAGACACATAGATCAATGGAAGAGAATAGAGAGCCCTGAAATAAATTCGTGTCTCTATGATCAATCAATATTCGACAAAGGGGGCAAAACCATAAAATGGAATAAAAATATCCTCTTCAACAAATGGTGTTGGAAGATCTGGACAGCTACATGCAAAAAAACCAAAACTTGACCACCAGCTTACACCATACACAAAAATAATCTCTAGATTGATATAAGACTTAAATATAAGTCACGACACCATAAAAGTCATAGAGGAGAACACCATAAAAGTCATAGAGGAGACTTAAATATAAGTCACGACACCATAAAAGTCATAGAGCAGGAAAATCTCAGATATTCAGGCAGCAATATTTTCACCAGTATGTCCCCTAGAGCCAGGGACATAAAGGAAAGAATAAACAAATTGGATTTCTTCAAAATAAGAAGCTTCTGCACAGCTAAAGAAAACATCAGCAAAATGAAAAGGGAACCAAACATATGGGAAAATATATTTGCCAGAGACACCTCGGACAATGGTTTGATCTCCAAAATATATAAAGTACTCACACAACTTCATTCCAGGAAGACAAACGATCTAATTAAAAAATTAGTAAAGAACCTGAGTAGACACTTCACAGGGCCCAGAGACATATGAAAGGATGCTCAGCATCACTAGCCATCAGAGAGATGCAAATTAAAACCACAATGAGGCACCCCTTCACACCAACCAGAATGGCCATCATAAACAAATCAATAAACAACCAGTGTTGGCAAGGTCATGAAGAAAAGGGAATCCTAGTACTCTGTTGGTGGGAATGAAGACTGGTGCAACCACTGTGGAAAAAAGTTTGGAATTTCCTCAAAAAACTAAAAACGGAACCACCTTTTGACCTAGCAATGTAATTGTTGGGATTATACTTTAAGAATCCAGAAACACCAGTGCAAAAGATCCTGTGCACCCCAATGTTCATAACAGCACAATTTACAATTGCCAAGTGTTGGAAGCAACCTAAATGCCCAACAGTAAATGAATGGATCAAAATACTCTGGCACATTTACACAATGGAATAGTACACAGCAGAAAGGAAAAAAGAGCTACTATCCTTCACAACAGCATGGATGGAACTGGAGAGCATTATGCTAAGTGAAATAAGCCAGGTGGTGAAAGACAAATACCATATGATCTCACCTATAAGTGGAACCTAATCAACAAAACAAACAAGCAAGCAAAATATAACCAGCAACATTGAAATAAAGAACAAACTGACAGTAACCAGACAAAAAGGAGGAGGAGGGTAATGGGGGAAAAGAAGAGGAAGGGCCGTCAAGGGACATGTATGAAGGACCCATGGACAAAGTCAAAGGGGAGAAGGATTGAGGGTGGGAGATGGGGGTGAGTGGGGCAGGGGAAAGTGGTGCCAAGAAAATGGAGACAACTGAACTTGAACAACAACAAAAAAGTGAAAAAAATAGAAGAAAAATCATAGATCTAAATGGAAAACATAAAATTCCAACATGTCTTTAATAAAATATCAAAAAGCCATTGTGAATCCTCATGATGCAAACATTTCCTAGATAAACAATAAACATGTAATCCACAAAAGAAATTGTACTTCATTGAAATGAAGAATGTCTACTCTTATTAAGATACTATTAAGCAAATGAAAACACAAGCCACAGAAAAGGTGAAAATATTTGAAAATTATAAAACTGACCAAAAATTCCACAATATGTAAAGCACTCTCAAACTGCAATAATACAAGAACTACAATAACATATCATTGCACTCCTGTTAATGTGGCTAAACTTTAAAAGAAAAGCAAACAATTGGTTATTTCAAATGCAGGTGAGGATGTGGAGGAAGTAGAAGTTTCATACACTACTTGTGTCAATATAAAGTGAGGCAGCCACTTTGTAAAAACAGTTGTGTAATTTCTCAAAGATAAACAAATGCTTACCACATGACCTACTTTTTCTACAATTAGGGATTTTCCAAGAGAAATAAAAGATTAAATCCATACAAAGTATTGAACGCAAATGTTTATGACAATTGTACTTGAATAACCAAAAACTCTACAGAAATCAAATGTCTATTAACACATATATGGGTGAACAAACTGATATAGCCATGAAATGAAATGCTACTTAGCCATATAGAAGAAGAAACTATTGATACAGCTATTAACATATATGACTTCTAAAATAACTATAGTTAATGAGACAGACAAGACAAAAACAGTATGTTCTATATGATTCTTCATGAAATTTTAGAAAATGTAAACTAATTGACATTGACAGAAAGCTGATCAATGGTTGCTGTGGGAAGATGGGGGAGGAAAGCAGGAAGAGGAGATTAGAAAACGGCTAGATGGAGGGATCATTAAAAAAACAAAGAAACTTTTGGGTTAATCAATATGTTCATTATCTTCATTGCTGTGATGGTCTTACAAGTGTATAATTATGTCAATGCATATAAAATTGAGCATTTCAAGTATGTTCAGTTTATGTACTTTAATAATAGTATAATAAAGCTGTTTAAAATGAAAAGACTGATAGATCCTAGGAGAAATCAAGTCAGAATTCTGAGGTGGGGTAATCATATGGATTTTTCATAATTTGACAGGAAAAAAAGAATTATAAGGATAATATTAGGTTGCTACTGCCTAAAAACAGGAGTTGGCAGCCATGCAGACTGGCATTTCAATCAAGTTTTTTACTTATCACAGTGTGACTGTGAACCTAATATTTATCTATAAATTTCATTTTCTTAATCAGTAATATGAGATTATGGAAAAAGATTCCCTAATTGCTGTTGAGAATGGAACCAGCCATGTAACTAAGACATGCACAGCCCAAGAAACCTGAGTGGATCAAGCATTAGTAAAAATGATTGTATTCCTAAAACACATGGCATGTTCTGGATTATCAAGAATTACAGATGTCAGGGAAGCAAACTATTTTAACATAGCTAGACAAAGCTTCATATGGTTGACTATCAACAACCAAGTTCTTAATAATTCAAAAAATTACTGAATTTAAAATAGCTAACAGAAAAGGAAATAAAAGAGTAAAACTTTTTGATCAAAATTTTTAATAATAAAGCTCAACAACAATCACTTCCAATTTTTAGGTTTAGTTATATTTTTTAAACCACTTTTAAACCATTTCTAAAACCATTTGCCTATCAGAAAATCTTCAAAGTTCCACACTTGGTACTAAACACTGGTGATGATACAATACTTAAAACAAATCCTTTGATGTGTCAGAAATAATAGTTATGTAGACTAATATTGACAAAATTCCAACCCCAGTGCAAAAATACTGCATAAATTATACATAGATAGTTACAGAGATAGGTAGATAATAATTAGATAGATTTTCTTTTTTTTTAATTTTTAAACTTTTTTTCGTATATTTTATTGAGTATACTATTATAGTTGTCCCATTTTTCCTCCCTTTATCCCTTCTGCCCTGTACCCCATCCCATCATCCCCACACCTCTTAGTCCATGTCCATGGGCTGCACACACCAGTTCTTCGGCTTCTTAATTTCCCACACTACTCCCAGCCTCCCCCGTCCACTTTGTTTTTTCTTTTTTACCCACATTTCCCCAGCCCCACCCACCCCCACCTTCCCCACCCATAGAGATTCTAATTCAGTCGGCCTCAAGTTATGTTGGGATATAATATCTTGGAAAAATCTCTGGATATGTGTGAATAGTCTTAGATATGGCCTTTTAAAATAATATCGTGCCCCTTCCAAAAAGAGATTATAAGTTTTAAAACTGGCTTTATGGAAAACTATCCCAAAATTATATGAGACACACATAAATAGAAACATTAGAGAATGTTTGTTGTAGGAGGACCAAATTTAAAAATGAAACCTGTCAAACGGTGAGATTATTAAGGCACAGGATTTATTTACAACGCAGGAGTCAAAGGCTACAGTTTCCATGGATCTAAGAGGCTTGAAGAGTTTTACAAACTACTGCTTTGAGCTGGAAACATAAACGTGTTTGCCACCTGGAAAAAAAAAGAGATTTAAATGTCAGTTTTTGGTTTTGTCTTCTGTTTTTATGGATAGCCCTTAAACATTGCCGTTCTACAAGCTGGGCCCTAGTGTTTGGTCCTCCTCAAGCCTATGGGAGTATCTGGGCGAGCGTTTACATCACGTGATAAAACTTGCACCCCTGCACATTTTCAGCCCTCAGAGAAGGAGTGAAGGCCTGATCAGATGCGTGGGTGCGCCGTTCTCCTGCAGTCCGCGGCCTTGCTTCTCAGCAAATATAAGCCCAATCGGAAATCTGAAGATCGTCTTATCGGTTCCCACTAAGCAAAAGCCCAGCAGTCAGGTGACTGAGATTCCTAGGCGCCAAGTGTCCATGATGATGAAGAGGAAGTAAAAATTCCTCTTTTTTACCATTAAGATCCCAGTCTGTTCACGTTTTTAAAAACGGTACTTTAGTTTAATGTCAAAATTTATATCAAACAAAGTGTATACTAAATAATCAATCCATATATAAACTGGAGGAGCCCTAGATGGTGTGGTTTAGTGGATTGAGTGCCACCTCGTGAACCAAAAGTTTACCAGCTCGATTCCCAGTCAGGGCATATGCCTGGGTTGTGGGCCGGGTCCCCAGTTAGGGCCATGTGAGAGGCAATCAGTTGATGTACCTCTCATCTCCCTCCCTTCCCCTCTCTCTAAATAAATAAATAAAATCTTTTTAAAAACCTGATGGAAATAATAGTAATAAACTTGACCTTCCCTTAAGATAGAAGGGGATGACAATAAACTAAAATATTTAAACTCTTCCCATAGATTCTGATATAGGTTCATCTTGCATAGGTTGTCAGTGTTTGCTAGTGACACTCACTAACTTGCATATTTATAAACTCAAACATTATATCATGGAATTAATATGTTTTATAATTTTTAATTTTTTTATTGTTGCTCAAGTACAGTTTTGTCCATTTTCTCCCCCACCACTCCCCCACCCCTCCCATCCCCCTCCCCCTCCCGTGATCCTACCCCATGGGCTTTGTCCATGTGTCCTTTATACGTGTCCCTCGATGACCCTTCACCTCTTTCCCCCTGTTATCCTTTCCCCCTTCCCCTCTGGTTACTGTCAATTTGTTCTTCATTTCAATGTCTCTGGTTATATTTTGCTTGCTTTTTTGTTTTGTTGATTAGGCTCCACTTATATTTTAAATCACCTCTTTATATATAAATATATTAAATATATATAAAACATATAGAATGTGTAATAAATACACATAAGTATATGAATTCTTATGGCTTATAATAGTTTCTACATCACCAGAAGTAGTATATCAGAATGAACAACATATCATTTCAAAAGAAAACGAGCCTTTAGGAGTGGGAAATTAAAAGGTGACCACATCTTTTAGATTAAAGCTATTATATTCCCACCACATTTTGTATACTAAATAAATTCCTATAACTGTTATTTACATATACATATTGACAGAGGGGGAAATAAATAGAAGTAAAGTATTCAAAGGGAGCCTTGAGAATAATGGAAATTATGCATGCAATTTAAACTACCACATATTAATTTTAGGTAATATCCATAGTTCTCTCTATCTGAAAATGGGCATTTTTATGTTTATTGGTGAGCAGGTTCATTTATTTATTTTAAAACCTAATGATAAAAACAAAGTTTACATTATCACCAATGTAATGATTCTGATGAAATTGACTGTGACCCTCTCCCACTGTCCCCAAATACACACAGGAGAGTTGGTAACCACTACTTTTATTTTCCAAATACATTTTTATTTTCAGTTGAACTCTGTTTATTTTTGTGGTGAATAGACAGAAAATACAAACATGTTTAAAATTAGATTAAATTCATTTGACAATACACTTTAAGACCCTTTTAGAGATATTTTTGATATTTGTACTAAACAACATAAAGACAATTAAGTTCAGATAATGTATTAGAAAGTCTTTGGCCTTTTACTTATCAGCTGTGTAAACATATTTGATATCTTATTTCAAACATTCAGTAAATATGCAAACACAAAAAAGGAATTATTTAGGGCAGTTTAGAATTCTAAAAAATAATTCTTATGCATGATTAAAGCCATGTATTTTAAGAATTTAATTTTTTTAAATGAATGCATTTGTCCTCTGCCATAGGCATCAGATGTTACTGAAATAACAGTTGGAAGGTCCTGCATTCCAGAAAGTGTTTGGGGAACAAACTGGCCTCACTAATTTAGCAACATAGTATCATTAATTTACTTAATATGGAGTATTAGGAAGCAATTTTAGATATATGAAAATATAAAAAGGCAAAATATTTCAAGTATTCTTTAAACCTGTTGACATGCAAAACCATTATTAAGGCAGCCTGTGGTGGGACTGGGCAGGAGGGAAAAAGAATTTTGAGGTTGAGCCATCTTTAGAACTTACTGTTTTTAGAGCCTCTGCCACCCCCTTTTCATCCAAAAGAAATTGTTTCTTTTTTAAATCTCTTATTAATTGAATTCTGAATACAACTTCATTTTAAAAAATCTTATAATTCAAATTTTTTTAATCTACTATTTTGTAAGATAGATGTAAAAATGGCATAATTAACATAATTATGTAGATGAATAACCTGAACTAACACAAGGTCGGTCCTATACACCAAGTCACAAATTATTAAAGGGAAATGCTGTTTGCGAAACCTAAATCACCAACCTCGGTCCCGGTGCCAGGCTATCCTTATGTGTTTATAGAAACATCTACAAATTGGAATTGTGGTGGTAAAAAGGCAGAACTCGAGTCAGAAATCCCAAATTATGTCTAGACTTTGCCATTTTCTTACTCTGTGACCCCCTGTGATCTTGATTTCTCACTGCAAAACAGGACATTTAAAGAACTTTGTTGGGCTACTGGGAATTTTAAATGAACCTATGTATGTGAAGTCAACTCAGGGGGAACTCAGGACTCAGTCTAACTTTGCTGTTAGTCTCAGCATGCCTCAAATGGGTGGTGTCCAGAAACACGAGAACTTTGGTAAAAGACACATAGTGAGTCTCAGAAAAAACTGATACCAGACCACAACTTTCTTTTGTTTCTATCTGAGCACCCAGTACATTGTTAGCTATATAGCATGCTGAGAATAAAATATCTTTTAATAATGTACTGATCAAATATAAAGAATAAATGAAATAGAAAGAGCAGAAAAAAATCCTTCCTTAACTTATGTCCAAATTACTTCATTAAACCTAAATTATTTCAGGCTAAGAGAGCAGTACTTTTATCCGTGAATAATCCTTGTCTGAGCACTCAGGAAGTGATGAATTCACAGAACCACTGTCACAATTTAACATGTTCTATGGAAAGATCCTCTTAGGTGAAGCTCTGTGAAAAGTGAGTCCCAAGGGGAAGTCAGTTTGGGAAATGGTACAATGTCATCCCGTGAGAGTCTTGCCCTGCATATTAGACATTTAGATCTCTCAGATATCTTGTCTCAAAAACAAACAAACAACAAAACACTTAGATTAGTTTAATTCGGTATTTCACTTTTTTTATTACCGCAGAAGTCTCTTTCATTGATTTCTTTTTAATTCCTAAAAACTAGTGTTCTATAGAACACAGCTTGGGATATACTGCTTTAAGCCATAGGCAACACTATAATACCTGTGTCAATGTTAAAATAAATGTGAATTTTCCACAGACACATTCCTTTCACTCAGCCTAGAAGAGATATTAAGGCTTCATGCAAAATAAGAGCCACTCTAAGAATGAATACTCCATGATTCCATAAACTTAAATCAATGCTTTTTTATTGCCTTTACTTTTGATATGTCCTTTGCTTTTGAAGCATTTGTATACTTCAGGATTTTCTTCCAACCTCAGCATAGGTTATGAAGCTATAGAGTAAACCCAGGAGGGGACATAAATATACCTATCTACTCTGTGATTGAAATCACAGATGGAAAACGTATTTCTCATTTTGCCTGTCTTCTTTGGTCTCAGACTTTTTCTTCAACAAAAATTTGTTTATGTGATAAGAACTCTGTTCTAATGTACAAAAATAAAATTACTCTCAAACTCATTAGACACTTGGCCTATAGCATAGTGCATCTCAGAATTAACATTCATTTTTGGAACCTAAATGGTTTAAATTATTGCTACATCAGCTCTTTATTTCATGGACTATAAAATTCACAAAATATTGAGCTTCATGGGCTATGAAATAAAGGCCTATAAAAGTGTCTTGGAATGTGTAATTATCTGCTAGATTGGGCATTTTTTCCAAACCCATAATAAAATACATTCAGAGTTTTCTGTTAGAATCACTTGCTATCTAAAAACCAGGGAACTAATTGGAAAATAGATAAGGCAATCATGATATGCAAATAAAATGAATGAATGACAATTAATAGGATCACATCCTTCTACAATTATTCAATACAATTAGGTATTCTTCAACCACCTATATACCTGCTGAAAAATCCCACAAAATGAGTAAACAGGTTTAATTACAGAAAATAAAACAAAATCACTATTACCTAAGATCTAAATCTGATATTTGACTGTTTTAGTACTTATTTTACTTTCTCTACAAAATCGACTGAGAAATTGTTAGGGTATTTAAATGTATGTTTCAGTGAACTACAAGATGACTATCTCTTCCTCTCTCTGTCTCTTCTCTCTTTTTTCTTTATTGGATTAGAGATTTATAATTATAATTACCTTAGAGGGGCACATAGTTATTTTATGATATCTTGACATACTTCTTGCCACCTAGACATAATTTTAACTTTGGTTACTATTCAGTTTTAATCATTTGGATTAAACTTGTGATGAAGTTCTTATGTAGAACCTGAAGGTCATCAGATTCATAAAACATTTTATTTCTTATATCCATTCATGTGCATTTTGACAATGCTCTCTGTCCTGTCAACTGGGTTCCCTGAAGAAATAGTAGCTGAAAGTTGACCTTCTTTTATCTGTTTCTATAAACTGTTTGTCTACATTTATCTTCATTTTACTTCAATATATCTACTGAAATCTCGTTGAGATTTAAAATACATTTTTCTAAACTTCCAACTTCATATCTGTCATTGTCAATTTTGTACAATATCTTGATATTCTTGTGTTAATAATGCACTGTAAAAACATTCATAAAAGAGATATATTTCACTCTGCATTGTTTTCTTGCCAATCATGTACTTGTTTTTAGTATAATTGCTGCAATAGGACAATAGCTAGTTGTCTTACATTATGTGCTTCCCTTCTTGAAGAATAGAACTGCCGATAATTTTGCTAGACACAGAGCAAAGGCTATCAGTTCCCAAGGACTACAGTTCCCACCACCCTGTGTTTTGTATGGTTTCCTGACTAATCTTTACCTAGTATTCCATTGCATGTTCTTGGAACCTTTCTTCAAGAGCTGGTCTTTGTGTGCTTTGCCACTTTTTTTCTTTTTCCTTCTGTCAGGTCAAGCAGTCAAGCAGTTCCTGAACAGCATAGCTCCTAGGCTCATGTGCCACGCTTCCATGAATTAGTTAGCAGAGAAACAATGAGTCCAAATGGATTTAGACCTTTTGTCTGGGCACAGTAGGCAGCATACACTTCATGCTAACATCAGTGTCCCTTGCGCCACCCCAAGCCCATGTGTGCGATGTGGATCAGACCCAGGTAGATACTATGCACACAGCTTTGTCTTACAGCTGAGAGACACTCAGCTTGCAGAAACTCTTAATCTTACCAGGGAATCACTGCCAAACCTGCCCAACATTCACCTATGAGGGAGACATTACCTAATTATCCTGAACATAAGTAAATCTCCCTGGCAAATAGGAGAAATACCTTCCTACCCTGGAATATCTCTGGGGAGGGAGATGCACTCCAAGAGGATGACTGCTTGTACAGCCATTCTTAAATTAGCATCTTGCCTCAGACCATGTGCAAAAATACCAGACCATTGAGAATTATCACCCAGTATCATCTTTCAAATATGGATGTGATGAAACTATGAAGTTCACATTAGACACACAATGAATGATGTATTCAAATGAGGCTGGGTCCTTGAGATTCTCTTGGAACTGAATAACCATATAAGTCCTGGCTACTTATCTTCTAACTTTTATCTGAGAACACAATTTCTGCTGTGTTAAAGTCATTTTTATTTTGAGTTTCTTTTACTGAAAGTGGAACCTAATTTTTATTTTTTTTAGAAAAATGACTCATTGGATTTATTTATTTATTTTTCAATTACTCAAAAATGTTTTATATATTTGAAAGGTCATTTAACAGTGTTTTTTTGTAATATTTTATTGAATATGCTTTTACAGTTGTCCCATTTTCCCCCCTTATCCCCTCCTCCCTGCACCCCAACCCATCATCCACACAAGGCATCCAAATTGGAAAGAACCTAATCTTTACTGATGCTGGGTTTTTTTTTTAATTTCTTCTTTAAAATGTGTCAAAATAACATAACCAATAGATCTATGAAAGGTAGAAAAGTACAAAAAAAGAGAAAAAATAACTGTAACTCATATGTCTAGAAATAATTGCATTCTTAAAAATTCAATCTAATCAGTATTTTGAATGATATCATAATGGCATATTTATTCATAAATATTTGTCTATATTTCTTATCATTTTATCAATAGAATTGTTGAGATAAAGTAACTATGTTAAAGTATGTATTAAGACTCTTAAATCAGAATGTCAGCATTTTCTTTGAAATCAATTTCATACATATCTACTGAGTAAATGAGAGTAACTTCCTCAATATATCTTTTAAACTTTTTAAAAATTAAATTGCTAGTGAATTTGAATATCTTTATATGCTTAGTAACTACCTGCATTTTTTCTGCACATTGATACCTTAGTTTCATAGACAATGTGTATCTTGGGATGCGTGGCTGAGTCCATTTGCTTTTTCCCTTTGCAGCTAGTTGGGTTGATGTCATGCACCTTTGCCCAGTGGCATGAGGGTAGAACTGAATTAAGTAACTCTCAGGCTGAACTATAATTAGTCTTCCATATTCTGCCCTCTTCCAAATAGATTATGCTTTTGGATACTACATTTTTAAATGTATGCATTACTGAAACTTACATATCCTCATGCTTCATTAGATGATGAGCATAAATCATTGACTTTAGATTCATTTTCAAAAAAAGCATGTCTCTATCTCCTGCATGGTAAAGATCACTTGCCATTTGAGAATATTGCTGTTAATATTAGCGCACCGCACCCCTGCTCATTAGCAAGGACTCCTTTTGTTTACTCATAGATGCATCCGGTCCATGGAGTCACAGAAAGAAGCACCTCTTACTGCCAGTGCTGTTAATGTTGTGAATGTCTTCAGTGATAATGCAACATTTGTGAGCAGATTCTTATTCCTCTGGCTTTCAAAATCCCAAAAACTTTGAGGTCGCAAAATATTACATCTTAAACCCATTATTCAAGGATCCTTCTGTGTCATTCTGCTTGGTTCTCTTTTTTCCATAAATCTTTTCTGCTCTGCTGTTATATTGCTCTTTAATTTTCTGCCTACATATTTCTCTTTTCATGGGACAGAATTATTCTTTGGGATAAGTGTGGGGAACTAATTTCATGATGTCCTGTTCTATTGCTTCTTCCAATAAAATTATACTTATGATAAGATGTAACCATTTGATAGTACTTATATAACCTATTAATAACTATTGCTTTAAAGGTAAGGATAATTAATTGTTTATAATGATTAATAAATTTCATATTTTACATTTCATATTTTTTCCTCTATTGTTTTCAACCATTTGTCTTATATCTAGTTATTTTTCCCTTCCCAAAGTCTAATTTGACTTGGAAGTTGTATTCTGTTTTTCACTCTGAAGATGCTGACAGTTTCTTGTGGGAGCTAAGAATGAGGTTGTCACTTCAGAATGAACCAAAAGAATTTGTAGGGTCATTCTTTCAAATCTTCAGAAGATTCAAGGCATTGTTATTTTGCTTTAAAATGTATAAATAAGAACACAAGTTCAAGGAAGTCTTATTAATCTATCTATCACTGCAAATGAGGCTAGATAGGATAAGCTGATCATATAAATGTGAAGAATGGTAATATTCTGACATCAGCTTTTAGGGGATACTCATTAGGTATGACAAACAGGACTCTAGGATACTGAGTTCCACAATATTTACATAATCTTAAAATCGAAATACAGATATTGTCTTTTCCAACTAGAATGGTTTTCATAACATGTTGCATGAGAAATACTATGTAAGGATTAAAGAAATTGTGTTTGTAAAGCACTTCAAATTCAGTTGAAACATTACTTTAGAAATGACAACTAGTATTATTTTCACATTATTATATTTTGTTACTTTGCAATCATCACAGAACAATGCTTATATACATAAGTTAATTTAAAAAAACTGATTTTTTACTAATACTTGTGAATATTAATCTATTTTCCATTTCTAGCTGAAAAAAATTTAAGTCCACACCAGTGTCACAATTACAATTCTTAACAATTAAGAATTAAAGATTATATGGTGATTATTATATTTTTCAGCAGAAACCTGGAGTGTCCATTATTTCAAAATTTAATTCTCACTGTGATTAAAAATCTAATTCTAGAAAATGAGGTATTTAGTGACTTGACTTTTGAATGATAATATACTCATTTTACTCCAGAGATTAAGTTAGTAAGTTGGGGATAGAATCTATTAGATACTATTGTAGATCCAAGATTAATACACCTCTCTATAAGTATATGTTTAGAAGCTCTGCATGCAGAGATCATTAATTTTACAGACTGCTTGCCCAATAATTGCAGTTGTTAAATTATGTCAGTGTAGTTGGGCATTTTGCTTGTTACTTGGTTAGTATACAAGTTTCATTTTAAAGCCTAGATAATAACCATCTGTCTTCTGGAAAAATGTAAAATAAAACTAATGTGTGTTTCTAAAGTTGTATATAAACTGACTCTTGAACAGATATGTTACTTTTTATTCATCTTTTTTCAATAAATCTGAGTCATTCTTAAAATCTACCTATGAATTAATAGTACTATATAAAGATACAGGTTTGACATTTTCTGATATTTCATCAAAATTGAAATCAATATCCATGTGTTCAATGGGTGGGCTTACCATGGTTTTTGTGTTTAGTGTCTGATATTTGCATGAGGTTTATCTATGGAGATAATTCACTTCTTTTTAGTGTCTTGTGGTGCATCATCTGACGTTATTCATGTTCATAGGCCATGCATATCTCATATGTCATATAAATTTCAACATGACAGCTATGAGAGAAAACAATTCTATTAGCTCCAGTTATTATTCTGATTCTGAATTTGTTCTTTCCATGTTCTTATGAAACATGATGTATGAACTTAAAATCATTTTACTATTTAAGAGCAAACCAGTATAATAGGGCTCCTTATAAACCAAAAAGTTTTTGCACAGCTAAGGAAATCATCAACAAAATAAAAAACACCCCACAGAATGTGAAAACATATTCACTGATACAGTTAATAAGGGCTTACTATTAAAAATTTATAAAGAATTTACAAAACTCAACACACCCACACACACAAAAAAACCCGATTAAAAAATGAACAAAGGACTTGAATAGACACTTCTTCAAAGAGGACATACAGTTGGCAACAGACATATAAAAAGATACTCAATGTCACTAATCATGAGAGAAATGTAAATTAAAACCACAGTGAGCTACCGCCTCACACCTGTCAGAATGGCCATCAACAATAAATCATCAAACAAGTGCTGGTGAGGATATGGAAAAAGGGGAACATTTTTGATTGTTGGTAGGAATGCAGATGGGTGCAGCCACTGTGGAAAGCAGTATGGAGATGCCTCAAAAAATAAAAAATGGATCTGCCTTTTGACCCAGAAATCTCACTTTTAGGAATATATCAGAAGGGACCAAGAACACTAATTCAAAAGAACATAAGCACCCCTGTGTTCACTGCAGCATTATCTACAGTTGTCAAGATATGGAAGCTGCCCAAGTGTCTATTAATAGATGATAATTGGATAAAACAACCATGGGACATTTATACAATGGAATTCTACTCGGCCAGAAAAAAGGAAGAAAAATTTACACTTTGTGACAATGTAGATAGACCTGGATAACATTATGCTAAGGTGAAATAAGCCAGTCAGAGAAAGACAGATACCATAAGATTTCACTCATATGTGGAATCTAATGAACAAACTGAACTGACAGGCAAAATAGAGACAGACTCATAGATAGAGAGTAGGATGACTGCTGGGTGGGGGTGTATATAGGGGTAGAGGGGTTGAACAAAAAGGAAAAAGATCTCATGGACATAGACAACAGTCTGGTGATTGCTTGGGGCAGGAAGTATAAGGGGACAAAATGGAAATCAAAAAAATATAATAAAGATTAAATAAAAAATAAAAATTAAAAATATGAAAAAAATATGTAAAGAAACTTTTTGTCATTCAAATTATATGATACGGTAAAAGTAAAATAATGTAAGGAACTAAGACAAAGAAACAGAATAATTTTGTTGGATGGTGCCTCAGAAGTCAACATTAAGCACTTAAGAATCCATTTTAAAACACCTCCACTCAATAAATTTATTTCCAACATGAGAATGTGAGGAATGCCACTGACCTTTCTCAGTGAAATTGATTAGAATTACATATAAGATACTGTAAAGCCTCTGGAAATGATTCCAAAAGATAATAACAAATGAACAGCTATAAATCTATGAAAATTCAGTAAGAAAGTAAGGGTCTATGGTCTTTAAACCAAGGTCTTGTCTCTTTTCTTCCTCTCTGCTCAGCGTCTCAGGGACTCCAGTCCCATGTGCTTCATTCAGGAACACTGCATTCCCTCCAATTTCAGAACCCAGAAAGGGGACTTTCATTCTGGGTGGAACAGGATGCGTTTCTCATCCTGTCCCCAGAAAGTGTGTTAGAGAGGTAGGAAATCCCTTCTTCCCTCTAAACCCTATTTGTGCCATGGAAGGTCTGCTTCAGGCATGGCATATTGAGAATACTGATGCCTTGATCATGTTTGCCCTAGTTTCTTATCCAGTGGTTCCATCCCAGGAGAGGCAACATAAAAGGACTCCATTCGGACTACCCCAACAAGTAGCCTAAAGGCGCTATTCACAGGGAAGTTCAGTACTGCCCTCACCCTTGGCTCCAGAGCCCTGGCTCAGAGATTTTCCCACAGGTGAGGAAGAAGAAACAGACCATAATACACACAGCTCCTAATCTCTTCCCAAATGAATTGACGTCATTTGAAGCAGAGACTGAAGAAATTTATGCCTAAATGTCACTTTCAAGGACAGCCGAAGTCTTAAGGAAACAATTTTAAGAGGAAATCCAAAGTGCATATTAAAGTGTAGGCTTGCTAATTTGCAGTTATTCCAATAAACATAGAATAAAAGAGCTGGGGCCTCCTTTCAGGGTCAAAATAAAAATAAAACACTAACCTCAACTATCCTTGAAAGAAGATAGATGTAGATTGGACTTGTTTGTAGAATTTGACTGGATTAATTTATGCCATGAAGAATTATTGAAAACAGTAGTGCAGTTTAATAACTGCGGATTGTCAGGTAAGAGAGTCCTACCTAAATTGTTGTCATCCTTGGTAACTGGAAGGCCTTCCTGAGTAACAACATTTTAGACTGAAAACTGTGTGTGTGTGCACATGTGTGAGTGTGTGTGGCTGTGAGGAGTAGAAGTCACTGAATAATTCACTGAATCAGTCACTAAATATTTAAATAAGCAAATTAATAATAATAAACCTGGAGAGAATGTGTGCCAGTACCCAGAGTTGGTAAATACACCATTAAAAATGTCCACTTTCCAAAAAGAAAACTATAAGGTTTGCAAAGAAAGTGAAAAATATTACCCATGCACCAGGATAAAAGCACATTACACACACAAGATCACACAGAGAGACTCCTGTAAGAGAGTGAGATGTCAGATTTGTAAGAATATTTTTAAAGTAGTCATAGACGTGTTTAAATAACTGAAGGAAGTAATGGTTAAATAAGTAAAGATGATACGGTAACAATGTCACATCAAATAAAAAATATCAATAACAAGATACAAAGTATAAACTAGGATCAAATGGAAATTATGGAGTTGAAAAGTATATTAATTGAAATAGCAAAGACACTAGGGTTTTCCTAGACATGTGCAGAGCTACAAAATGTCAAGTGGCTTAACCCCTAGCAGAGGTGGCTCGGGAAATATAGATCGGTGGAGATCATGTAAGCCTAAAAATATAAAGAAAAAAGAACAAATAAAAATGTAGAGAGCCTTTATAAAACTGTGGGTAACTCTTAAGAACACCAAAATGCATTAATGAGAATACTAGCAAAAGAGTAGAGAAGCATAAGTAGTATTAGAAAAGATAATATCTAAAAAATACTCCCTTATTTGCAGAAAAGCTTTAATCTACAAAACCAGGAAGCTCAATGAATTCCAAGTAATATAAGCAAGGAAATTCACAGACAGAATATCCCATTTAAAATTCTGAAATTCAAAGACATGAAGAAAATCTCAAAAGCAGCAGGAGATAAATGACCCATTACTTACAAAAGAACATCAATAAGATTTACAGTTGGCTACTCAGCAGAAATAATGGAGACCAGAAAGCATGTGCTCCGAATAAAATGTTCAAAGTGTTCAAAGAATAAAGCTATCAAAAAGTCTATACCCAGCAAAGCTATCTTTCCTAAATGAAGGATAAAATAAAAGATTTCTCCAGATTTAGGGGAAAAAAACACATACAGATAAACTAGAGAATTTGTTATAACTGCATGCACCTTACAAAAAATTACTAAGGGACGTTCTTCAGGCTGAAACAAGTGACTCCTAGATGATAATTTGTATCCACATGAAAAAACAGAAGCCTTAGTACAGGTAATTATATAATTTTACAAAACAAAAACATTCATATTTCCTTCTCTTTATTAATTTAATGCAATTGCATAAAATAATGTGCAGATAATATATTATTGGTTCTATACAATATAGAAATGTAATATATGTATAATATATTTGTCTACAATATCACAAAGAAGGTGAATGAAAGCAAGGCTGTATTGGTTTAAGGAAATGACTACAGAGAAAATGCAATAATTACACATTTTTGGGTTTAAAACATTAACAGATCTAATGTGTAGTATAATTATAATACAAAAAGGAGGAAAGGAAATAGGAATATATAGGGGTAACATTTCTATATATTCTTGGAATTTAGCTACTATAAATCAAAAGTTCATTTAGATAAGTTTAGATGTATATGGCAAACCCTAAAGCAGTACTAAAATATAACATATAGTGAAAGAATAATTAAATAAATTAAACTCCTACATTAGAGAATATTTACTTAATTTAAAAGAAAGTAAGGACAAATAGAGGAACAAAAACTAATGAAACCTATAGAAAATTAAAATGGGACAGCAGACAAAAATCCAACTGTATCAATAACAACATTAAATGTGAATGGATAAATACTAATAAAATACAGAGGTTATACTACTTGACAAGATACGTAATTCAGTTATGTTTATCTATAGGATGTGCTTCTACCACACATCTGAAAAAAACACTAATGCAAAATCTTTATAAAATCTTCCCCAAAAAACACATAAGTGAGAAAACACTTTCCAAATCATTCTATGAAGTCATCAATATCTCAATATCAAAAACCAAAGGCATAACAAGAAAACTACAGACTAATATCACTCACCAATATATATACAGAAAATATTCCACCAAATACCAGCACATTGAATCTAATAAAATTACACAACATGGTCAAATGATATTTTCTCCAGGAATTCAAAGTTAGCTCAACATCTGGAAATCAATAAATATAACATATCATAACAATAGAATAAAAGATAAATATACAATGATCATTTCAAGAGATGCAGAAAATCATCTGATAAAAATCTAACACTCATGATAAAAAACACTCATCAAATTAGGCATAGAAAGGAACTTCCTTGATGTGATAAAAAACATCTACAATAAAAAAAATAATAATAAAGCTAACTCCAAAAAAGGGGGGACCCCCCAAAAACTGGAATTATCTTCTGGAGGGTAGGACCCTTGTAGTACAGGCTTTTCTTTCTAGGTGGGTGTTCCAGGAACCCACCTGTATCAGTGTTCCAGCTGGCATTGTTGTGAGAGGCTGTGTTATGCTTCAGTGAATTTTTTTGGACGACTCTTTCAAGGCGTTTACCCATTTCATGATGGGTGATTTACAAGTGCACCTGCCCACACTGCACTGAGTGTTCAGCAGTTTTTGAGCAAAGACAATATTACCCTCCTGCCCCACCCTCCCTATTCACCTAATCTCACCCTGAATGACTTTTTTATGTTTCCCTGGATGAAAAACAGTCCCCAAATGGAAATGTTTTGCTGATGTGGAAGAGGAGAAAAAAACAGCAGAAGCACCTTTAAAAGACATAAAAAATCTACAAGTTCAAAAACTGTTTTGAGCAGTGGAAAAAAAGTCTCGCTAGGCGTATTGCATCAAATGGAGAGTACTTTGAAGATGATTGAAGTTTAAACATGTAAGAATACATATACAACATTTTGTAAATAAATTTCATTTTCAGAGGGTTCCCCCTTTATATTTAATAGTAAAACACTTGAATATTACCACCTAAGGTTAGGAAAGCGATAAGGATGTTCACTGTCACCACTTTTCTTCAGCATTATGCCGGGGATTCTAGCCAGGGAAATTAAGGAAAAGAAACAAAAATCCTCCAGATTGGAAAGGAAGAAGTAAAAATAACTCTACACACAGATGGCATGACCTTGTATGTCCTAAGGAACCCACTGAAAAAGTACTACAACTAATAAGTGAATCAGCAGATTTGCAAGATACACGATTATTACGCAAAAATCAAATCAACTGTTTTTGTACATAATTGGAAGAAACATTTTGAAAATGAAATTAAGAAAACAATTCTACTTACAATAGTTTCAAAAAGAATAAAATACTCAGAAATTAATTTAACAAAACACTGTAAAGATTATATGCTTAAAAGTAGAAAACATTGCAATACATTAAAGGAAATAGAAATAATTGAAAAGCACTCCAATTTCATGCAACCAGAAGACATTATGTTGTTAAATGGCAATATCATCCAAGTTGATCTATAGATTTAATGCAATCCCAATTAGTACCCCAGCTGACTTTTTTGCAGAAATTGACAAGATAACTCTGAAATTCATATGGAATTATAAGAGACCCACAAGGAAATATCACTTTATACTCACCAGAGTGACTAGAGCCAAAAAGTCAGATAATAACAAGCACTAGTGAGGATTTGAGGAAATTTGAACCCTCATAGACTGCTGTTGTGAACATACAATAATGTAGCTGCTTTGGAATTATCTGAAAGTTCATCAAACAAACATAGAGTTACATGACCCAGCAATTTCCCTGCTAGGCATATACCCAACAGAACTGGCAGCATATGTCCACACAAAACTATGCAAATGGTCACAGTAGCATTATTCATAATAGTGAAAAGATAAAAGCAAGCCAGTGTCCATCAATGAACAAATGAATAAACAAACTATGGTACATACAATTGGTCCTAATACCTCTTTACTTGGGAGACCTCAGGGAGCAGTTACTGTCTGCAGTTTTTCTTACATAGAAGGAAAGAACCTGAAGACAGATAAGAAGAAACTCACCAAGCATCTTAAAGCCTCAAATTGAAATGATGACACTGTTATTTCCATCCCTATTCAAATAGTTAAAGGGCCAAGCTCCCAAATAAATGGAACAGGGATATCTTTCTTCACCTAATGGTAGGCACTGCAACATTATGTGACAAAAGATGCGGATGTGTAACCCCTTTAAAGAAAGGAAGAAAAGTTGTGATTAGGAATCTGATTGGATATGTTACAAATTATGGTTATAACGCTGGGTCACCTCCAAGGTCTTTTTTTCTAGAGTTTAACATTATTTCCTCCTGCAGGCTGCAGTGAAAATATGAAAGTACCCATGCTTCACCAACGCAGGTCAGGGAGATGCACTCAGAAATGTTAGAGCTCTGGAACAGAAGAAACCCGGGTCCCAACAGTACCTCTTCAAGTACAGTCTAGATTTCTGGTTAGTTAATGAAAAGCAATTAACTACTATATTATTAAAGTCTCTATATTTTAGAAGCTCCATAATAAATACTATAATAAATTGAATTAATAGAATTAATATAACTTTATAACAGCTAATCTTATTGGAATCAACAGGAACATGTTGAGCGATTATCAGGTTTGTAGTAAAAAAGCAGAACATATCAGCTATAACTGAATATATCAGTAAATACCGATATATTTTTCATTCCTGAGTATGTAGCAATAAAAATTAAATCTTTTGTATAATAAATTACAAGTATAATGAGTATTGTCCAAGTCAGAGATTGGAGTATAATAATGGAAAAGTAAGTAGTCCTTAGTCCAGAAATGTCTCCTGAAGAAGTGTTAAAGTGAACATTAAAGCCAGGATGATAATTACTTAGGTAAAAGGATTGGAGGTGAAAGGTGTTTCAAACATAGAGAAAAACAAGTTGTTGAATGACCAGGAACCAAGAAAGAACACTGCATGCTGAGGAAATAAAAAATGCATATAATGGCTGGAGTTGAAAGAACAAAGGGAGAAAACAGAGATAAGGCCAGATCTTAGCTGCTCAGATTATAGATGCGGAATTGTAACAAAACTTCCAACACAGTTTCAAGCTGGTATGACATAAATTTTTAAGTATAAATATTATTCAGAACACAGATAATTCGATTTTACTAGCTAAGAAGAATAATTTGGTTTGGGGTGTGTTGTAATTGTCATTCCTTTAAGACATTTACATGGGAACTTTCACAGAATTGATGTCTGGGTCCAGGTTTCAGCTGAGGTTTCAACAGATCTTATTTCTTTCATAGGCGCTAGTTTACAGATAACTTAAGAATAAAAATACCATTGATCACTTTTCATGGATTCTTTATTTGTAAATTCACATACTCACTACGATTTGTTTTTAACTCCCAAATCAATACATACCAGTGTTTTCCTAGACATGTGCAGAGCTGCAAAAATGTCAAGTGCCCTGATTCCAGTTGAGGTCGCACAAGGAGATTCTCTGTCTTCTTGTTTCGGCTCTCATACTGTAAACAAGTATACTTTTGTGATCTATTTTGTGGCTTACCTTTCACATTTCTGCATTTTTTAATAGTGATTTTATTGTTTAAAATACAAAGGGGATGGGGTAAATGATGATGGGAAGTGACTTGATTTTGGGTGGTAAAAACACAATACAATGTACAGATGCAGTAATATAGAATTGCACACCTGAAACTTGTCTAATTTTATTAACCAATGTCACCCCAATAAATTCAGTAACATTTTTAACAAATGTTATTGTGGTTGCGCAAGAGGTAACCACACATTGATGTTTCTCTTCCTTTCTTTGTCCCTCCCTTCCCCTCTCTCTAGAAATAAATAAAATATTATTTAAAAAAAAAGAAATCTGATGTGCCTTGCTAAGAAAATGTGTGATAAATGAGCTCTGTTCAGGCAGGGGTTACAGTGCTATTAACTATAAATTCAAAATCAATGAAACAACAATATATATTAAAAGGTGCCTTTAAAGAGAAGAAAAATATAAAACAAGATTATGTATTGATCACTTGACAGAAATGTTATAGCTGGAGGCTTAGAAATGTAACCCTGTATATCCCCTAATGATAATGATTCAGAGTTGGCAGCAACTTTATAGTACATAGTTACCAAGAATAATAGGAAATAATTGTAAATAAATTGTAGTTTATTTTATTTCCATGCAAGCCCTCAAAGACCTAAGAGTTTCAAGAATAGAATATTTTAACCCTGGCTGGGTGGTTCAATTGGTTGGAGTGGTGTCCCCCTCACCAAGAGGTTGCAGGTTTGATCCCACATAAGGGCACACACCTAGGGTGTGGATTCAATCCTCCCTTGAGGTGCATACAGGAGGAAACCAATTTTGATGTTTCTCTCACTTTGATGTTTATCTCATCTCTCTTTCTCCTTTCCTCTCTCTCTAAAAAGCATTTAAAAAAGAAACAACATTTTATAGGCAGGGACTTTATAAATGTGTTTTATTGAGGTCAGAATATCATATATTTCAATATATATTGAAAAACAATGGAAATATATATTGAGTGTTCTTACAAAGCATTTTCTTAAATAACCTTTAATCATTTGTGTATGTGACTTTTAAATTAGTAAATATATAATACATTGAAATGAACATGAAAAATACAATTCAATAACATATAACATTTTGATAACAACTGGCAAGAGTAGACATTCAAATGCAAATAAAGTATATTTATCACACATAATTAGGATATTTATTCATTATCTGATATGTGAAAATACTCTTATTTTAGAGTAAAATTCTATTCATTTAAATTTCAAGAAAACTAAGGAAGAAATATTGGTTGGCCTGATTTGCTCATCATTAGTGTTCCTCACTAATTCATTGTGAAGTACAGCTTTATTGTCCATCTTCAACTAGTACAGCTTCATATATCAAAATGTAAAATAAATAGGTTAATATTTGGAACAAAACACTTCTATGATTTTTTTATTTAGTAAGTATTAATAGGTATAAGCTCAAAAATTAATTATGGAAAAAAGTTAATTTGCTTAAAATAGAAACATTAATATGTGTAAAATTATATCTAAAAAGTTAAATTTTGGGGAACAAGGATAACCAGCATTCCAAGATAGGACCTTCCTCAAAAAGCTCTGAAATCTCCTTTTTTATTCTTAAATATCTTCATAAACAGTCATGAAAACACACTACTGGTTTGGCTGAGTTGGTTGGGTGTCCTCCCACAAAGCCAAGGGTCACTGCTGATCAATGTTTTCAAATCTTTTTCTTCCCTTCCCCTCTCTCTACAAAATAAATAATGTTAAAAAACACATGTAAATGTGTAATTCTGGATTACTACTAAGTTTTAATTCAATGTTTTTGGTTTTAGTTTCACTTTTTACAAAAAATTTTAACTTTTACCCAAGGTGTATATGCACATAATATAGTCAATGAGTTATATTAGACTTAATACAAAAAAACAGTAGTCCTCTGTTTCTCTTTTCCATCCCCTTCTTCAAAGAGAAAACTAATTTAATTTCTTTTGTATGAAAAATTTGATACCTCCGTGTCTGAGTAATGGTTAAATTTCAAATCTTGATTGTTCAGATTTGATCTTATCTTTTATTATACCCTTATAGAAAAAGAGATTTAGCTTCCTTACTCTTTTTCTTCTACTTTATTATTTACTTCTGTTAACTTAAAAATGTTCGAGCTGCAAATGGTTAGAGTTATTCTTAAATTCATTACACCTCCTACACGGAAAAGAAAGTGAGTGCCTCACTCCACTCCCCATGAGACCTGAGTGGAACAGGCTGTTGTGTTAACAGTTAAGGAAGAATAATTCCTTTTAAAAGTATTTTACAGAGAGCAAAATATTGTTTGGGGAAAAAGCATAATAAGAGCATTACTCTCTATGCAATATACCATCAAAAGTGGCATTTTGATTTAAATAAATAGCTTTTTAAAAACAGAAGCTAAGATAAAATTAGGACAAAAATTGAGTTTCTGTTAGGAAGAGAGATCTCATGGTCCTGCGATAACCAGCATATAAACTAGGAACTCTGTACTTTATGTACCCATAAGCAAATTGAAGAATAAATACTTAAGTTAATGTAAATTCAACATGTAGTCTTTAAAACTGTGTTTGCCACTAATTTGAAAAGTTATAAGAATCCCTATGCTCACTGCAGCATTATTTACAATAGCCAAGATATGGAAGCAGTCTAAGTTCCCTCAACAGACAAATGGATAAAGATATGGTACAAATATACAACGGAATATTATTTAGCCATACAAAGAATGAAGTCTTGCCATTTGGGAGAGTATGGATTAACCCTGAGGGTATTATGCTAAATGAAATCACTTACACATGGAATAAAAAACATAAAATAAGTGAAGAAATTAGAAACAAATTCATAAACACAGAAAACAAATTGATGATCACCAGATGGGAGGGGCTTAGAGGGATAAGTAAAAAAAGAGGAAGAGTTTAATAAGTACATATTTTCAGTTATAAAAATAGTCACAGGATGCAAAGTAAAGCCTAGGGAATATAGTCAACACATTATATTAACTATGCTTTGAGTCAGATGGATATTAGACTTATCACGGTGATCACTCCCTATGGTATATAATTGTCTAATCTCTGTGCTATACACTGTCAAGTAATCAAATATTGCATGTCAACTGTAATTGAAAAATAAATGAATTTTTTAAAAAATCAATGGCTAAAAGTAATAATAAAGTTGTGTGTTTGGTATTTATTAACAATATTTCTACTCAACAGATAGGTTTTGTAAAATTTGAAGTCTGATTAGCTATATTAGCTTGATTGTTTTTAAAATTATGTTCTATTAAATTGTTAATCTATCCATAAGATTCATCAATTAATCATTTCCTCATCAAGTCATTATTTCATTATTAATTCATCATTTATTAGTCTTGTAATTCAGTATTGTTTAGTACTCTCTTCTTGATTCAGTTTATTTTAGTTTGTGAATGTATTTGCATTTAAGAAATATATATTACAAATAAGACTCTTATGTTTTTCTATATTATCTTTTTAAATTAGACTTATTGGGGGTAAAACAGGGTGACAAAGGTTAATAAGATTCTATAGGTTTCAAGTGTAAAGTTCTAGAATACTTCATCTGTTTATTGCATTATGTGCTGAAATCAACAGTCAAACCCTCTTTGATCACCATCTATTTGACCTCCTTTACCCTCTACTAACCTCCACCTACCTTCCATACTGTTATCTGTGTCTATGACTTTTTGTTTGTTTTGTTAGTTAATATGTTGCTTTCTGTTTTATATCCTACATATGAGTGAAATCATATGGTTCTTAACTTTTTCTGTCAGACTTATTTTGCCTGGCATGATATTCTCCCAAGAAAACATAAAAATGGCAAACAGATATAAAGGTGCTCAATTTTATTAGCTATTAGGGAGATGCAAATCAAAACTACCATGATATACTACCTCACACCTGTAAGAATGGCTATGATCAACAAGACAGGTAATAACAAATTTTGAACAGGTTGTGGAGAAAAAGGAACCCTCATTGACAGCTGGTGAGGATGTAAACTGGTACGACCACTCTGTAAAATAGTATGAACGCTTCTGAAAAAATGAAGAACAACATTACCATATGACACAGCAACCTCTCTTCTGGGTATCTACCTGAAAAATGTGAAAACATTTATTTGCAAAGATATATGTATTCATATGTTCACTGCAGCATTATTCACAGTGGCCAAGATATGGAAAGAACCAAAATGACTTTCAGTAGGTGATTGGATAAAGCCGTGGTACATATATACAAGGAATGCCCCTCAGCAATAAGAAAAGATGAAATACTACCATTTGCAACAACATGGATGGGTCTTAAGACTTTTATCTCTTAAATTTGAAAAAATAATGTTTTTAAAGGCTTTAAGATAAAACAAAAACCTACATATGTTGTATTTTCACTCACATAATTGACCACTCATAGATATTTGGTATTTCCTTTCTATATATGCCCTGAACATTTTGCGTTACCTTAAGATCTAAATACAATATTTGTCATTGTTTTTCATTATTACTCATTAACTATCTTGGGTACATTAGAAAAGGCTAGATTTTATTTGTAAGACCATTCTTGGGTGTGTCTCAATTAGCAATTGCCCTTTAAATGCCATCTGTGTTAGTATGAACCCCTTGATACTAAAGACTAATATACCAGACATCTTACGCTCTTCACAATCAATACAGTCTGCATGTCAGATGTCAGGTCGGCAACCTTCTGTACTACATCCACTTTGATGTCTTGCACAAGCTGCCAAATCCTCCTATAGTGCAATCATTCAGTATAACTTCTCCCAGCTTCTAAAAAATTTCCCTAATTTATATTGCAATATTATCTCTAGTGAATGCAGTTGAAACAAAGATGAACTTCAGGTTTTAAAACTATTATTTTAACTTTCTAATACTTTCTCTATTAAAGCACAATTTCAAAATATTTTCTTAAAGTATTTAATTTAATATTCGTAGACTTAACTTTCAAGTGAGCATTGTGCTTTAGGTAACTGTAAATAAGTAAAACAAAATATGAAAAAAATTAGAAAATCTCAGCTCACAGACAGTTGATGGATCATTGCAACTATAGAATATTTCAAGGCCATGAAATTAGATGAATACATGATAAAAGTTACTTGACTTGTTTCACTTTGTTTTCTTTACTGTAGTAGCAATAATTATGTCCTTGTCACAGGCATTGCAATTATTTCCTTCTTTCTGCCATTTTGGAAACCTTGAGTATGAATTTCATGAATAAAAAGCAACCCAACAGTGTGGGGTTGTCTCTTGTAAAGTTAGTTAAATATGCAGGATATAATCCCTGCTTTTTAACTCAAGAAGTTGGTTCCATGTTCAGGGACACATATAACCATCAGAGGCTAAGATGTATAAATTACTGTCACAAGGAAATGCAAGAGAATATTAATTATTTCAAATAAACTAAGAGACAGATGGAGCCATTAAACCTTCAAGAAGTGGTCAAATATTATTAATTTATATGGTATTCATTATATCTCTTCTGATCATCCAGATTCCTTTTGGTGGTATTAGATGTCATGAGCAAGATTATAAAGTTTTCAACAAATTGACTTACGGAGAAATCTGTCAATGATGTAATGAAGTAACTTAAGCAGCCAAGAGGTGATACCTATAGCTGAGATCAGAATTTATCCGTCACTGTATTTTAGGAGCAGATATATATTATCTTCCTGTGTATCAAATTCTATAGCTAGGAGTAAAAGAAACAATAGAAATTCTAATCCAGATAACACAAAAATAAAGGGAGAGTTATTTCTTTTTCTCCTTCCAGTTTGACATAAAGTCCTGGTTTGGTTTTGAAAGTAATTGTTGTGCTATGTCAGTCTACTGGTATTAGATAATAACACAAAGTAATTAGAAGGAAGTAATGTTTTGGTTTTTGTGTAGTTTTCCTAGGAAATGAAAATTCCAGACTTGATACACCATTATTAATAGTGGGAATAAAATTATTACTGCCCTTAGTATGATTTATTAAGTGTCTACTATATACAAGGCATTATTTAAATTTTACACATATATTTCACTTAATCTTTCCAATAAATCCAAAGACAGATATTGCTATTGATTTTATATTAAATAATTATGATCAGATAGCCAAGTAAAATTTCTCAGCCACGAAGATATATAGAATGTATAAATTGCTGAATCATTGAATTCTTAATTAATAGGCATAGAAAGTTTAGTTAGGCTTATTTTTCCTAATCCAACCACTGTCATTGACAGGGTCAACTAATAGTGAAGACAAATTGTATGACCGCATAGTGGTCACTCCTGGCCATTTCCTAAAGACTTTCCCTTTCACTTCATGTTCCGTTTTAGCCATTAGGAAAACATTTGGCACTAGAAAACTATCTTAAATGTCCATTTGTAAGGCTTCCCCACTAGTGTAAAGTAAATCAATATTGATGACAGTAGAACGGATATCATGTTGTTATTTTGTTTGTTATTAAAAGGATTTTCTCATTGCTTTGATATTTGAAAAAAGTGAAATTGGTTTTTACTTCAGATGCATTAAGTCGAATATCTGTAGGCAAAGTGAGAGAGTATAAACCAGAGCAACCTTTTTATAATCTGTTTTGATTTGCCTTCAGTGATGCTAATGCTAATGATTTACCTAATTTGTGAAGTAACAGATGTCCTGAGCAGCAAGCAGGTGAGCTGTGTGG
This sequence comes from Mormoops blainvillei, assembly GCA_004026545.1. Lineage (NCBI taxonomy): Eukaryota > Metazoa > Chordata > Mammalia > Chiroptera > Mormoopidae > Mormoops > Mormoops blainvillei. Next base: position 63,611 of record PVJD01002486.1, on the reverse strand, counting down.
GCACTTTCCATGTAACTCCATTATGGTCGTTTCCATTATGGAATATTTCTTTATTCTTTCATAATGTGAGTAACAAAACGTCCAAACCTTTGACAAGTGAAAGACTGGCAAACACATACACACATATACACACACATTTATAGTGAGTGATCCAAATGTTTTATGTGATATTTGGCAACAGTTTTCCATGTAATATTTCTATGTTTCCAAATATTAAAGTAAATCAAAATGTCCAGATATGTGTCATCAGTAAAAATGTTCATATTTGTCATATTCGTCATTTTATATGTTGCTGTTTTTTATGATAAATAAATATTGCTGTTACATTTGTTTGTAAAATATTTACTCTGATGTCAGAACTGAACTTGCTTCCTTCCTTTCTTCCCTTCTTATCTTTTCTTCTTTCTTTTTTTCCTTTTCTTTTTATCCTTTCTTGTCTTCTCTTTTATTTCTTCCTTTGAGCATGTCACCCACTAAAGTCAGTAACATAAGGTCATTATAGAAAATGTAAAGCATGGCAAAGGTGATACAGAAATAGAATTGTCATGATTCTATTTTAAGATTCACCTTTATTAACAATGAAGAAACAAGCCACAGAAAGGGGATAGGAGTTGTCACACCTCAAGAGTGATTAAAAAAAAAGGCGAATAATACCTTGGAACACTTTTCTCCAAGTCTCCTCCTTCATTTCTCTCAATATCATTGCCCTCATCTCATCTCCTGACTCAGCTGTAGTCTGAACCACATAGTAATAAGATGTATTTTATAATTACAAGCATATAATAAATGTTAACCATGCACTAAACCCTGTTCTTAATCCTTCACATGTGGCTGAATCCTAACACTATGCCTATGAGGTAAATATTGGTATAATCTGGATTTTTGAGAGGCAGTATATCGTAGAAGTTAGACACCAGGTTGCCTCGGCTCCTGTCCCACCCATAGTGCTTGCTAGCTGTGCTACCTATGCAGCTGCACAGCATCTCAGCACATAGCTTACCTCTTCTGTAAAGGAGGTAATGCTTTTTGCAAGTGTTACCAATGTTATATGAGATGTTTAAAAAAGAAACATTTAAAATGTGGAATTAAGGAGGAGCCAGTGCCTGTTTGAGCTATGAATGTAATCTGAGAGTTTTACATGGAGGTGTTACATCTACCTCACACTGCCATCCTGATCAAGGGCCATACACCCAATAACCATAGACTACAGTGAATGAACCAAATAATACTTTGAGCTCTGGGAAAAATAGTACAGCTCCTATTTATATATATGGTATTTAAAAATTAACAAAGACATTAAGCTATACCAGTATTTAATAAATGGCTTGCCACCGTCACCCTCATTGCCTCCAGGTGTCACAGTGCACAGGAGTTTATTGTAAGTTCCACAATGGGAAGTATCTTCACTCTATTTTCTTTTGGACTTTGCAGCATATCACATATGTGCCTGGGGAAGTGTGTTAAGGATTATTTTTTACTAATTTTAACTAACTCTCACAAAATAGTCATGAGGCTTAGAAATATCTTCAATAAAACCACAGAGTAAAAATAATAGTAAATATGCAAATACAGATCAATTTACTATTTATCCTCATCCTGGCACAAGCTGTTCATTAGCTACATTATAGTGGCAAGAACATTAACAATATAAACTGCTATACCTTTAATTTTGCAAATCTTTTGAAATAATCCTTTGGAATGTAGATGACTTACTTACATGAATCAAAGCCCTACATTATTCTCAGGGACTATAGTAAGAAGGGAGCTAAAGCAAACTTCAGGATGTCACCAATACAGCTGAATTGCTAAAACCACGATCTTTAAATGTACTCAAATTTTTACAGAAATTTAATGGTGAAATTGGAGTAATAATGTAAGTTATATCATGCAGAAGGACATTGAATATTTCATGGCAAAATAAAAGAGTAGTTAAACATGAAAATACTACTCATTTTCATTTTCTATAAAGATATTTCAAATTTCATGGGGTTTCTTTAGTGTATGCTAACATATTTATTAACCCTCTTAAGATATTCTCAGATGTGAGCTATTTGACTATTCTCAGAAAGAAAAACATATTTTACATAATTTCCCCTAATATAAAAATAATATATTTTCATAATATAAACTCTGGAATATACAGAAAAGAGCATAAGAAAAAAACTTCACATTATCTGTTTTTTAAAGTTTATTGATAAAAAGTGGTGTTAGTAGACCAGTGTCTATAAACTATAAATTAAAAAACATGAAGCTAAACTGGTTTTTAAAGGCAAAACAGAAGTTCTGACAATGTTTGAGAAAAATAACAGCTTTTTAAAGAAACTCATGAAATTGAAAGTATATTTTTTAAAAATGATGATTTATAGAAAGTTCTTTTGTCTACTATTCCAGCTTACTGTGTAAACTTAGTATCATCTTTTCAATACTAAGAAGATTCCCTTCCAACCTTATTTGATGCTTGTCTCTATCCCACTCTGAATGTGGTTTGAGTGCTTGGGTAAATCTTAGTAAAGTCATTTGTCTTTACCATTCATAATTTTTTCCTTCTTTATTTGGAAAATGTTTGAAAGCTAGTTTTTCATGTCACTGATAAAATTTCCTGCACTGTCAATTTTCTTATAGATAATAATATTGGCCATTCATACAGGTTGCCCTATAACTTCTCATTTAAATTCTCTTCAAATTAAGCCAGTTTTATTTTATCCTTTTCTTTAACTTTTAATATTTTTATTCTATGCTAATAATCTTTTTCTGATATCTTATAAATCACATATAACATACTATTTTGGAAATTTCCTGTTTCCTGTGAAAGATGTGTTAAAGTAGAACTATATGCTTACTCTTCAGTACAAGAATTGTCTCCTTTTAATGTTAAAGTATTTCAAATAAACCATAGGGTTATGTTGTGACCATCAACATAGCAAGCTGCAACAACTTATTTTTGACTAAAACCACATTCCCCCAATAAGGTATTGTATTCTCTTTTGCAATCTCTTCTTCATCGGATATTACTTCACAAACTCAGTTGATAGGCAGAGACATTGGACAAATTTTTGCTGTAGGTCCATTAAGTTTCAAATAAGGCTGTGCTGAATTATAACAGAATCTATTTTCTCCACTACTGGCTCTTTATAATGTGAAGGTAATGTGTTTGTGGATAATTTGAAGTTTATTCTTCCATTAACAGAATTTGTGAATAAAATATTTAATACATACAGTAAATTTCCTGTATTTTTAAAATTTCTTCCCCTAAAATTTCATTCAGGACTTCCTGCTCTCCACTAATAACTCCCACTCCCATCAGAAATATTGTTTTGAACCAGTATATAAATTATATATATATATTATATATGTATATATTTATATAGACATAGGCCTGTGTACAAGGATTTAAGGAAAGTATCATCTAGGTATATAACAACACATAGCAGAAAGCATTAAAAATGAATACCATGAGTCCTCTTTGTAGTAAAAAGCAGTGTGGTGAATAATGGGCTTGATCCTACTAATTTAACTCTCCCATACAGGTGGAAGATTTAAAAAATAAATAGCTCTATATACAAACCATTATCATGATAAAAGTTTAAAAATGAGCAGAAAAGCAAGTAAACAGATATATAAATAAATATTAACTATATAAACTAATTATACAATATTAAATGTTTTAAAAATTAAATATGTAAAATTTTGAGATGTAATTATGTTAAAAATAATATAATATCTATATTACAAGGACTTCTCTAATAAAAAATCATTGCAAATTTTTAGAAATAAAAAACATACTATGTAAAAATTTGCATTCTCTGTCCTGTCTTAATTTTCCTCTTTAAATATATTTTTGGCAAAAATTCCTATGTGTTAACCAAAGATAATCCCAGCTGCTACATCAGCAGAAGAAAGCTCGGGTATATGAAACTTTAAGAAGGAAACACCCTCCTGTTCCATTGCATACATTTTTTAGAATCTGACATGTATTGTGTCAACAAAATTCCATGAGCAAGGAAAAGCAATCCCAAGAGAATCTCTAAATACAGATGACATCAATAAAGACACTATAAATGCACCGAAAAGCATTCTCTGCATTAATTTCACATTTGAGAACTATGGAGTATTTTATATATTCCATGTATTTTTTTGCTACCTCAGTAATTGTACCTGAGACATATATTCACTATGTTGGATTTTACCCTTCAAAATATGTTTTATTTAATGGTGAACAGGGAAACAAAACAAATCAGCTTATAACAGTAACAGCATATTCACATTATTTGAGAAAAGCGTACCATCTTGAAAATTATTAACAGAAACAATTTAAAAAAATAACATCTGAAAAACTAATTTTTATACTTCCCTTTTGTCAATGTTTTAAATTCACTTGTATATGAAATCAGTGTAAAAGAAACAAGATATAAACAGTGAAATCATGATGTGTTTAATTTGATATCACTATCTAGTGGAAAATATAGAATTGTGAAATACTCTGCCTATACATATATATGTATGTGTGTGTGTGTGTATAGACATTGGCTTCTTTTTATTGGATTTATTGAGGTGACATTGGTTAATAAATTTATATAGGTTTCAGGTATATAGTTCTATAATACATCATCTGTATACTGTATTGTATGTTCACCACACAAAGTGTAGTCCTTCCATCATCATTTATTCCCCCTTTATTTTTTTCTACCTCCTCTGACCCACCTTCCTCTTATGGTAATCACCATGTTCTTGTCTGAGTCTATTAGTTTTTTTTTCTTTTTCTTTTTTTTGCTTATTCACATCTCCATTTTTTAACCGAGCTCCACAAACCCTCTTCCCTCTGACAATTGTCAGTCTCTTCTATTGAGTGTCTTTCTATTAGGTTTTTTTTTTTTCAGTTTATTTTGTACATTAGATTCCACATATAACTGAAATCATATGGTACCTGTCTTTCTCTTACTGGTTTATTCCACTTAACATAATGCTTTCCAGGTCCATACAATCAGTAACAAAGGGTAAATTTTTTTACAATTGAGTAATCCATTGTGTAAATGTACCACAGCTTTTTTATTCACTCATCTACTGATGGACACTGGGGTTGATTTAAATCCTGGCTGTTGTAAATAGTACTGCAATGAATACAAGGGTGCATGCATGCATTTCAAATGGTGTTTCGGGTTTCTTTGGATAAATACTGAGAAGTGGAATTGCTGGGTCAAAGGCAGTTCCATTTTTTAATTTTTTGAGGAAGCTCCATACTGTTTTCCACAGTGGCTGCACCAACCTGCATTTTCACCTACAGTACACTAGGGTTCTCATTTCTCTACATCCTTGCCAACACTCATTGTTTACTGATTTATAGATGACAGCCATTCTGACAGATGTGGGGTGATATACCATTGCAGCTTTTAATTTTCATTTCTCATCAGATGTTAATGTTGAGCATCTTTTCATATGTCTATTAGCCATTGTATGTCCTCTTTGGAGAAGTGTCTATTCCGGTCTTTTGCCTGTTTTTTAACTGGATTTTTGTTTGTTTGTTTATTTGTTTTGGTGTTGTTTCATAAGTTCTTAATAAATTTTGGATATTAACCCCTTATCAGATGTATCAGAGAATAAGTTCTCCCATTCCGTGGGTTGTCTTTTTATTTTGTTGACATTTCCCTTTGCTGTGTGAAAAGTTTTAGTCTGATGTAGTCCCATTTGTTTATTTTTTCTTTTGTATTCCTTTTCTGAGGGGATATATAAGACAAACACTGCTATGAGAAATGTGCAAGATTTTACTGTACATTTTCTTCTAGGATTTTTATGGTTTTGAGTCTAACATTTAAGTCAGTAATCCATTATGAGTTTATTCTTTTGTATGCTGTAAGAAGGTGGTCTATTTTCATTTTTCTGCATGTATCTGTCCAATTTTCCCAACCATGTATTGAAGAAACTATTATATCTTTAGCCTGTTGTATATGTTTGCTTCCTTTATCAAATATTAATTGGTTATAAAGGTGTGGGTTTATTTTTGCACTTCCTATTCTTTTTCATTGACCTATGCATCTGTTTTTATGCCAGTATCATGTTTTAATTACTGTGGCCTTGTAGTATAGTCTGACATTAGGTAGCGTGATACCTCCTATTTTTGTTCTTCTTTCTTAGGATTGCTATTACTGCGTAGGGCCTTTTTGTGGTTCCATGTACATTTTTGAAATAAGTGTTCAGTTCTGTGAAATACATCATTGGTATCTTTTTTTAAAAAGATTTTATTTTTTTATTTTTAGGGAGAGGGGAAGGGGGAGAGAAAGAGAGGTAGAGAAACATCAATGTGTGGTTCCTTTTTGTGCATCCCCTACTGGGGCCCTGACCTGCAACCCAGGCATGTGCCTTGACTGGGAATTGAATGCTGTGACACTTTGTTTCATAGGTTGGCACTCAATCCACTGAGCCATACCAGTTAGGGAACATCATTGTTCCCTTGATAACAAATCTTGATAAGATTGGCATTGAATCTATAATTTGCTTTCGGTAGTATGGATATTTTAATTATATTAATTCTTCCTATTCAGGAACGCAGTATGTGCTTCCACTTATTTGTCTCTTCTTCAGTTTCCTTTCTCAGTGTCTTACCATTTTCCATGTATGTGTCTTTTACCTTCTTTGTTAAAATTATTCTAAGGCATTTTATACTTTTTGAAGCAATTGTGAGTGGGGTTGTTTTCTTAATTTCCCTTTCTAATAGTTTATTATTGGTACATAAATGCAACTTATTTCTGGATATTAATTTTTTATCCTGCCACTTTATTGAATTCATTGATCAATTCCAGTAGTCTTTTGGTGGAGTTTTAGGGTTTTCTACATACAGTATCATGTCTTCTGTAATTAATGAGTTTTACTTCCTCTCTTCCAGCTTGTATGCCTTTTATTTCTTATTCTTGTCTGATCACTGTGGCTAGGAATTCCAGTACTATGTTGAATAAAAGGGGTGAAAGCTGACATCTCTATCTTGCTTCCAACCTTAAGGGAAATGCTTACAGTTTTTGTCCATTGAGTATGACGTTGACTCTGGTTTTGTCATATAAGGTGTGTCTCTTTGTTTCACTTTGCTGAGAGTTTTTTCATAAATGGGTGCTGGATTTTGTCAACTGTATTTTCTGCATCTATTGATATGATCATGCATTTTTAATCCTTCACTGTGTTTATTGATTTGCAGATATTGTCCCAGCCAGTATCCCCAGAATAAATCTACCTTACCATGGTGTATTATCTTTTTAACATATTGCTGGATTCAGTTTGCTAATATTTTGTTGAGAATTTTCACATTTATGTTCTTCAGGGATACTGGCCTATAATTTTCTATCTTTGTGTCTTTATATGGTTCTGGAATTAGCATAATGCTGGACTCATTAAATGAGCCTGGGAGTCTTCCTTCCTTTTGAATATTTTTCAAGTATTTGAGAATGATAGGTGTTAATTCTTGTTTGAATGTTTGGTGAAATTCTCCTGTGAAGCCATCTGGTCCAAGAATTTTGTTTGCTTGGAGTGTTTTGTTCAGTGCTCCAATTTCACTAGTTATAATCTATCTACTCAGGTTCTCTGATTTTTTTAAATTCAGTTTTGGAAGATTGTATGTTTCTAGGAATTTATCCATTTCTTCCAGGCTCTCCAATTTTATGGCATATAGTTGTTCATAATATTTTCTAGCAATCTTTTATATTTCTATGATTTCAGTTGTTACTTCTCTTTAATTTCTGATATTATTTATTGGGGTCCTCTCCTTTTTCTTGATGAGTCTGGTCAAAGATTTTCCAATCTTGTTTATCCTTTCAAAGAATGAGCCCTCGGTTTCACTAACCTTTTGTAATTTTTTAGGTTCTATTTCATTTATTTCTGTTTTGAACTTTTTAATAATATTTCCTTACTTGTACTCACTGTGGACTTTGTTTGTTTTTCTTTTTCAGGTTCCTATAAACGTAAAGTCAGAGTGTTTATTTGTTGTTATTCTTGTTTCTTGAGATAGGCTTATAATGCTCTGAATTTCCCTCTTTGAATTGCTTTTGCTGTGTGCCATAGATTTCAGGTTGTTTTGTTCTCATTTTCATTTGTTTCAAGGAATCTTCTGATTTCTTCCTCAATCTAATTTTTAACTCATTCATTGTTTAGTGACATGTTATTTAGCCCCCATGTCTTTGTGTGTTTTTCATATCCTTGTGGCTGATTTTTTAGCTTCATACCATTATGGTTAGAGAGAAGATTTGACATGATTTAAATCTAATTTATTGACACTTATTTTGTGTCCTAACATGTGGTCTATCATAGAAAATGTTTCACTTTCTCTTAAAAAAATTCTATTCCCAAAATAATACAGATAATTTTGTATACCCTACTTCCAGTTTTCCTATTATTATTATTATTATTATTATTATTATATATCAGTTTGCTACATTTGTCACAATTAAGAGGCTTAAGGAGGATAACTTCTCTCTCCTTAAGGGCAGAGTATACTTTGGGGTATAAGTATACCCAAAAAATACATAAAATTTTGTAATTTTTCTGCACAGGAGATTTTTCTCTTCTTTATTTGTTCATTTGATCATTTATTTATATCACTATAAACTCATGCTATTATTCTGTTATTTGAAAGTTGTAAATCTAAAATTAAAAGTTTAATTAAAATAAAATAATAACATATATGCTGCTGCTTTGGGGTGAAATGCTCTAAAGATGTCAAAACCATCTGATCTTGTTTGTCATTTAAGACCACCACTTGCCCATTGTTTATCGGTCTGGAAGATCTATTCATTGATGTTAATAGGGTATTAAAAATTCCCTTCTATGCCTGTCTTATTGCCAATCCCTTCCTTTATGTCAGACAAGGTTTGATTTACATGTTTAACTGTTCCTGTGTGTGGTGCATACATATTTACAAATGTGATTTTCTTGCTGGATTTCTTCCTTTAAGGTAGTGTCTTTCCTTCTCCCTTACTATAGATTTTGTTTTAAAGTCTATTTTGTCAGGTATAAGTATTGCTATCCTAGCTTTTTTTTTCATTTCTATTTGCATGAAATATCTTTTTCCATCTCTTCACTTTCAGTCTGCGAGTACTTTACATTGTGAGGTGGGTCTATTATAAATAGTACATATATGGGTTTTGTTTTCTTATCCATTCATCTACTCTATGTATTTTTCTTAAAAAAATTGATTTTAGAGAGAGAGAAAGGAAAGGAGAGGGAGAGGAAGTGAGAGAGAGAGAAAGGAAAAAAAACAAACCCATCAATTTGTTGTTCCTCTTTTTTATGCACTCATTGGTTGCTTCTTGAATGTGACCTGACCAGAGATTGAACCCACCACCTTGGCGTATTGGGAGGAAGTTCTAACCAAATGAGCTACCCAGCCGGGGACTACCCTCTTTCTTTTGATTGCTGCATTTAAGCCATTTACATTTAAGTTGATTATTAATAGGTATGTATTTATTGCCAACTTATTCTTTCAAATACGGTCCTCTTTTTTTTTTCTTTTCATTACCTCTTCTTAGAAAAGGTTCTTTAATATTTCTTATAATACTAGTTTGGGGGTAACGAATTTTTGGGCTTTTTCTTGTCTTGGAAACTCTTTATTTCTCTTTCAATTGTTTTTTAATCCTCACCTGAGGATATGTTTATTGATTTTAAAGAGAGAGGAAGGTGGAGAGAGAGAGAGAGAGAGAGAGAGAGAGAGAGAGAGAGAGAGAGAAAGAGATCAATGTGAGAAAGAAACATGGATTGGTTGCCTCCCATAAGCCCCTTGACCAGGAATTGAACCCCCAACTTAGGTATATGTACTGACCTGGAATCAAACCCGCAACCCTTTGTTATACAGTATGATGCTCTAATTAATCGTGCTACCGTGTCAGGGCTCTATTTCATTTTAAATGATAGCTTCTCTGGGTAAAGCAGTCTTTGTTTTATGTCCTTGATTTTCATCACTTTGAGTATTTCATGCCAATCCCTTCTGACCAGAAATGTTTCTGTTGAGAAATTAGTTTATAGTCTTATGGGAGCTCCCTTGGAGGTAACTGTCTGCTGCTTTTAGGATTCTCTCTTTGTCTTTATACTTTGCCATTTTAATTACGATGTGACTTGGTGTGGACCTCTTTGGGTTCAACTTTTTGAGGGACTCTCTGTGTTTATTGGGCTTGCGTGTCATTTTCTTTTATTGTGTTAGATACATTTTCAATCATTATTTCTTCAAATAGAGTTTTGATCCCTTGTTCTCTCTCTTCTCCTTCTGGAACCCCTATGATGAAGATGTTGTTATACTTTATGTTGTCCTAAAGGTCTTGGTAGATGTTCAGATGAGGTCATATGGAATTTCAGTGGGCCTTATAAAAGTGATGGGTCTTGTTAGAAGAGGACACTGAGACACACGCAGAGAAGGACATATGAAAATAGAGGCAGAGTTTAAAATGATATAGCTATAATCCAGGATTGCAAGGACACACCAAAAGCTAGGAAAACACAAAAGAAGATTTTTCTCTAGAGTCTTTGGAGGAAATGTGGCACCAACTTGATTTCATATTTCTTTCCTGAGTTCTTCTGTGGGAGAATAAATTCCTATTGTTTTAACAGGAATTTATTAATTACCAAGTCTCTGGTAATTTGCTCCTGCAGTTCTAGGGAAACTAAGACACAAGATGTGATGCTTTTAAACTTTATTTTTTATTTTTTGAAAATTTATGGGCTTATTTTTTGCATAATGGTTTTTACGTTTTCTCTAATAATACTAATCTGCTGAGTTTTATATGTCTGCTATTTGGGTATTTTTTATTTATTTTTAAATCTACTAATTTAAAACATATTCTAATTTATTTTCAATTTATTAATCAACATGTAATAAGGTGAAAGCCTGCATATCCAAGAATGTCTCTATTTACTATTTTTATTGAATTACAATTTATTTGAGTATAAAATTCCTTTTTGTTCTATGTAAAACAGTTTTATTTTATTCCATTTCAAGCATTCATGGTTTTTCATAACAAGTTTATTTTTATCTTTTTTATTAGTGCTCTTTCTGTTCTTCTGGTTTACCGTGAATTTGAATAAATTCCCCAAGTTGTGCCTCAGTGTTAATTGTTCTCTATTTATTCTAAAAACATTATTACATTTTCCTCTATAATTTTAATTAGTTTTTATTTCAAAAATGTGTTCTTGCTTTTTAATGTATCTGTGAATATACAGCATTTTCAGTTTGTCCTATTCTCAGGACAAGTAATTATGTTTAGCTGGACCTTCTTTACTAGTCATAGCTCCCAATAAAGTCCAGTATAACACAGATATTCTGTGGTGACTTTTCATCTATTGCACAGCAGGTGACTGTGATTAATAGTTTTAATTATGATTTCTGCTTCTCTTCTTTCTACTCTTGATCCTAGTTGGTCTTTCAAGTAAGAAGACTCATTTATAGAAAATGTAATAATCTACTTTCATATGCTTTTTAAATCTATCCTTCATACTTCTGTAGTGTGAAACTTTGCATATATCTGTCCAGATATTAGAGGATAAAACATTGACAGCCCCTGTCCTGATGAAGATTATGGTCAAGGAGAGGATTTACAATGCTATCCAAAGACTCTAGTTAATAAAAGAGTCAATAGAGTCAAAAATGACAAAAAGTCAACACCATTAATACCGTTTCTCAGGAGGCAACAAGATAATTTTGTCACTAACCAAAGTACATCTTGTTATTATCTGGTTGCCTTCACCAAGCCTGTTTAGATTGTGTACCATTCTTTTTTAATTTCCTCTTTTAACTTACAACAGCCTCCCATGCTTTAATGTGTTTAATAATGCCTCTTACCTTTTAAAATTGAAAGACAGTATTTTAGTGATTACTGAAAAAGAAATAGAAAACACTAATCTGGAAGCTTGATTTGATACGAAGGATTGTTTGCGGTAGATAGACCATGATATGAGATAGTTCAGATAGATGTTGTTACAATTATCCATGGGTGAGAGTGACACTTTTTAGAGTGATAGCCTCCAGGATAGAGGTGATAGAACCACTGTGTTTGAGTGAGGAATCCATTCATAAAGCAAGGGGTCAAACTAGTATTAAATATAATGTTTAGTCATTATTTTTAGATATTATTAGACACAGCAGCCTAATGAGAGTTAACACCAGACAGTCTGCCTTTTAAAACATTAGAAAATTTTTATAAGAATGGAACAACTTATTTTGGAATTTCAAATTAGTATTTTTGAAACCAGCACAATATTGCAAAAAATTTACCAAATCAACAGTGCTAAATAAACGTCTACTTTATTTGTACATCAGTTTAGAACTGCTTCTGTACTGAGCATTGCTTATTCTGTTAATAGGAATCCCATTTTCCTTTGTGAATTCCAAGTTTGTATATTTCTGATAGAATTGTCAATCACAGTACCCTACCACCTGATACAGTAGTAGATGTGTGACCATATAGTACTTAATTATTTTTAAATATTTTTCTGCCTCCAGCATTTGGTATGACAGTAGGTTAGTAGAATATTTTACTTAAACAGATTATAATATTTTCTTTGAATTTTTAAACCAAATTCAAAGATGGCTTTCTCTTTGAGTGATCCTTTAATTTTCTTATATTTCTGGCCCAGTGTTTCTCATTCTCTGAGTGCTTATAAGAAATCCCTCAAAAGGTGGAAGAATCCCTCAAAAGAGGGAGAAAAACTCAAAATAGAGAAAAGAAGGTCACATTTTCAGACTGAAGTAAGATGCTATACTGATGACTGAACATGGCAGAAAGTGCATGATACAAAGAATGCGAGGAATGCATCTGGAGAAGAGGGAAATGTCAAGCTCATAAATTTTTCCCTAGAGCCAGCAGAGGGAGGTCGCTTTCCTGACGCCTTGACTTTAGCCCAGTGAAACTGATTTCAGAGTTCCTGCCTCCAGAACCATAACGGTACCAACTTGTGTGGTTCTAGACCGCCATATTTGTGGTAACCTGATACAGCAACCACAAGAACTAATAGTATTTATAATTGTTTTGATAGCAAGGTTATGCTAAATTTAGTAACAAATTAGAATGTTTCCCATCACTTGCCAAACTTTTAAAATTTATTTTTTAATGACTTTGGGATCCTTTTATCCCTTAAAATTTTGTCCTATATTTTCATATTTTATTGAAAGAAAAATGTTAAATTTTCAATGTTTCTACAAATTCAGTTGTTTGAATATACTTTGATGAGGGCACCTCTATAGATTCCAACTATAAGAGCCAACTGGTCAACATTCCTGACTAGAATTATAGAGAAGGCTCATTTTTTAAGTGAAAATAATAAAATGATTCTTTGTAAGTTTGTATATATAAATTCTAAAGTGCAATTTCATAGAGCAGAAACAGATGAAGAGGTCAGGTAGTTATAAGCTAATGAGAAGTAAATTGCTATAATCTGTGACCTAACGTTGCCTGAAGGATTTCTTTCTACAGTAATGGATTCAGCTGGCAAACGGTCTTAATGTTGCTGTCTGAAAGTCTTGTTTGGCATTTGTAATATTATTCCAAAGCTTGATTACATCACAGACAAGTTAATCCATTACAAAGCACTTGCCCGAAGTGATTTGATTTTAATGTTTCATGAGTAGTCAGCTGTATGGGACTACAAATATAATTGGCTTGCTCCGTACTGGTAGGTAGGATCGCTCTTCATTCTTCTATAATCCGTTTTTGCTCTGGTCTTTTGGACAATGCATATGATGGTTTCTGTTTTTCTAATTGTTATTTTCCTGGTTATCATTTTCTGCTTTGAGAAAAAAATGTTTATAGCTTAGAGGTCTAATAATTTAAACCCATTCTTGTCACTTATTTATCATTAATTTATTTCAAAGCTTAATTAATAATCATATTAAATATTTTCTTTGGGCCTAAATATGATAAAAACTAATCATTTCTCTATGAATTAAAGTTCAGTACAAACAAAATACTTAAATGAGGGGGTTGTTACTGCAACCATAAGAAATGATAACTTAATTGTAATAGTAACCAGTATTGTTTACATCACATATTTCCACCTTTCCTCATGTTAGACACAGGATAGAAGTGAAGTTCCTGATCATCTTGGGTGGTCATATGACTATATGTTTAATAAACAGGCTATATTGCATTATATCGCCCTGCTAAGAACGATAGCTAGCCTTTCAGATAGCATTTCTTTCTCTCAGCCTGGGTCTCTGAGAAGAGCTTTAAAGCAGAATCTCCAAATGGTCTGCGGTCAACATAGAACCTGATTAAGAAGCACACATTTATTGTTATAAGCCACAAAGATGTGAAATTCTTTATTATTGCAACCTATTAGAATATACATACTATTCACATATACTCATATATGTATATATAACATTTTTAATCATTTTAACTGTAGGAATAGTCTTTTTCCTGGTACCTCATTTGAGATATAGTCTACTGATAATTTACTCTTTGTCTTATCCATGTAAACTAGAAATGATAACATATAAGGTATTATTTCACATGGCATTACTCTTAATGTTTCCCATTTTAGTTCAGATCTCTTCTTGTAGCTCATTATGTAGATAGGGAAGCATAATGGGATATACAGTGTAAGAAGAAGGCCATCTGGGAGTTCATAAATCCAAAGTCAGAGCAAAGTGTGTGCTCATATACAAGATATCTCAAAAATATACTCCACATTTAAGACCAGCCAGCTTCACTGATACATTTTAGTAAATTATTCTACTGCTATTAAGGTAAGGGCTTCTGTGAATGGCTCTTAAAATTTTCATGAAAATAATGTTCAAACTCATTTTGGAGGATGAAGAGAAAGAATGGGTAGGTAACAGAAGAAATTGTATGTGTATAGCAGAGATATTTAATTGATTTCATTACCTTTGGAAAAATCAGCCTAATATATATTTCAAAAAATGATAAAAAGATACTGCTACATGATTTTAAAAAATTGAAATAAATGAAGAAATGCTAAGAGTTTCCTGAAAGGTCAGTGATATGTAACATGTACATTTATGATATCCTTATATAGCTGTTTAACATATAAAATAAGCCCAGACTTGAGAGTGGCCTATTTCAATACTTTTTAAAATGTTTTAATGAGACATTCTTAGATAGTCTGAGAGAAATCAAAGTTAAATGAGAAAAGTCTGATAATTATATTCATTTGTGGCACATTTAATATAAAAATTATTTTTCACTCTTTGCTTTCTTTGCTAAAAATGCAGCAACAAGTAGTTCTTTCTAAAATTTTATTCTCCAAAATTTTCTATCATTGTCCCTCCAGCAGAACACAAGTCCTAATATCAGAACCAGTATGACATTTTTGATTAAAAAGATTTATATCATCTTCAACATCTATAATAGGTAGAAAATACACATGATCAACACACAAAACATACATAGACTTTGTAATTAATGTATTTCCCATTTATTTACATTCCATATCTAATGTCACTTTAAATATTTTATGTGGAAATGTTATCAAGATTAAAATAATGTATATATTAAAGTTTAATTATTGATGTTTTTTCTAATATTTTTAAGACAACATTTTTTCATATTTCTTTTTTGTCTAAAATGTTATATTTTCTTTTAAAAGTTGACCTCTGTAATCATTTTGTTATAAAAATCTTGGTTAGGCTACTTATTCCTGTCTTTCTTAATTCTTCTACTGCTTATTAATCTAGTAATTAAAAACAACATGACCACCATGTTGCTTTTCAGGGATTTATGAGTAAATTTTTATTATTTTCTAGTTGTCTAGTTATTTATTTGTGTTAGCCCTTTTCTTCACTAAATTAAATAATTTTTTTAAAAAACTGGCAAATGTTCACACATTCTCTTTAACAAATTAACAAATTCTTTTGTGTGTTCATTCTGCAAACTTCTGAAGATGTAGGCTAAGGCCAGGGCTTTTTAAACAACAAATAAATGGTGAATGATTAAGGAAATCATATAGTTTATACTGTCTAAAATAAACTAATATTAAACTATATTTAAAGTTAAAAATTAAGATTTTAAATAGCATATATTTAGACAATGTTGCTCGCTGTCCTATTTAAAACAGAGTTTATATTTTTTACATTCTGGTAGACCCAACTAATTTAATATTGAGCTCTGGGAAAACTTTAGGTTAAACCTCAATACTATTTTCATATCAGAATCATTAAATTTATTTATTTATCCAAACTAACATATTTTAATTATATTTACATGACCAATGGTTTTAAAAATAATGAATTCTAATTATCTGAGGCCATAGCTACCTGAAATGGGGAACATATAACTAACTGTTTCCATCGTTATGAAATGAAGGGAAGTATACTTGTATCAACTTTTCCGTGGCATGTTAAGTAAAACAAATCAGAATAAATAGCATGTTAGGAGCAATCTCTAAAATACAATGGTTTTAATATAAATTTATCAAGTACCCTGGCCAGTGTTGCTCAGGTGGTTGGAGTATTGTCCCATAAACCAAAAGGCTGAGAGTTTGATTCCAGTCAGGGCAACATGCCTAGGTTGTGGGCCCAGTCCCAAGTTGGGGTGCACATGGGAGACCACCAATTGATGTTTCTCTCTCATGTAGATGTTTCTCTCCCTCCGTCCCTCCCTTCTTCTTTCTCTCTGTCTAAAAGTAATGAAAAAAATGTCCTTGAGTGAAGATAAAAAATTAAAAACAAAATTTATCAGGTAATATAAGTGTGTTAAGAAAGCTGATTTTTAAAATACAATCCTAGTGACATAAGTGCTTCTTAGAAGAAATGTCAAAACTGAGGCAACAACCATATGTAGGTTTGCAAAGTCAGCATACTTGCTAAACCAGAGTTAAAGCTATCCTTCATTATAAAATATTTGTAATATATCATATCATACAGTTTGTGTATGTGTCTGGGCATGTGTGCATACCCACATAGATATTTTTATGTGTGTATGTATGCTTATGCATATATACAAACATATAGCAGACAAGCATTTACTAGAAAAGGATGAAATAAAATAACCAGGACTTCAATATATCCTAACATTTATATGCTTATGTCCAATTCTGTCTTCTGTTGGTTCTTCTTAACCCAAAGGACATGTATTTAACCAGAGAGTCTGAAATGTAAATGAAGTTCTGACAGCCTTAGATCAAAGAGGAAAGAAAGGATAGAAAACTTACTCAGTAATTCCCCAAGGAAGAAGTCAGATATATAAATAGCTAAAGTAAAATATTTCCACGTCATAAATTGTGCTGAATTTGTCCTTGGCAGGAGAATCCAGAGGCAGTAAATTGGTTAAGAAGCTTGCATTTGGTTAATACATTTAACATTACATTGTATTACTTAGTACCCATGGCAAATCTCCTTGATAATGTATGGACTGAAAGATATGACCATCAAAAGGATTTTGACTTGTTGGACCCAGGAGACAGGATAACTAAATGCTTATTTGAATTACTTACTGATTGTTAATTGAGGAGAAACAAGTTAATAGTTACATTAGTGGAAAGTCAAAATTAGAGATAGTTCACTAAAATTCATTAAAAAGCAATCAGCCTAGAAATATACTTTTGGAGCTCTTTTCATTAAGAAAAGGAAAAACAAGAAAAAATGATTTAATTTTTCTATTTAAAAAAAAATTTAGAGTATTATAGGTCCATTAAAAACCAAAATAAAAGACATTGTGTCTTAAGTACATAAATCTGCAAAATAACATTGATTTGCCCCATTGAAGAATAGTTGAGGATCTGGACGTGTCTCAGTGCACATAAAAGTTATTATGTCGCCGTGCAAACTGGGCTTCAGCTGCTTGTTGCCCTTCTATATACCCAATGATTTGTGTTGAAGAAAAAAGATTTTTATTAACAAGGATCCAACCTTGGGGGTTGTGGCTAAGAGTACTCCAGCTCTGAGCCCTTTTTTCCCATGAGACCCAAAAAACTATAAGCCAAAACCATGCTCCAAAGTTCCCCATTTCCTAGCTGGTCATGCAAACCTATTTCCATCTTCTTTGGAATGTACACTTGTGGGTTTCGGGGTTGCTACCTTCTCATAGAAAATCTCTCTTTCAGGACCTGGGATGCACTGCTCTCAATTTCCATGCAGGAGGAAACTGTGTACAGTGCTAACTGTCTCAGAGGCTGGAGCCCAGGAAGGCACACATCCCTACCTCCAAGTGTGGGCTTCTGTCCACGTGGTGCCTAAGCTCCTATTGGCCCACATCTGTCTGGTCCCACAAAAGCGCCTGTCTGTGCAGAGATTAGGACCAGGGGCCCAGAATGTCCAAAGGTCAGAAGCCCAGAGAGCTTGCACCAAGAACCAAAGCAAGGGAGTGACTTCTCCATACCAGGCTCCTGTACCAAGAACCTGAGTGAGAGAGCCAGAGAGTGAGAGCTTTTTTACCTTTTACTTTAAAAGTCCCTCCGGAATCCCAGGTGAGCTGGAAGGCAGTGGGAGTGTCAGCTTTTCCTATGGCATGTCAGTGTCTGCCATTTTTGTCAGCTCCCCAGTGTCTTTGACCCAATTTCAGCTGCCATCTTCAGTCAGGGTAAAAGTTTCCCACCCGTGCACAGGTGCACATGCATCTGTTAGTCCAGGGTGGGACATCCAGCCCCCACAACTCATGCACGTGCTGTATGAACTGCCGCCACCACCAAAAACTATGTCAGGAGTAACTCCGCTGGTGCACATTCTCACAGTCATGTTTTCTTTGTTTACAGCTTTCCCCCAGGCTGCAGCCTCCTTCCAAAGGGTAGGGCTACTTTATCTTGTCTTTGTTATGCAATGTTACCAATGCTATGCCTTCTGCACTGTCAACACCCTTTCCCACCTTGGAGAAGATGTGGCATTTTTAATCTGCTGTGCTGCAGCCACCTGGCCCCGGTCCTTTTTGGCAGGATTAGGGGTTCCCTGTTTCTCCAGGGTCTCCCATTTTCCAGAGATCTCTGCTCTGACCTACCCCATTGCATTTACACTATACTGTAGATTATTAAGTGTACCATAGTAGTCTATTAAGTATACACTGACATTATATCTAGAAAATGTACGTAACTTATTTTTTAATTTTTATTATTTTAATTTTAATTTATTGATTATGCTATTACAGTGGTCCCAATATTTCCCATTTTGCCTCCCTCCACCTAGAAACCCCACTCCCCTTAGTATTCCCCACACCATTGTTTGTGTCCATGAGTCATGCATATGGGTTTTTTGGCTACTCCATTTTCTGTACTGTATTTTACATCCCCATGGTTATTCTGTAACTTCCTATTTGTACTTCTTAATCCCCTCACCTCTTCACCCATTCCCCCCCCACAACCCCACCCACCTGGCAGCCATCACTACGCTCTTCATGTCCATGATTCTATCTCTGTTCTTCTTGTTTGCTTAGCTTGATTTTTTAGATTCAGTTTTTGATAGATATGTATTTATTGCTCTTTTATTGTTCATAGTTTTGAATGTTTTTTTCTTAAATAAGTCCCCATAACATTTTATATAATAATGGCTTGATGATGTTGAACTCCATTAGTTTTTTCTTGTCTGGGAACCTCTTTACCTGCCCTTCAATTCTACGTGACATGTTTGCTGGGTAGAACAATCTTGGCTGTAGGTCCCTGCATTTCTTTCCAATCCCTTTCTAGGCTACAAAGTTTCTTTTGAGAAATCAGCTAGAAGTCTTATGGGAACTTCCATGTTGGTACCTAATTGCTTTTCTCTTGCTGCTTTTAAGATTCTCTCTTCATCTTTAACCTTTGGTATTTTAATTATGGTGTGTCTTGGAGCGGGTCTCCTTATGTCCATCTGTTTGGGACTCTCAGTGCTTCCTGGACTTGCATGTCTGTTTCCTTCCCCAATGTAAGGTAGTTTTCTTTCATTATTTTTTCAAATAGGTTTCCGATTTCTTGCTTTTTCTCTTCTTCCTCTGGCAGTTTTATGATGCAATGTTAGAACACTTGAAGCTATCCCAGAGGCTGCTTACACACTCTCCTTGAGTTTTTGTATTGTTTTTTCTTCTTTTTGTTCCGATTTATTTATTTATTTATTTAGCTTCTTTATGTTCCAAATCATTGATTTAATTTTTGGCTGTATCCATTCTACCATTGCTTCCATGTAAATTTTTCTTTATATCAATTGTGTATTGTTTGTTTTTGATTGGATCTTTTTTACACAACTGAAGTCCTCACTAAGTTCCTTGAGCATCCTTATAACCAGTGTTTTGAACTCTGCATCTGATAGGTTGTTATCTCCATTTCATTTAGCTTGTTTTCTGGAGTTTTGATCTATCCTTTCATTTGGGCCATGTTTCTTTGTCTCCTCATTTTGGCAGTGTTCCTGTGTTTGTTTCTGTGTTAGGTAGAGCTTCTATGACTCCCTGTCTTGGTAGCATGGCCTAATGTAGTAGGTGTCTTGTAGGGTCCAGTGGACAGCCTCCCCTAGCACCCAAATTGGGTACTTGAGGTGTACCCTTTGTGTGTGCTAAATAAATCCTCCTCTTATAGTTGAAACTTGATTACTGTTGGTAGATAAATGGAAGGGATTTATCCAGGCAAGTCAGCTGCAAGGACTGGCTATGACCACTGTCCACCAACATCCACACTTCATGGAGAATCAGCTGTGCAGGGGCAGGGTGGTGGTGTTTTTACATGATCTGTAGCTGTCCACCTGGTATATAGGCTCTGGGGTTTCCCCGGCAGTGCAGACCAAGGTCAGCTCCCACCTGTGTTCTGCCTAGAGCCACCATGCATGAGCTATAAAGAAATTTAAAATGGCTGCCACTTATACTGGGCTTGGAGATTCCTAGGCAAAGCCAAGCTGTGAATCTAGGCTGGCTACTGCTAGTGCTGGGTCTGTAGCCACTTAGCAAGAAGTATAGAAGTAGGGGGTTCACTGAAGCTGGGTATTGCTTGTTTGAGAGGATTTAGGAAGTTGCGAAGCATGAGCCTAGACCAGCCATTCATATGGAAAAGTCACTGTTAACAGCCTGGTGGGCATAAGGTGGGCTGGGACAGAGTCTCAGGGGACCTCCAGGGTGGGGCAAATAGCGGTTGCCAGGTTGATGGAGTTTCATATGCGGCACCAGCCTGTCAGCTCTGTGGCTCTGAGTGGGGGTGTTCAAAAAAGTGTCAATGACTCTACCCACCTTTCTGTTGTCAGAAAGCTGTCCCCCAGGTTCCACCTTGATGCCAGACACTTCAGTTCCTCCCCACATGCCACTGGTGCCTTTCCAGCTGCTACCCCAGTGCTGAAACTCAGAGGAAGTAAGTCTGAGTAAGTCTTTGTGTGAATTCTTGAAGGGAAACTGCTTGGGACTCCAAAAGTTTCTTCCACTGACTCAATCCCTGCTGATTTTTGTAGCCAGAAGTTATGAGCTCATGGGAAAGACCATTGTCCAAAATGGGCATACCATGGACAGACCTTAGTTCCCTGGGTAGTGTAGCTGAGAGAAACAGAGGCTAAGGGGAAGGAAGCACAGGATTACTTTGAAAGCAGGATAAGGTTTTCACTCTCTCCTGAAGCAAGTCAACTGAAAAAGGAGACCCTGGCTGTAAGTACATGCAGTGACCATCTAATGGGCAATGAGAACAACAGCAGCGACTGAGCAATATTAATATAAGACAAAGTAGTATATAAAAATAATTCACACATATAATTCTAATGAAATACAAGCCAACAATAAATTTAAAAAATTTAATGCAATCCAACATAACATTAAAATAAAATACAGTGTGAGAAAATTGTGGAGAAAAATGTCACAAATCTATAGTTATAGTGGGAGACATCAATACTACTCTTTCTTAACAAAAACATCAAGACAAGCAGTCCATAGTGTTTGGGGAAATTTCATAACTATGGCAAACAAGTTCAATCTAATAGACTAATTTTAGTAATCCAAATAATTTTTATTGAGCACCTACAGTATATTCGACAGTGCCGTCCAGCTACAGAGACAACAGAGAACAAGATGAAGACCCCAATGAATTGAGGAGACATAAGAAAGCTGTTTGTGCAATAGCTTAAAACTTAAAGACCGACTATGGAGTCAGTTATTCTGGGATCACATTTATCATGGAACGGTGATTATTTTCCCTGAAATAGTCTTCCATCTGTAAAATAGGATTTATCATGGTATCTACTTCATAGAGTAATTGTGAAAATAAAATGGATGAAATAAGCAGAAATTAAGAAGTAAAAATTGATATTACAAAATAGTCATGGGGCTATAAAATACAACCTAGGAAATATAATCAATAACATGTGGTAACTACGTGTGGGTGTCAGGTGGGTACAGAAAATACCAGGGGCAAGATTTTGTAACATACATATGTGGTTGTCTAACCACTATACTGTAAATCCAAAACTAATACAAAATAATATTGAATGTAAACTGTAATTGAAAAATAAAATTTAGAGTTATTTTTTAAATAGATTACATGTGCCTAAGGCAAACACTTAATAAGCTTATTATATATCATTTTCTTTTCAGTGTCCACCTACATATATACACACACATATGTTTGTGTATGCATAAATATATGCATATTACTTAATATTCTATATATAAGGAATACATAAAGCTACAATATAGAGTTTTTGATGACAGTACTGTCATCAAAATATATATGGGAAAAACAATGGGAAAAATAGGCATTTTGAATCCAAAGAAATATGAGGATAAATCAACATCTAACATATACTGAAATCTTAACAAATGTTTGAAAATGTTTGTCTATACACAAGACAACTGTCTGTTAAATATCCTAGGTTCTGTGATATAGGGAGAGAACAAGTTCAGTGTGTGTCAAGCAGTATGGGATGACTGGAAGATGGATAGTACATGTGGAGGGAAGGTGTATCAGAGGTAAATAATAAGACAATCAGAGGAGAAGAGAGGCTTTCATGATGAAGATCATGATAATAACAGTGGTCCAAAATGAAAAGGAAACATTTCCTGGATATGAATGCTTACTATGTGTTTGGAATAAAAATGCTTTATATAAATTAGCCCATTTAAACCTCAAAAATTTTAATGAGTTGGGTACTATTATTATTTCCATGTTACTTATAAGGAAATCAAGGCACATATAGATCATGTAACAGTCTCAGAAGCACAATGACCTCATATAACATTTTCAGAGACAACATCCTGTGGAAACTGGCAGGGTTAGGATAGGATATCAAATCAGACACTCTGCCTCTAAAGATCTCACCACTAATCACTGTGATATGCAACCGCTTCTTCTCTACACACATACTCATACTCATACACACACACACACATACACACACACACACACACACATACACACACACACAATGAGAATGGTTTGCGTGACATTGATGTAACCTCACAGTTGAGGAGAGTGGACAGGAATGCACATAAATGAACAATAACAACTTCACTGTGCTAGTCATTCGGGGAGGTAGACGCCGTTGAGTGAGCATGTGTACTGTGTGGCCGTCACATTCCAAATGACTGAGCAAGCAGCACAACAAATCTGCATCACATTTTGTGTTAAGCTGGAACATTCCTCTGTGGAAACTATTCAGATGATTCAGAAGGCCACAGCTATGGGCAACTGGTGATTGGCAACTTCATCACAACAAGGTGTCCACTCATGCATCACGTCTAGTGCAGAGTTTTGTGTTTTGTTGGTGAAATATCAAATCACCCAGGTAACAGCCCTCCTACAGCCCAGATTTAGTGCCTTGTGACTTCTGGCTTTTCCCTAAACTAAAATCACCTTTGTAAAAGAAGAAATTTTAGACCATTTATAAGATTCAGGGAAATATGATGGGGCAGCTAATGGCAATTGAAAGATGTGAGGTCCCAAGGTGCCCACTTTGAAGGGGACTGAGGCACCATTGTCCTATAAACTATGTTCCTCATATCTTGTATCTTCTTCAATAAATGCCTTTATTTTTCATATTACATGGTTGGATACCTTCTGGACAGACCTCATGTTAGTGATGGCTAGACTTTTTCCAGACAGGCTAACATACACATATACACCCATTTTTTCTACTATATACATTCACAATACTTGCTTTAGAAGCAGAAACTGAAATTTTGCTCCACTTTCATTATGGTAGGAACTTTCACAGTCAAAAAGCAAAAAAAAGGAACATCTTTTTACACAAAGATAAACCAATAATAATGTGGTCATCCAGTCTGATCCCTAAATAATGAATATTTGGCCTTGTACCACAGACTAGACCCTCTTAAGAGTAACAAATTTATTCCTGATTTTGTTTTATCTCTGGATATGTTTATTTGTGAATGTAATAATCATATGTGGCAGTTGCTCTTTTCCCACTTTGAAAAGAGTGGTAAAAACCTGATAAGTTTGAATTATTTTCTTTTAATAAGGCTTTTTAAAAAATATTTTTAATTTAGAAAGTCAATTCTTTTGAACTTTTGGTTTCTGATGAGTTTTCCCTAATTGCTTCTTCTGACCAAGCCTTCCTTTGTCTTTGCCTCCCTTCGACTCTGTCTGGCTCTCTGTGTATGCACGTAGGTTTGAGAGAGAAACACAGATAATGGGATCAGAAAGTTGAGGCCTCCCTTTTTGGCAAAAATATTAAAAATAAAATAATATAAAGTCACTTGCCATTCAATCTTTATGAAAAGTCACAATTTGATATAGATCAAGCGTTTTTGCACATATGTTGTAGGCCTAAGAATATATAGTTTATTCAAATCTATTATGTGGTGAGTTGTCTCTCATGAGATAAGAAAGACGAAGGACACAGGATATTGATAGTCCTGTGAGCTAAGATAAATTGCCTTTTTAAATGAATAATCGCACACAGGTGAAGGTCTCGCAAAATTAAACTTACTATGTTCCGTCATTTACTATAATTTACAGATCTCTTTTGTCTTCCTGGTAATCAATGCAAAGGGGTAAGGTTGGTTTTTGTCAACGTCTTTTACTTCAGAGCCTGTTTTTAAACAGTTGGGCATAACCCTTAAACCCGAAGAATTCTGCTAACTTTAACCTTTTTGTAAACATGTTTAAAGTAGATAGTAATGCTGCTCAGTAAGATTTCCATTCCCCATTTTTGGACACATGGGACATTTGTACAATTCTGCCTCTTCAAGTGAGATGATATGACATGTGCCGCCCTGGGCACAAGCATTTAATTCTTGTACAAGTGTGTCCCACACTCTCTGGCTGCTGTCACAGTGGAAACCAGCATTGATGAGGAAGCTATGTAAGTTCTCCTGTGGCCGACGGCTACCCTGGAATGTCACATGGAACTGCAACTGTCTATACATAAGCTATACACTTTTGTTGTTTAAAGCCACTGAGTTCTGAGGCTGTTTGTCATGGCAGCTTAACTCTCTGTCCTCACCCACTGAATACTTTATAAATTATTGTCAGCCTATAAAAATGTTTAGTGTTGGGAAAGATGTTAGTTTAATAAATATGAGTCCTATTATTCATTTAAGTTGTACGTGACCTTTCTAGCAGTTTCAAAAATAATTCTTCTTTGTTTCCTATGTTCCCTTAGTACAAACTTTGTTTTAAAAAAACCCTTAGCAGGGAATTAGGGATGTAGTAGCTCAGAGTCGTGGCCACTTATGTTTCTCCTGGAATCAAAAATAAAAGGTGCCATGGATGTATTTATTCCTCACACAATTGCAGAATTTGTTAACTTCTACAAAATATAAATAGATACATGCATGCACAATCATAAGTAATTTACAGACTCCACATTTTAAATTTAATAACGTACCTAAATATGTTTTCTTCCCATAATCCTTAACCATATTATTATATGTAAATGAGTGTACATATTTTTTCAGTCAAAGAATTAGTTCTTTTATTTTGCAGTATTTTTAACCAGAATATCATTTAAGAGGGAATGTTGGAAGTTTGGAGGGCCTTGCCGGCACACCATTTTGAAAGACCACTGATTAATATGAGGCTGTATAATTTAGATCAAAGAGAACAGCATATTCTCTCTCCTCTCTCCCTTTTTCTCTTTTTCTTGTTTTATACCTAAAACATTTGATACTATATATTTTTTAATTTTTATTGTTATTCTATTACAGTTGTCCCAATTTTCCCCCTTTGCCCTCCTCTACGCAGCCTCCCCCGCTCCCACAGTCAATCCCCTCACTGTTGCCCATGTTCATCGATCATTCATACATGCTCTTTGACTAACCCCTTCCTCTTCTTTCCACAATTATCCCCCCCTCCCCTCTGGTCACTGTCAATCTGTTCCATGTTTCCATGCTTCTGGTTTCTATTTTGCTCATTAGTTTATTTTGTTCATTAGATTCTTCTTATAGGTGAGATCATATGGTATTTGTCTTTCACAAACTGGCTTATTTCACTTAGCATAATATTCTCTAGTTCCATCCATGCTGTAGCAAAAGCAAGGAGTTCCCTCTTTCTTTCTGCTGCATGGTATTCCATTTTATAAATGTAACCCAGTTTTTTATCCACTCATTTACTGATGGGCACTCAGGCTGTTTCCAGCACTCAGCTATTGTAAATTGCACCTCCATGAACATAGGGGTGCACAAGTTCTTCTGATCTGGTGATTTGGGACTCTTAGGGTATATCCCCAGAAATGGAATCTCTGGGTCAAAAGGCAGTTCCATTTTTAATTTTTGAGGAAATTCCATACTGTTTTCTACCAATGATACATTGGACAAGGGTTCAGTCTCTAAACTATGTAAAGAACTCATCCTACTCAACATGAGAAAGATAAACAATCCGATTAAAAAATGGGTAAAGGACCTGAATAGATACTTTTCCAAGGAGGACATACAGATGGCCCATAAACATATGAAAATATGCACAACATCACTAGCTATCAGAGAAATGTAAATTAAAATCACAATGAGATATCACCTCATATATGTCAGAATGGCTATCATTAATAAATCAACAAACAACAAGTAGTGGCGAAGATGTGGAGAAAAGGGGCCCTAGTGCACTGTTGGTGGGAATAAGTGAGTGATCCCTTGTAATAGAAGTGCTAAAAAAGGTGTTTTAGGAAAACAAGACTTGCTGTAAAGCAGGTTTCATAACAATAACCCTGCTTTCTTTAGTGAAAGAAGTGATTAATTAATTCATTGGACCTAGTTGATGAAAGTTTCTTTTTGAAGTCATGGCCTTTGGGTATTGTTATTGTGTTTTTGTTGTCTTTGGGACAACTTTCAATCCTTTCTCAGTGAGTAGAGACACCCTCCCATATTCGACATTGCAGGAATGTGTACAAGTATTAGCATAGAAGCAGAGTGATATTTGAGTGTTAGCATTCTAGACCTTCTGAAATCTTTTATAAATCCTTGCTTTTAAAGTATTAAAATCATAATAAATAAACTGCCAACATTTCAATCATTTCAGCATTCTGTGAAAACAGAATAAGGTAATTTTTTTAGTATAAAAGCAGAATTGCTTTGAAGGTTGACAATGGGAGAACATGCTATGTGATGGGCAAAATCCTTGCAAAAGGTAATAAATGAGAACATTTTTAAGGATTCTTTTAGGTAGAAAAATAAGACATCCATGGGCAGTACTAAGGTTATCTTAGAGGATTCTTGGTTGATTCCATAGCTAAAAACAAGTACAACAAACTATTTGTATCAGATAAAATATGAATGGGGCACTAGGACATTGTGTCTATCAGTTCTAGATAATACAAACCATGTTGCATTATACTGATTATGCTGTAATGGTTTACTTACATGTCCCCCAAGCCTTATAAACAAAGATTAGATCCTTTCATCACTGTGTTCACAATAACTAGCAAGTTCTCTGGCACATGGGAGGTTCCATTTTATGTTTGTTGAACGAATAGAAATATGAATCAATGTAGGCATTTAGAAATGTAAATTATGAATTTCCTTAAGTTATAAAAGTAGTATTTGAAAACCTGCACTAGAATTATGCTTTCTTTATATGAAGGTTGCAAATCATAATTAGAAGACAGTGGGAGCTGGGTATTAGGAATAGAAAGCCAGACAAAACAGATGGTTTATGTGTTACAAGCTATTGAGTCAGCTCTAAGTTCTGGCAACCCTATGAATGAGAGATGTCTATAATGTTTTGTCCTCAACAGCCCTGCTTAGCTTCTGTACACTTATTGACTATGGCTTCATTTATTAAGTCAATTCTTATCATATTTGGTCTTCTTATTTTTCTGTGGCCTTCTATTTTCCAAAGAAACCAACCTTCTCATGATGTGCCTAATGGATAGCATTAGTTTTGCCATTTTTGCCTCCAGTGATGTTTCAAGGTTAATTTGCTCTAGTACCCATTTGTTTGATTTCTTGCAGTCCAGGGTATCTGTAGAGTTCTAATTCAACACCATATTTCAAATAAATCAATTTTTTTTTCTGCCAGCCTTCTTCACTGTCCCATTCTCACATCTATACATAGTAATTAGGAGGATAAGGGTGTGGGTGATTTTAGCCTTGGTCTCTAATAACATGGATTTTCTCTTGCTGATCTTTTCTAATTCTTCCATTGCTATTCTTCCAAAATGCAGCTTTCCCTTCATTACTTGGTAGAAGTCTTCATTTGAATTGATGACTAAATCAAGTTAAACAAATCTTAAAATATTTCAGTGCCTTCATTATCTATGTAAAAGTTTTTATTTCTTCTGAAGCTATGTAGGTAGGACAAGGGAGAAAAATACAGTAAATCTGAAAATAGTCCACAATTTAATAAAATATGAAACAAATTAAGATACTATAATATTAAAGTGTAAATATCACATAGAATAGATAAATAGCAAATTTGGGGTAAAAAAACCCTGCTTAAATCTCTTACTTACCTGCCAATTCTGCATTTGAGTTGGGTGTAAAGCTCTGGCTGACCTCTGAATTACGTATGTGGGGAATAAACTCTAAGAAATCCAATTCAGGCTAGAGAAACAGATAAGAAATTTCCTGAACTGCAAGGGATATAGAGTTTGAATTAAGTCCAGCCAAGATAAATAATTACAAAAGATAAATATAATAAAAACACTCTTTACAAAAAGAGTACTACTCAAAATATTCAACATACAACCCAAACATTACTAAATATGAGAAAAATTGGGTAAATTTCAAACATAACTCAGAGAAAATCTATGTAAAAGCAATTCTGAGATGACCTAGATATTAAGATTAAAATACAGATATTTTAAAGCATGTTATATAACTTGGTTCAAGGAAACAAAGGAAGATATGCTTGCAATAATTGAACAAATAAGAGTCTCAAAAGAGAAATAGAAGTTATAGAAAAGATTAAAATTCTTGATTTGAACAGGGAATTGATGCAATACATAAAAAGAAGACAATTCGCAAACTGAAACATTAGTGGAACAATAAGAAGAAAAAAACTCAAAAGACATAAAAGACATGGGGTATAATGAAAATAATTAACATATGGGTAATTGGATTTCCATAAAGAATGAATAGTGTACAAACAATATGTTAAGAGATAAAGGCTAAATTTTTTCAGTAGTGGGAAAAAAGTCAAGTCACAAATGTAAAGAGTGTTTGCAGCATAAATGCAAAGAAAGTGTACCAAGGAATATCAGTTAATACTATAATACAACAACAAAGAAATTCTTAAAAACAACCACAGAACTGATTTCATAACACCATCAAAGGAACAATAATAGATTAACAAATGTTTTCTCAGCATAAACAATGAAACCAAAAATTTTTAAAAATGGAATAAAAACTTTAACTGCTCAATGAATATAACTGTCAACTCTAAATTATAAAAATTTAAATGTGAAAAGCACTGATGGGGAAGGCTATGTATGTATAGGAGCTGGGGCATACGGGAATTCTCTACCTTCCCTTCAATTTTGCTGTCATCCTCAAACTACTCTAAAACAATAAATTTTAAATTTAAAAAAGTAATATTCAGAATATTTTAATTAAGAGGCAGATATAGTCAGATAAAAAACATACATATACATGCATATGCATTCATATACACCTATATTTTATAATGATATTTTTAAAAAATCACTCTCCTACTTAACTATTTGGAAACAATATGAAAGGTATATGCTAGACAAAGGAACATAATCCGTGTAAGATATCTTGGTTGACTCCCAATGCCTGTAACATTTAGGACTTCATCAATCCTTCTGTGATAAAACCTTTTAAATACATTCTTTTGTTTCTCAGACACTGTGCAGTATGACAGTGTATTATTAGTTGTTTGTCTCTCCAGCTTTTTTTCTTTATTTTTAATCCTCACTCAAGGACATTTTTTCTTTTTCTTTCTTTTAAAAAAATATTTTATTGAGTATGCTATTACAGTTGTCTTATTCCCCCCTCCCCTTTGTCCCCTCTGCCCCGCACCCAATCCCATCATCTCCTCACCTCTTAGTCCACGTCCATGGGCTGTACACACCAGCTCTTGGGCTCCCTAATTTTCCACACTGTTCCCAGCCTCCTCCTGACTGCTTTTTTATCTTTTGTCAACATTTTCCCGCCACCACTTTCTCCACCCCCACCTCCCACCTTCAATCCTTCCCCCATTTGGCTTTGTCGATGGGTCCTTTACTCATGTTCAAGGACATTCTTTCATTGCTTTTAGAGAGAGGAAAGGAGAGAGAAATATCACTGTGAGAAAGAACCATTGGTTGGTTGCTTCCTGTAGCACCTTATGACCGGGGATCATAAGCGCACAGACCAGGGATCAAACCTGCAACCTACATATGTGCTCTGAGAGGCAATCCAATCCACAGCCTTTTGGTTATGGGAAAATTCTCCAACCAACCAAGCCAGAGCAGCCAAGCATTTTCAGCTCTTTGATGTTAAGGGTTAATCCTTTTTAATATAAGCTATGTTGAATTAAATTTCTAGAGTTTACTGATTCAACGCATACTTATTAAAGGTCTATATGGCAGATGCTCTTCTGGGTGCTTTTTACGCAACTATTAAAAAAAAAAAAATGGCCCTGGCTGATGTGGCTCAGTGGATTGAGTGCTTGTCTGCAAACTAAAGGGTTGCCAGTTCGATTCCCGGTCAGGGCACATGCCTGGGTTGCAAGCCAAGTCCCAAATATGGAGCATGCGAGTAGTAACCACACATTGATGTCTCTCTCTCTCTTTTTCTCCTTCCCTTCGCCTCTCTAAAAATGAATATATAAAATATTTTTTTAAATAAAATAAAATAAATAATGTCTATGTTCTCATGGAACATGTATTTCTAGTGGAAGAAGACAACCAGTGAATAAGCAAGTAAAAAGGAACAGTTATCAATTGTAATGAGCACTCTTAAGTAAAATAATTAAGAAATGAGAGTGTGTAAGACTAAATGCTGCCATACCAAAATAGTTATAAAAGAGGTCTGTTGAGATGACCTTTAAGAAGTAATTTAAATGAAATAAGAAAACATGTTATGGAGATATATGTGAGAGGCAGGCTAAAGCAGAGGAAGCATTAAGGAGAAGTGCACCAAGACTGAAGCTGAATAATTGAGGAAAAGAGTAGAAAGAAATAAGATTATTGATAGGGAAAATCATTAGATATAATCATGTATGAGTTGAGAATTTACTGAATGATTCTGTGTAGAAGACACTTTTTTTTTTCCTGTGCTTTTAGCTGTCAACAGCCACAGTCTTTCTAGGGGCTCGGGTAAACTTGCAAACATGTAATGCATTGAGGATGCTATTTGTACATTCTAGGTGAAAGAAGATGGTGACTTGAATGAAGAACATAATACTTGCTTGGGGTTTTAAGAGCTAGTCAAACTGTGGCTATGTTTTGAATCTATATCCAATAGAGTTGCTGGTGTTTTTAATGTGGCATATGAAGAAAAGAGAAAGCTGACATTGACATTCCCTTTCATCTAATCAAATGGGGGAACAAAATTGCCATTTTACCGAGCTAATCTAATATTCTACTCTGAACCTAAGCATGCCATACAAAATTAGTTAATTTTTTTAGATTAGTAGGTGTGTTGTTGCCTTCATTGTTATTAGCTGAATTACATTCTTTCAAAGATCTAAAAAAAAGTGTGATGATTAGACCAAGTTTTTCATTGTAAAAAAGAAGCCAAGGTGCCAAACTGTATATTAAAAGCAAATAAGTATTTGTTAAAATTAAATAAATAGACATGTGTTTCTTGGAAAGATGGAGCAATTCACAATTGGTCAAAATTTGTCATCTGAAATAGTACAAAATTTCCACACAGAACTGCTTACAAAACCCAAATAAATTCTTTAAAAATGTATTTTAAAGCTGGAAATAGTTGTGGAAGCAAAAAAGATTACAGGTACTACATAGCAGAGAGGAAAGAAATTTTAGAGGGAAACCTTTATATTTTCTGCTGATAATTCCCTGGGACATTTACTCCTTCTGGGAATCCCTTAGAAGCTAAGAATATGGAAATCCAAGAGTATAACACTTGAAAATCAGTAAATGTGATTACTATACAAAGACAAAATATCACATGATGATTTGAAAAGATACAAAAGGATTGATAAAATTCAACATCAACTGATGAAAAGAAGCTCATAGAAAACTTTAAATAGAAAGAAATTTCATTTACCAACACTGAGTGTCAAAAATAATAACCTACAGAAACATCACGTACAGTGATGAAATATTAGTAGTTTCCATGATATTGGAAAGAAGAAAGGGTGCCATCTTTCACTGTTTTGAGTCAACACTTTACCCTGGGGACATAGCCAGTGCCAAAAAGACATAAATAAAAAATAAAATAAAATAAAATAAAATAAAATAAAATAAAATAAAATAAAATAAAATAAAATAAATAAAATCCATCTATTAAAAAGAACAGGGTGGTTAAATGGACCTTCCACCATCAAAAAGATTATGACTTACTGAAGGCTTAAATGATCCTTGGTTAACATTTCTTAGAAATAAAATATTTTTAAATTAAGATACCTTTTTGTTTTAACATAATGTGATTGCATGCTCAAAAAACTACAGTATAATGTAAACATAACTTTTATATTCACTGGGAAATCAAAAAATTCAAGTGACTTGTTTTATCATGATATTTGCTTTATTGATGTAGACTGAAACCAAATATGCACTATCTTGAAGGTATGCCTTAAATAAAAAATGTAAAGGACCTAAGGGAAAAATTGATAGCTACACAATAATAGTATGGGATGGTTTTAACAGTCTATGTGCATCAATGGATACATTATCCAGACCAAAAAAAAAACACATGCAAACATTGACATAAATGACACATTAAACCAAACAGACTTAGTAGTACATGTAAAACTTTGGATCCAAAAGCAGCAGAATACACTCTGCACATTCACATGAATACCCTCAAGGATAAGTCATATGTTGCACACAAAAGAAGTCTCAACACATATAAGATTTTTGAAATAATATCCAGTGCCTTCTCAGGCAAAAATAGCATGAAATGAATCACAAAAAAATCAATCACAAAAAAATGAATCAAAAAAATCACAAAAACAATTAAAATCACAAATATGTCATGACCAAACAATATCCTATTAAACAACAAATAAGTCAACAAAAAATCTTACAGGAAACAGAAAGCAACTCAGAAGTTGAAAATAAAAATACAATTTACTGAAATCTATGGAATGTAGCAAAAGCAATCAAGGGAAATTCATAGTGATGTAGTATTACCTCAAATAAAGAGAGAAAAATGTCAAATAATTAATCAAAATTACACCTAAAATAACAGAACAATAAGAACAAAGTCTAAAATTAGTAGAAGAAAGAAAGTAATAAAAATCAGAACAGAAATAAATAAAATAGAGACTAAATATACACACAAAAATCCATTAAGCCAAAAGCTGTTTTTTTCATAAGATAAACAATATTGACAAACGATTAGCTATATTCATGGAAAAATAGAAAGAGAAATACAGGGCTCAAATGAAATCAGAAATGAAAGAGAGGTTACAACTGACCCTACAGAAATACAAAAGATCACAAGCAACTACTATAAAGGTAACAAACTGCATAACTTAGAAGACATAGATACATTTCTAGAAATGTACAATATTCTAAGACTGAACCATGAAAAGGCAGTAAATCAAAGTAGACCAATTACTAGTACGTACATTGAATCAGAAAAAAACAAAACAAAACCCAAAACAAAACCCCTCAGCAAAAAGAAAGCCCAAGTGTCCAGGACTGGGCAGCTTCACTGGTGAATTCTATCATGAGTTCAAAGCAGGTTTAATACTTACTCTTTCAAACTCTTCCAAAAAATGAAGATGAGGAAATGATTCCAAAGTCATTTTACAAGGCCAGCATTACCCTAATACCCAACACAATCAGGGATGCCGCACACACACACATACACTCACATACTGAAATTACAAGCCAATATATCTTATTAACATAGATACAAAAGCCTCAACAAAATATTAGCAAACCATATCCAACAATCCCTTCAAGGGATTGCTCTCCATGATCAAGCAGGATTTATCCCAGAGATGCAAGGATGGTTCAGCATTTGCAAATCAATTTTACTACATTAAAAAATAAAAGATAAAAATCATACAATTATCTCTAACAGATGCAGAAAATGCATTTGATAAAACCCAATGTCATTTATGATAAAAACTCTAAACAAGGAGGAAACATACTTCATTATATTAAAGGCCATATATGACAAATTCACATCTAACAATATTATCAGTGGTGGAAAGTTAAAAGCTGCTTTCCTCTAAAGTCAGGAACAAAAAAACAATAACCACTATTGCCACTGTTGTTCATTATAGGACTGGAAGTCCTAGGCACAGCAATTTAGTAAGAAAAATATTTTAAAATGTCTAAATTGTAAAGAAAAAGGTAAACCTATCACTACATGCAGATAACATGATACTATCTATAGAACAACCTAAAGACTCCACCAAAATATTTTTAGACTAATAAATACATTTAGTAAATGTGCAGGATACAAATTTATATACAGAAGACTGGCATTTATATACACAAATAACAAACTATCAGAAAGAGAAATTAAGGAATCAATCCCATTTACAATTTCTTCGAAAGTACAAAATACTTAGGAATAAATTTAACCAAGAAAGTGAAAGACCTATACACTGAAAACTAAAAGACATTGTTGAAAGAAATTAAAGACACAAATAGAAAAATATCCCATGTTCATGGCTTAGAAGAATTAATATTTTTTTAAATTTCAATATTACCCAAAGCAATCTACAGATTTAATGTAATCCTTATGAATATTTCCATGGTGGTTTTTATAGAACTAAAACAAGTAATTTTAAAATTTGTGTGGAACCACAAGACCCCAAATAGACAAAATATTGAGGAAATAAAGGAACAAAGTGTAGGCATCATGCTCCCTATTCCAAACTGTGCTACAAAGCTATAGTAATTAACAGCACATCTGAAATAATATCAACAATAAAAGTAAAGAAAAAAAATGGTATGACACTGGCATAAAAATAGACACAAATTAATAGCATAGATTAGAAAGCCTAGAAAAAAATCCATCCAAATATAAACAATTAATTTATGACAAAGGAGCCAAAAACATACAATCTTTGAAATTATGTTGGGAAAAAATTGACAGCCACATACAAAATAATGAAACTAGATCACTGTTTTACACCATAAACAAAAATTAACTCAAAGTGGATTAAAGACTTGAACGTAAGACTTGAAACCATAAAATTTTCAGAAAGAAAGCATAGGAAATAAACTCCTTGACATTGATCTTAGTAGCTTTATTTATTTATTTTTTTGGCTATGATTTGAAAGACAAGGGATATAAAAACAATAAATAACAAGATATCAAATTCCAAAACTGCACAGTGAAAGAAGCCATCAATAAAATGAAAAGGAAATCTACTGACTGGGAGAGAATATTTGTAAGTCATACATCCAATAAGAGTTTAACACCCAAAATATGTAAAAACGCATACAACTCAACATAAAAACAAACAGCCCAATCAAAAAATGGGCAGAGAATCTAAAGACATTTTTCCAAAGAAGACACACGGATGGCCACCAGACTCATAAAAGGATGTTCTACTTTACTAATTACAAGGAATTGCAAATTAAGCCCATAATGAGATATCACTTCACACCTGTTAGAATGGCTATTTATAAAAGAGAAGAAATAACAAGCATTGCAGAGGATGTGAAGAAAAGGGGCCTCTCATACACTGTTGGTGGAAAGGTAAACTGTTACAGGCACTATGGAGGATTGTACGGAAATTCTTCAAATATTTAAAAATAGACCTACCATATGATCCAGTGATTCATCTTCTGGGTATATACCCTGAGAAAATAAAAATAGAATATTGAAGAAACATATGCACTCAGACTTGCTAAGAGAATAGAACTGAATTATTCCAACCACTAAAAAGAAATAATAATTGTTATATTATATCAGTACTAATTAGCACCGCAATGGTCAATATATTATAATAATATATTTTAGTATCAAATTAACATGTTTGTACATCTGAAATTTATACAGTGTTATATGTCAAATATATTTCAATAAAACAATAAAATAAAGGAAATAAAAGTTATATCAAAGGCAGGAATAACATCATTTAGAGATGGCATTATTGTGTGTGAAGAATAAGTAAGACAATCTTCATAAACCTATTACAGTTAATAAGTATATTTAGCAAAGTCATTTATAAAAAATTGTCATGAAAAAATCCATTTCATTTCTATATACCAGTAATAAGCAGGTAGAAACTGAAATCAAAATATATCATTTAATATAGCATCAAAAAAACAAATGCCAAGAAATAAATTTAACAAAGGTATGTCATTGTTCTATAGAGATAGACAAAATGTTAAGAGAAATGAGGGCATAATTTAATAAATTTAATGACATATTAAGAAATATGACATATAATTTAATGACATATAAGAAATGATATTATAAAAATGTTAATTCTTCCAAAATTGTATTATAGACTGAAGGAAATTGAAGGAAATTTATATATTGGAATAATTCCAATATAATATTTAAATTTTGTTTTTATGGAAATTGACAGATTATAAAACATATATAGAAACATAAAGAGTCAAGTAAGTCTTGAAGTTTAACAAAGTTGACATTAAGGCCAACTATAAATCTACAGAAATTAAGTAGATGGCATTGGTACAAAAATAGAAAATAGATCAACAAGACAGTGCAGAGTCCAGACAAAGACCAAAATTTTTTGGGTCACCTTATTGTGACAAGGTGGCACTGTAGGTAATGGGGAAAAGGTGGCCACTTCAATAAGTAGTTCTCGGTCAGTTGGATGTCATGTAGACAAAACAAAAGTATTCAATATAACTCATATAATATACAAAAAATCAATCTTAGAGTTGCATTACAATTCTAAAAATAAAATGTAAAACAATGTAGGTTTTAGAAGAAAAGTGGAACCTAATCAACAAAACAGACAGACAAGCAAATTATAACCAGAGACATTGAAGTAAAGGACAAACTGACAGTATCCAGAGGGGAGGGAGGAGAGGAATAATGGAGGAAAGAAGAGGCAGGGTCATCAAGGAACATGCATAAAGGACTCATGGACAATGTCAAAGGGGGTTAGAATTGAGGGTGGGAAGTGGGGTAGGTGTGGCAGGGAAGAGGGATTGGGTGAAAATGGAGATGGCTGTACTGGAACAACAATAAAAATAAAGAAAGATGAAGGAAGGAAGGGAGGAAGGGAGGAAGGAAGGAAGGGAGGGAGGGAGGGAGGGAGGAGAAAGAAAAAAGAAAGGAAGGAAGGAAGGAAGGAAGGAAGGAAGGAAGGAAGGGAGGGAGGGAGGGAGGAAGGAAGGAAGGGAGGGAGGAAGGAAGGAAGAAAACATAGAACATCATCATTGCTGTGGATTAGGAAAAATTACTAGACGGGAAACAAAGTGGCTATCATAAAGAAAACTAATTAATTAGGCTGTATTGAAATTAAAAAATGATCATCAAAGCCGACTATTAAAAACCAAAAGGCAACCCATGAAGTGGTGTGTATTTGTGTGTGTGCATGTATACGCATTATAGGCATCCTGTATTCACATACATATACTCATCTCTATAGGAATGTTTCCTGTATGTCTGTATATTTATGTTGTGCACACATACATATTCATGTTCAAAAGATACAGAGCACTCCTGCATAACAACATAAAATAGAGTCACTCTGTATAAAACGATGGCTAAACCCATGAAACAATACTTCACAGAACAGGATATTTATGTGGCTTAATTCCATTCGGAGACTAGTAAAATTATTTAAAGTTCAAAAATAGTAAAATTAATATAGGGTGTTAGAAGTCAGCATAGTGACTATCCATTTATTCATGGAAACTGGAAGGAGGAGATAAGGGAGACTTCTAGGGTGCTGAATATGTCTATCCCTTGATTTGTTGGCTGATCTCAAATGTGTTCAGTCAGTGAAAAATTCAAGCCTAACACTTATTTGTTGTATCATTTTCCTATTTGTATATTATAATTCAAATATTTAATAGATTAGTTTATTTTGGACTTTAGCAAAATACAGACAGGTTTGTGAAAAGCAGGATTTTTTGTTCTAAAAAGTCTAATAACATCATTGTTCATTGAGGAACACAATTACAGAAAACTTTTGGCATGCATAATATCCCCAATTATATATAGATCCTTCCCTAATAATTTTATGAAAACAAGTAGTCTTGCTTTAAAATTTATGCAAATGATAATAGTAGTTATAGGCATATAATGAGGAGGATAAATACTCCCTAACATATGACTCTCTTCTCACTTACTTAGAAAAAAGAGGGCCCAGGGACATATGAAAGGATGCTCAGCATCACTAGCCATCAGAGAGATGCAAATGAAAACCACACTCAGATACCATTTCACACCAGTCAGAATGGCCATCATAACCAAGTCAACAAACAACAAGTGCTGGTGAGGATGTGGAGAAAAGGGAACCCTGGTGCACTGTTGGTGGGAACACAGACTAGTGCAGCCACTGTGGAAAACAGTATGGAATTTCCTCAGAAAACTAAAAATGGTGCCTTTTGACCAGGCATTTCAACTGCTGGGATCATACCCTAAGATTTCTGAAACACCAATTCAAAAGAACCTATGCACCACAATGTTCAAAGCAACATTATTTACAATAGCCAAATGTTGGAAGCAACCTAAGTACCCATCAGTAAATGAGTGAAACAAAAAACGGTGGTACACTTACACAATGGAATCCTATGAAGCAGAAAGAAAGGAGATTCTACCTTTCAAGACAGCATGGATGGAACTGGAGAGCATTATGTTAAATGAAATAAGCCAGGCAGTGAAACACAAATACCATATAATCTCACCTATAAGTGGAAACTAATCAACAAACCAATCAATCAGGCAAAAATATAACCAGAGACACTGAAATAGAGAACATATGAACAGTAACAAGAAGGGAGGAGGGAGAGGGATAATGGGGGAAAATAAAGGAAAGGTCATCAAGGAACATGTATAAAGGACACATGGACAAAGCCAAATGGGGGTAGGATTGAGGGTGGGAGGTAGGGGTGGCTGGGGCTTGGGGTGATGGTGGGGGGAAAATGGAGACAACTGTACTTCATAAAAATAAATAAATAAAACCTTGACCAAATTACTAAATTAATGGCTGAAGTTGCACTGCAGCTATTCAGCAACTTGTCTGTCAACATTGTAGGTTCCATGGATTTACCTAAGGAAAAGTTGAGTGAATCACACTGGGGTGAGTTTTTAAGACACGTTTGTCACTCCTTACTCTGAGCTCAATACCCAAGACTGTTAAGACTATTGTCTATAAGAGACAATAGGAAAAGATGCCCTCTGACTGAGAATTATTGGCATAGTTAAGTACTATTATATCTCTACATGCCTTATTTCTCAAGTGAGGATACAATGGAAAGTTGAAGACTCTTGGTTGAGAGCCTGAGACTGTCATCTTATAATATTTTATATCAAATACTCTACCAAAGCCTTCTGCTCTTCCCCTATATCTTCTTCCCTTCAAGTAGTTACTATATTACTGTATTTACCCTGGATCACAAAGATAGCCAAACCTCCTATTTCAGTATTTCCTGATTATCAGAAAAGTTACCAGTAACATTTTATTGAAGGTTTAACATTGGAACTAATTTAATTACTGTTCTGTTTGAATATTTTTCAAATATTTTGGGGGATGATATATCAGACAAGGATCATAAACTTGTTGCCCTTTAAGACATAAGAAACCTCACTGAGAGAAATGAATTAAAATATTTTAAAAGCGATTATACAAATTTGCGAACTAGTATTGTTATAATCTCTGTAAGTCAATTTTATACAAAATATATTCCTTTAAAAATAATTAGGTGTTAAGTTTTACATAAAATATAATGCTGAGTTAATAGGAATTCAGGTTTCTTTAAGTCAGTACTTCTCAGAGTTTTTAATGTGTATTGTTAATCTGATGTCTGGGATATGTCTGGCAGCATCTTTTTGAAGTGCTTGATCTCATGCTCTTTTTTTTTTTTAATTTCCCATGGATATTTTTTCAGATTTAGTGTCCAGAAAAATTTCTTTGACATTGGAAATCTCTCATATGATGGGTAGTTGATAATGAAAAATAAAGCCATTATCCTATCATATTATCTTAAATGTGTAAAGGCAGATAGCTCTTGTGAACTGATGCCAAATGTCATGCTAAATTAAGGAAACACAGTCTATATATCTATTTTAAAAAGTCTAAATATCCAACATTCCATTGATGCACCAAATTTTTCTTCATAATAGAACGTCAATAGGGGAAACATGTTAATCTGTTTGACAAAGAAAAATTATAGATAAAATCAGTGTTTTAGATAAATATACATAATAAGAAAGCTGAACAGTTAAACAAATATAGACACAAAATACCTAGAAACAACAACAGCTTGATGTTTTCATAAACATACATGACTTTTGTACAAATCTACCAAAAGTGCCCTGTTGTAAAATGTATCATTTTCTATAAAGTGATTGGATATTGACCTAAGATGCAGGTGAATATTGGTTAAGACAGAAAAGTGACAAAACACTCTTTATGTTACCACTCTTTCCTGAGCCATGTCACCAAGACTAAAGATTTGATGTACCACACAACTGCTAAGAGTTGATCACACCTACTTATCTCACCTGTCAAAAAGCCAACCTAAAGAGTGGAGAAAAAGATGATATAAATTCAACAGATTCTCCCAAGAAAAACATAGAGGTCAGCTACAGAAATATAACCCTATTGGATCCTTGTTTTAGTATTTTTTTTATAATTAAGCAATATCCAAATAGGAAACAAATGACACATGAGATAATTCAGGGAATGTTTAATAAGTAGATTATTTACAGAAGTGTGAGTGGATGCAGGAGAGCCGCAAAGAATGACGCAGCTACTCAGCCTGCCAAATAGAGGTGTTCTCATCTCTGGGCCCACGGAGACAGGGACAGCATGGTTGCTAAAATGGGAGAAGATATAAGGCTACTTTGAGAGGTACATGATAATGGTCATATAGAATAAATGTATACATTAACTACCATATTTTAACTTCCTAAATTTTAAAACCTTTCTCCCAGTTCTTGAACAGAGTTCTTGAGGGAACTCAAGAAAAATCTAATATATCATTGCCAAATGCAGATTGAATTCAAAGTTCTTTTTCTAAGAACAAAAAAAAAGGATGTATTTAGCAGCTGACTATAGGTGACACATAAAATAAATCAGTCAAACAAAGACAGCACAAGACAATTTAAAGAACTCTAAAATGCTTCAGGTGCACTGACCTCTTTAAAGTTTATTAAGGGTGAGAATAGATTGGTTTTGAATGGTGGTACTTTTTTTCCCAATAAGATTCCACTGACTAAAACACAATTAATAGGAAATCAAATTTTATGTCTAAGTCAAACTGTCAATTTATTTAAAGGCCATATACTTATTAAGGCAATACAAAATCTGGTGCTGTACTGATTACTGCTTAATAAAATGTCAATTTCTGAGTACTGGCACTCTATAGAAAAGGACTACTGGGGCAGGGTTTGTGGAAGATTAACTGTATATCCTCTTCTAAGGATAAAATTTGGTACATGTCAAACATAAAAATATATGAATTACTGGTATAAATTTTTACAACCCTCAATATAATTAAAATATTTATTATAGTAATTGCTCTATTTCAATTGTTAAGAAACGATGTTTTAAATATGCTCTTTTTAAAATACTGTAGTATTACATACTTACAGATAGTGCTAGTGAAGTAAATTCCAGGTATGAACATGGACCAGCACAACAACAAAAGCTATAAAAAAAGCTATAATATATAGTAAATATCTTCAAATAAGAGATTTAAGCTCTCTCTCTCTATATATATATGTAAGATATAATTTATTCTTATAAATATAAAATATATTTATTTATAAATATATAAAGTATGTATTTATACATAAAATTTATACATATATATAAAATATGTGAGTGAAATATTATGTATATGAATATCTATCTATTAAGCTCCCTGCCTCCCTCCCTCCCTCCCTCAGAATGTAATGAAGGATTTCACAAATCCTAATTCTATTGAACAGAGATAGGATGGTGAGGGGGTTACATGGAAGCCAATATGTTTTCCAGATGCTAACTGTTCTAAACAGAACTTTAGAATTCTAAATCTACAACTCCCTAATACATTGCCATCAACTAAGACATATTTAGATTCTATAGATCTATTATCCTTCACTCTGTATGTAATTTTAGATAAAACACAGGATTATGTTTGTATTGGCTTAACAGTATTAATTTTATTTTTATTCCTGAATGGCAAATAAAAAACAATTCTTTCTTTTCTTCACACATGGTTAAGAGTGACACCCACAAGATAGAATATGGTCCAACTAAACATAATTGTGAAGACAGAATAATTTCAGAGAATGTAATGATTAAGTTATCTAATGATTCTATGTGTTCTCTCATTATCAGATTTCATGTACGGGGATTATGTGGAAGGACAGACTCGAGTGTTTCCTTCTCAGTGCTTTACAATGTAGCAAAGATGTTTTATTTGACAAACCAGAAGAAAAACAAACTTCCAATGTACATGAGCTTTCAGAAATAATGAAATGAGCAAACTGTAAACATATGAAAATCATTGAAAAGTTCCTTGAAATATTTTTTTCTTTTAAGTGCAGAAAATAGACTTACAGGGTGAAAGGCAAAATGATCACATTATGTATTCTTTGAAAGATATATTTTTCTTTAGAAAAATACCTATTGAAATTTGAAAATCATATAAATTCAACGAAAACCTAATAATATTTCTATCTAACTTTCATCCAATAAAAATGAACCCCTACCAATTTTGTGCATTGATTCTCATTTATCTTTTGTTTCTACAATGAAATTTTATTAATATATAATCATTTATTTATTTAGCCTGTACCATATCATGAAACAATCAAGTTATATGCATTTTAAAATTATTTTAAAGAAATGAGAAGTTGTATTTAAAAATATCTTTATGCATACCTATGATTGTTTTTGAAAACATATTTCTACACGTGATTGCATATGGATCACATTTTAAGAGTTTTGACACTTACTGCTATTCAAAAAGGTTGTGCCAATGTACACTAATATTAAATGAGTGTCCATATTTCCCACCTTTACAGACACAGAGTATTTATTTAATATGAGATTTCTCATTAGATACACAAATATTGAATTCTACTGCAAATTACATCACTGGTGTCTCAAGATGATGAATATCTGTATTTTGTCTAATTATAGGGTCTCTGTTTAAAATGATCTGCCTATATCCTGTCTTTTTATTTCATTTAGGAGGTTTTTTCCTAAATGAAATAAATTATAGATATATATTCATATATATCTATGATTTATAAGATTTGTTCATATAGTAATATAAGTAACCCTGTTTTTGCATGTATATTGTAATGATCTTTTCCAATCTGTCTTTTATATTTTGCCTTGTATTTTATTATTTATGCAATTGTATTTATTAGTTGTCTATAGTTTTTTTTAGTTTTTATCCACTTTTCTGTAAAACACAGCTTAAGTATGTATATATTG
This sequence comes from Mormoops blainvillei, assembly GCA_004026545.1. Lineage (NCBI taxonomy): Eukaryota > Metazoa > Chordata > Mammalia > Chiroptera > Mormoopidae > Mormoops > Mormoops blainvillei. Next base: position 19,631 of record PVJD01002486.1, on the reverse strand, counting down.
ACATGTATCATACATTTTATAATGACAGTATGAGTAAAATACAAGACATTGTACTGAGCTAGGGGTAGAATATTATAAATAGAGTTAAAAACTCAATGTATACACCTCCTTAATTGTGCCCTTTTCTGTCCCTCATAAGAATAATCACTACCCTAAATCACTGATAATCAAAAGATATAAGACATGTATCATATGACTATAATAATTTAATAATTGCTTCATTTTTAGTATAGAAATTTTTCATATAAATGTTTTCCTAAATTATATAATGCCTGTCTTTAATATATAAGTGTAACTAGAGCAGTCTACATAATCTATAGGGCCCAGTAAAAATGAAGATGGTATGTTGTTATTCAAACTTTACTAAGAATTCTCAGATATTGGTAGCAGAGCCTCAGCCCAAGAGTGAATCCTGTACATCTGCACGGGTAGCACATACCCATGCAGATGGGCCAAAGAGAATGGGTGCAGGCATGCGATATATTTCCTACAGGGGGCTTGATATTTTCACTTCTATTATGTTTTTGAGCTCAAATGGTAAAACTAAATAAATTTGAGCTGTCATTTTCACACATACATGGTACTTAATTGTGAGAATACACCAAAGATTTTTTTTAAACCATTAAACTTTTAACAGAAATTTGAATTATTTCCTGGATTTTGGACTTACCTCTACTGGTCTTTGTTTACTTTTGCAAAGGTTTTTCCAATGTGCATAATTAGGAACAGGCAAGTCTCTAACATTTACGGTGCCTGGAGCAAGAGTAAAAATAGAAGTCAAATTGCCATATGTTTTAAATGAATCCATGGAACAAATAAAGCTAAGGAACTGTTAAATAAAAATATCTTTTATTCTTCTACCTTGAAAATATTTATATAATATCACACGATATTTCTTTGCCATATATAACTCTTCAAAATACCACCCTAAGCATAAGTACTTTTGGAACTACAAACTGGAACATGATGAGAGGACAGTTGCCCCAAACTATTGGGAATTTGCTGCATTACATAATGCCATCTAAGCAAGAGGATTTAACAAGTCAGTCAACTGTTTTTTCTTTAATTTAATTACATCTTCTCAAATCCTCTCCACACTCAAAGGCAATGTCTGTCTCCCACTGTAGCTAGCAGCATAGTCCATAAACCATTCAGTTAACTTTTATTTGAAAGTGTAGTACAAGAGATGAGAAAACACTTTTGAGAAAACATTTTTATCTTAAAGGTTCAAAGTATAAGTCAGGAGATCTCATGATCACAGGGGGATTTGGCTACAGAACAGTCTATCAATGTGACTTGTCATTGGAGCTTTGTATCATGTGGTATCATTTCTGTTCTCTGGGCAAATTGAAGACTAAAGGTATTAACCTGATTTCAGGAAGAAGCTAAAGGCTAAAGGTCAGTCACATGTGGGTTTTTGATTTAGCCCTAATAACACCTCTGGACGCCAAAGGCTCAAAGGATTTTCACTGGCTGGCAACACTGTGTATATTGACACACAACACAACCAAGAGAAGTTAATGCTGTCTATCATCACACAAGGAGAAGACGACTGGAAGCTCCATGTTTGGACTCTTGCAGGACTCTGTCCTATATGTCCTTCCTTTAGTTGATTTTAATATGTCTCCTTCCTGTAATAACTATGAATGTGAATATAGTGGCTTTCACTGAATTTTGTAACACCCTAAATTTGCAGTTGATCTCAGAAATGAGGGAGACCTTGTGTGGAGATTCTGTCCTCAAATTTTTCTGCTTGGTTAATTATTTGTAATAGCTTCTATGACATTCTCCCAAAAGTTGTGATTCACAGATTCTGGTTTTATTTGTTACTACTAATCCTTAGCCAGGCTATAGTCAAGTTGAATACATTCAAAATATAAGGTGTCTTTCTCATATAAAATGCCATTGTTAATATACCCTTAAGTTCAGTTGACAAAGAGATTAGACTGAGCCACTTGTCTCTTCGTTCCCTGGAGGTGTCCCCCATGTCAAGGGATTAAATGCATGAGCATAGGGAATAAATAAGTTGTAGACCAACTGCTTTATCATATTCTTTCAAATCAGTAGTAAAAATGTAAAGATATCTGCTACAGCCCTAAATTCTTACACTGTTGTTTCAAAAACATACAAACAATTAAATATAGGTTGGGTCTTCCTTAAGAGGCAGTCAGTGAGACTGGGTGAACTACTGGTCTTTACAACTTTTTTTTTCTTCTTTATATCTATTACATTAACCTTTTCAAGCACAAGTAATCAATATCTTTTAATAAATGACCATAATGCTCAATAGCATTACTTTTTAATCTCAGTAGTTTCCATATTATAAACTACTATAAATAAGAATATTTAAAAATAAAGCAGCCCTGGCTGGTGTGGCTCAGTGGATTGAGTGTTGACCTGCGAGCCAAAGGGTCACTGGTTCAATTCCCAGTCAGGGCACGTGCCTGGGTTGTGGGCCAGGTTCCCGGGGTGGGAGAGCATGCAAGAGTCAACCACACATTGATGTTTCTCTCCCTTTCTTTCACCTTCCCTTCCCCTCTCTATTAAAAAAAAAAAGTAAATAAATCTTTAAAAATAAATAAAATAAATCATACAGCACTAGAAAATTTTTACTCATAAAGCAAAAAAAATTCATAAATCAAGGTTTCTAATTATTACTTGTGGTGTATTAAGATGGATTATACATTTTGGCTTTCTCAGAATATTTCTCACAAACAGGAGCCCACTGCTTTGGGTTAACCTGAATTCCAAGAAGAATCTAACATCTGCATCATTTGTCTTCTGTTTGTAAATCAATAGTAATTAAGTAAAAATTAGTAATCTAGTGCCCAAAACATTTGAGATTTATTATCTAAAATACAGCAGACCCATAGAGAGGAAACTATTTAATAGCAGCATTACAAACCATTGAATTTAATAATGTAAAACCTTCAGAGGCTTGATAAAGACCTTGTTCTTCCTCTAAGGAGCATGATCATTGGATGGGATTACAAAGATGACCAGAGCTGTGGCTCATGTTGGTGGTTATGAGAAGAGTGCCTCTGCCCTGAAAGGTCTTTGAGAGAACTGAGAGCAGGAAGGATCAGTCAGTGTTTCTTGGCATTGGACACATGATCCCCAGCCCACTTGAACAACATCTGTGCATCCTGTCTCCACAGTCCCCATGTGCAGGTGTTTCGAGATATTTCAAAATCTGTAAAGATGAAAGATCTAATCAAATGAGTAAATGAAGTCTTATCAAACAAACAAGTAGGTGTATAAGTAAATTGTAACTATTTAAAGGAGTTAAAGAAGATCAATTAAACTTAAAACTAGAATGTGCAGATGATAAAACATAGTTTGAGGGAAAAAAGGATTAAGACAAGAATAAAAATTCTCGTCTGTTTCCTAGAGGAAGTTATACAACACAGTAAAATAAATGTACAGTAATGATTCAAAAAATCCTATACTCATTCAAGGTATCATTCACCCTAATAAAGGGTAATAACCCCAGAAGCTATTATAGCAGGATAAAAAAAATGATATTTAAGGACTCAAAAACTTTAAAACAAATTATTTCTACATAAAGAAAACAAATGTGAAATCAGGTCAAGCTGGAGGTACAGGTAAACATGCTTTGCCCCGTCATGCAACTACAGAAAGAATTACAACTAGACCTCAAAACAAGTTAACACCCAGAAACTTCAGAATATCAAGCTGTATGGAAGTCCAGCAACTAAAGATTTAAAGTACATTCATCCAGATGAGTAGGACGGGCGGAGGTGCTGAGATGGGTGGAGAGGTGCAGAGACAAGGTGTGGTGCAGAGAGGCTTTGGCAGGATGGGCAGTCCCACATTCATGTGTGGTGGACAAAAATCGGGAGGGACACCTTGGGAGTGGGCAATCCCAGGCCCAGGTCAGACTGTACAGCCTGGGGCTCCAGCACCAGGAAGATAAAACGCCATAATTTCTGGCTATAAAAACTAGTGAGGGTTGGGACAATGGAAGAAAATGCCAGATTTTCAGAAGACTCTACTTAAAGGGCCCGCACTGACTTAGAGTGTATGCAGACCCAGCCCCTCTGGAATTCAGCACCAGGGCAACAGCTGAAAGGGCTTCAGTTGCATATGGGGAGTAAGTGAAGCGACTGGATGGAAGCTGAGTGCTGTGCAAACCTCTAGAAGCCAGGCAGCAGCAGTGTCCCCTCTCCAATGCCTCCCCCAACACAGAGCCCTGGTGGTTACCTAAGGCTCCTTCCCACACAATTTACTGATGCCTTTCCTACAATAGACCATGCTACTAAGACAGGGAGTCAAAGCAGCTCTACCTAATACACTAAAACAAACACAAGGAGGCTGCCAAATTGAGGGGACAAAGAAATATGGTCCAAATGAAAAATCAGAACAAAACCCCAGAAAAAGAACTAAACAAAATGGAGATAGCCAACCTATCAGATGCAGAGTTTGAAACACTGGTAATCAGGATGCTCAAAGAGCATTGAGTACAGCAACAACATAAAAAAGACCCAGGAAAAAAATGAAGGTTACACTAAGTGAAACAAAAACAATTCTACAGGGCACCAACAGCAGAGGGGATGAACCCAGGATTCAAGTCAACAATTTGGAACATAAAGAAGAAATAAGCATTAGACCAAAACAGCAAGAAGAAAAAAGAATTCAAAAAAATGAGACCAGTATAAGGAGCCTCTGGGACATCTCTAAACATACCAACATCTGAATCATAAGCATGCCAGAAGGAGAAGAGGAAGAGCAAGAAACTGAAAAGTTATTTGAAAAAAAAAGAAAGAAAGAAAACTTTCTTAATTTGGTGAAGGAAATAAACATAGAAGTCCAGGAAGTGGAGAGAGTCCCAAACAAGTTGGACCCAACAGGACCACACCAAGACACATCATAAGTAAAATGCCAAAGATTAAAGATAAAGAGAGAATCTTAAAAGCAGCAAGAGAAAATAAGTTGGTTACCTACAAAAGAGTTCCCATAAGACTGTCAGCTGATTTCTCAAAAGAAACTTTGCAGGCAAGAAGGGACTGGCAAGAAGTATTCAAAGTGATGAAAAGCAGGGACCTACAACCCAGGTTGCTCTATCCAGCAAAGCTATCGTAGAATTGAAAGGCAGATAAAGTGCTTCCCGGACAAGGCAAAGCTAAAGGAGTTCATCATCACCAAGCCATTATTACATGAAATGTTAAAGGGACTATTTAAGAAAAAGAAGATTAAAACTATGAACATTAAAATGGCAACAAATTCACAACTACCTACAACTGAATCTAAAGAAACCAACTCAGCAAAGAACCAGAACAGGAACAGAATCATAGATGTGGAGATCATTTGTTGGGTTATCATCTGGCAGGGGGAAGGGGGAGAGTGAGAGAAAAGGTGCAGGGATTAAGAAGTAAAATTGGTAGATACAAAATAGACAGGGGGATGTTAATAACAGTATAGGAAATGGAGAATTCAAAGAATTTATATGCACAACCCATGGAAATGAACTAAGGGGGAATTTGGGGGTAATAGGGGTGCTGGGCAGAGGAGGGCAAAGGGAAAAATTGGGACAACTGTAATAGTAAAATCAATAAATTTTATTAAAAAAGAGAAAAGAACACACTTGACCAGGACACAAAAGACAGTTTTGGATAATCATGTTAAAGATCCTATGCTATAAACCTGAAACTAGTATAAAATAATATTGAATGTCAACTGTAATTGAAAAATAACTTAATAAAAAAGAAAGCAAATGCAATTAAGAATGATAATACAATAATAATAGATGATTCTGGTGTTGGTTATTAGGCACCTAAGTGACTTTTATTCATATCTTAATTTATTTAATCCCGACAATACTTTCAGTTAGACACTAATACTTTTCTCAATTTTTTAAATGAATTAAGTTTCTGGTGGGCTTACTCCTGGTTGTTGGGCACATGCTTACTTTAAAAAATATACAGTAGTCAATTTTTAATAGTATTTCAATATATGTAATAAGTATAGGTAATATAAAGGCCTACAGGGGGTTTTCACTAAATGTATGGTTATAGTATATTCATATAAGCAATTGAACATATAGTAAATATGATTAAGTTTATTGGATGATACTGTGTAAATATAAAATATAATAAATATAAATTTTGAACTATGTATGGGAAAGTCCAATAATAATTTACTATTAAAATATGTAAACAATTTAAGAAAAACTGGAATTGGAAGAAATGCAGTTGTAGAATCCCAAAAGGTAAATAAATGTTTGTATGACCGGAACTGTTGTGAAGACATAAAAATAGGCAAATGTAAATTCTTTGAAGAAGAGAATATTTGTATTTTAATATTTACATATTAAAATATAATTTCATTTTATTTTGTTTTTAAGGGATGAGAATAAAATCACAAATTCAAAATCACAGTAAAAAATTACAATATTACAGTGGATTAAAGAGGTAAGGATAATGTCACAAGCTTGCACACGCTTCTATTTTTTTACTTACATTCGCAAACTTTCTACCCAACTCTGTAGAAGACACTTGAAAAAAGAGGAAAAAACCTGAAATTTCATAAACACATTATATATGTTTATTGTCTAATAACTGGAGAAACACAAATTAAAATTTTTGGTAAGTTGCCATTTTATATCCAATGACTAGGAGATCCTGCCATTTTGGTAAACTACTTTTAGTTTTCTTGTAAGTTTAAACATTTTAATATTGTTATGTGTTGACTATATTTTCAAAATTCATACCTTGATAGTCTATCCCCAATTACCTCTGAATAGGAGCTTTATAGAAGTCATCAAGTTAAAAGGAGGTCATTACGAGTGAGCACTTATTTGACCCATGAGATTCAATGTACCAACTTTGTTTCCTAACCCAATATGACTGGTGCCCTTATAAGAGGAGGGAATTTAGATGTAGACACAGAGAGAAAATGTAAGGAGACACAAGGAGAGATAGCCAACTACAAACCAAGGGGAGAGGTCCAGAGCACAGACTTCCCTAACAGCCCCCAAAAGGCACCAAAGTCGCCAACAACTTATATTGGACTTCTAGTCTGTCTTCAGAACGATGAGACAATAAACATATGTTGTTTAAACCACCCAGTTAGTGGTATTTTGTTACAGTAGCCCTAGAAACCTACTAAACATACCACAATTTTTCCTTGGATATATGACCAAAAAGCCTAAGTTAGTACATTGAATCTCATAGGCCAAATAGGTGCTCACTCATACATGTACTACTGCCTGGCTGTTTCTTGCCATAACAGGACTGAGTAGTGATGGCATAGATCATGTGACTGGCAAAGCTGAAAATAATTATTTTCTTGTCCTTTATAGAAAATTTTGATAAGAGGAACATTAGTATTTTAGTACTCGGGGGAAAGCAAAATAAAATTATAATAGCCCAAATGCTCACTTATAATAGAATGGATAGGTAAATTGTAGTATATTATATATTCCAGTGTTATAAATAATTAACAACTACCTCACCTCCCCCAAAATAAATGTATACATATGTATGTGTACAGAACTTCAATATACTTGTGATAAAGAGTATATGTATATCACAATCTGTAATTAATAAAATGTGATGTACTTTATTATAACTTTCATTGTACCAGTCGAGTCTCACAGAATGCTTTCTTCAAGTTTTACCATAACTTTTTGTCAGTATACAAGCTTTGGTTGCAGTCCATGAATAAGTGGTTCCTTCCTGAATGTTGGTTCATGTTTTCATTGACACTAACAAGTTAAAGGTGAAATAAGAATGATGATATATCAGAAAACCACTCATCCATCAATCACATGAGTGATTTTCTTGCTGAGTTTTATAGTGTTTTATAAATACTAGTATATTCCCACAATTTTGGGGGCTATTTAGAAAGTAATGGCGACTGGCACAGTTAGTTTTACATTTATTCTATATTATTAACATTTTATGCATCATTTTCTTAAGTTGAAACAGTTAACAAAAGTAAAGCTCTGATTTGTACCATTTGTAAATTTCCTTGATTTAGATAGTCCCACCCTGGTCTATTTCAACTCTACATGTGGGTGTGAGGATTCTTTAGTATACATGATCCAAGGGATTTGGTATTCTCCCATAAGTCTTTTCCATTTTGTTAACATTATTAGCTGAATTATTTTACCAATGTCTGGCTGCATCTGTCCCAAGTAAATAAGTGCCCATATCTATTTGTGCTTAAAGGTGTTTGTTTTCCTTTGATTTCAGATTCGATGATTTATCTTTTAGCTCAGTCTCTGATAGATTCAAGAAAGCTTGTGGATGTGCAGATTACCCTGTTGGCTGTGTTGTCGAGAAGGTGGGAGAGGTGTTCTTTCCAACCTATCATATCCCTAAAAGAAATTTAAATTTTCTCTGACCCTTGCTCTATCTCCACCTTGCTTCTAGAAATAAATCTTTCTTTTTTCAGCTAAGGTGTGATACATTTTATTAAGGCTAGATGTTTTAATAAAGGAGAGGAGTTGTTACTATAAATGTCTTACAGTTTTTTTACAAAAAGGGATTTCAAAGAACATGATGTATTTATTTCTAAAAACTTCAATTTCTCCTATATTTTCTGTGCATTCTTTAGCACAGTAACTTATATTTTATGTTTGAATCTGTGAACATGTACTTATATTCAATAATGCAATTGGGAGACTGCTTAGTGATGAGGGAACTACACATATGCAAATCATAGAGGGGCAGGGACTGGGTTGAGGGGAGCAAAGGGGGGGAAGTAAAAACATCTGTAGTAGCATCAACAATAAAAATAAAGTTAAAAATCATATAGCTTCTGTTGTCCAGAAATTGCATTAAATATGATATTATTATATTAATACATGTTACTCCTAATGAGGCTCTTGACTACAAAGAACCTCGTATGTCACATATGTGCAATGATTTAGTTTAAACATATGCACTTTTATTTATTACATAAGGTTAAGTAGTTATGTTTTTGGATTTAATATATTTCATTTCATTTAATTACTACATTAAATTATCATCAAATTATGCCTGCCTCTATTGTAGTGTTTCGAATGAAAACATCTGTGGTATTGTTTTAATGCTATTTCATGCTATGATAAACATGTCAAAATGATATTGTCTTTCTTCCACATACACTTCAGACTAAGATTTATTTCCAGTTGCTAATTCTGTCTTTTTTTTTCATTGCTTCACACTATAACTAAAGACACTTGTTTTTAAAAATGCAGAAGAATAAAATGATTGTCATGAGTTATTTTTTGGTTGAATTTTATATTTCTTTATTAATGATTTTATTTAAAAATTCTGTTAATATCATCTGAAGGAGACAAATTAGTCTTCCATGTTCCATTGTGTTGGTAACTGACAGCTGGAAATGTCACCTTTAAAGTTTTTCCAGTTCTTCCCCATCAGTCCTTTTAAAGGTTTTCAGTAATGACAACATATCAAGTGACCATAGCTGAAAGATTACTACAATGATAGAATAATTCTAGAATTTTATATATGGTTTAGGGTGTTTCTCTAACTTTAAATTGAGTTTAGAGTTAGGTATATCTTTTAAAAAATCAACTTTATTTCTAATTAGTAATATATGATACAGGAAAAATCTAACTCAGGTTATTAATCAAATAGAACCAGTGAACAATGAATTAACACTACATTGTAGCATCTGCATTTAACTGTATTTTTTATTAGCTTATATATTGCTTTCTGTGTAAAAGTCTTGCATAGCTTTTGGTTAGCTGATCCCTTTTATGTTTTGATATGATTAGAAGTGGATTTTGTCAATTTAATAGTCCAATTGTTTGCTACTAATATATAAAATTGTTTTATTATATATCCTGAAACCTTGCTAAATTCGATTATTAGTCGTGATATTTGTTTTGAATGTTTAAGATAATTGATATAACCAATTATAATATCTGAAATAAAAGTTTATTTTCTCTTTTCCTATTAGTATGTTATTTATTTATTATTTATTTATTTATTTATTTATTTATTTAAAAGGTTTTATTTATTTTATTTTTAGACAGAGGGTAAGGGAGGGAGAAAGAGAGGGAGAGAAACATCGATGTGTGGTTCCCTCTCATGCGCCCCCCACTGGGTACCTGGCCTGTAACCCACGCATGGGCCCTGACTGGGAATCAAACCAGCGTTTCGCGATTCAAACCATTACTGGGGACCCAGGCATGTGCACTGACTGGGGAATCGAAAAGGCGACCCTTTGGTTTGCCGGACGATGCTCAATCCACCGAGCTACAAGGGGCTCTTCTCTTATTTTAAGGGCTAAAATACATAATGCTTTGCTTAATTAAAAAATAAAAGTGCACATACTGCCTTTTCTATAACCTTAACCTTAGTAAGAAAGTGGTTCATACATTGCCATTAAGTATGAAGATAGATGTAGTATTTATTGATCTCTTTTATGAAATTAAGTTCCGTTGTATTCAGTTTGATTAGTTTTTCTAATAATTAAGTTCTAAATTTTAGAAAATGCTTTCTCCAAAACTTGAAAAACCATATGATTTCTCACCTCTGTCTTTTAGTATAATAAAATATATTGATTGTTTTTCTAGTATTAAAATAAGCTTGCATTTTTACAATGAATTTCACCAGGTTATGATGTATTATTCTTCTGTGTGTTGCTGGATTCCATTTGCTATTTGGTTAGAATGTTTATGATGGAAATTGACTAATAATATTCTTTCTTCTTTTCTATATTTCCTTCCTTCTTAGTAATGTATTTCTCAGATTTTGGTATATATTTGGGATAATATTTACATTCTAAAACTTGCTAGAAAGTATTCATACCTCCAATTTTTTTAAAAGAGCTTTTAAGATTGCCGTGCTTGTTTTTTTAAATGTCTTTATTTTTTAAATTTAGGGTTGGAATTTTCTCTGTGAGAAATTAATTTTTTAATAAAAAGGTTTTTTTAGTACACAGATAAAATAAAGTTTTAAATAGATACAGGCCTCTCATATTGTGATATTGTTACTGAACAAAATGGAGGTTCACCTGTCTGCTGCAACAAAGCCAAACTCCTGAGGTAAGTGCTGGTGCAAAAGGAAAGAGGTTTTAGTAAGTTGCCACATGACTTGGTAGAATGGTGGACTCCCATCTCAAAGACCATCTCAATATTCCTTCTCAAGCCCAATGTTCTTACAGGGATAGGGAGGAGAGGACTTTTTTTCTTCCCCAATTATCTTTCTAGCTAGTTCAGTGTTAAGACCTCCCCCTGACACCACATTGGCCAATGGGGGACACTCTCCAGCACTTCAACTGTCTACCATGACAATATTGTGTATTCACGTATGTATAAAATGTCTTTAGTTCATTTATGTTGCAAAGCTGGTTGACATAAAGCATTCATAATATAACCTTATTACCTTTATTTCTGTAAAATCTATATGGTGATAACCTGTTTCGTCTCTGATATTGGTGTGTTGTGTTCTCTCTCTTTTTCCTTTACCAGTTTAGCTAAATTTTATATATTCTTTGAACTTTTTTCAGCCAACTTTTGGTTATGACAATTTACTCATTGTCTTTTTTTAAATTGATTGATGCCCTTTCATTATTTCATCCTTTTACATTCTTTAGGGTTATCTTGTACTTGCTTTTTAAGCTTATCCATTTGGCTTTTTAAATTACTGATTTTAAACTGACCCCACTTTTTCCCTAATATAAGGATCTAACGTTATAAATTATCTTTTAAGCACTTCTTTCACCAGGCCCTCCCATTTCTGAAATCTTGTATTATCATTCAATTAGAAATATTTATTAATTTCTCTTGTAAATATTACTTTAACTCAAGGATTATATGGAAGTATGTTTTAACATGAGGTTGTTTGATATATTATTCTATAAGCATCGATTAGGCCAAAGTGCTTAATAATGTTTACATAGGTATATTACATTTATGGAAGTGGCATTGGTTAATAAAACCATATAGATTTCAAGTGTACAAATCTGTAACACATCACCTGCATACTGAATTATACACTCACTAACTGAAAGTCAAGTCCCTTTCCACCACCATTTATCCCCACTTTGTTCTCTTCCACCTGCCCCCACCCCCTTTCCCTCTAGCAATCACCATACTTGTTGTATATGTGGGGTTTTTTGTTTAACCTCTCCACCATTTTCACCCAGACTCCAAATCCCCTTTCCTCTGACAGCTGTTATCTGTTCTATATATCTGTGATTCTGTTTCTATTTTGTTAGTTTTGTTGTTGCTGTCATTGTTGTTGTCATTGTTTTTGTTCATTATATTCCACATATAAGTGAAATCATATGGTATTTGTCTTTCTCTGACTGGCTTATTTCATTTAGCATAAAACTCTCCAGGTCCATCCATTCATATCCTGAAGGGCACTTGGGCTCCTTCCAGGTCTTGGGTATTGTAAATAGCGCTGCAACAAACATAGGGGTGTATATATCTTTCCAAGTGGTGTTTCAGGATTCTTTGGTTATATTCCCAGAAGTGGAATCATTCAGTCATAAAGATGTTCTATTTTAATTTTTGAGGTGGCTCTGCACTGTTCTCCACAGTGGCTGCACCAATCTGCATTCACATCAACAGTGCACAAGAGTTCCCTTTTCTGACATCTTCACCAATGTTTGTTGTTTGCTTTATTGATGATAGGTGTTCTGACAGGTGTGGTATGATAACGTATCGTGGTTTTAATTTTCATTTTTCTGATGATTAGTGATGTTGAGCATCTTTCCATACGTTTATTGGATATCTGCATGTCCTCTTTCATGAGGTGTTTACTTGGGTCCTTTGGCTATTTTTTAAATTGGATTGTTTGTTTTCTTGGTGTTGATCTGTATAAGTGCTTTATAAATTTTGGACGTTAATCCCCTATCAGATGTATCATTGGCAAATATGTTCTACTATTACCATTCTGTGGGTTGTCTTTTCATTTTGTTTATGGTTTCCTTTGCTGTGCAAAGCTTTTTAGTTTGATGTACTCCCATTTGTTTATTTTTCTTGTGTTTCCTTTGCCCGAGTTTATATATCAGAAAAAGTATTCTATAAGAAATTTCTAAGATTTTACTGTGTATTTTCTTCTAGGATTTTTATGATTTCATGACTTACATTTTATTCTTCAACCCATTTTCTGTTTATTCTGTGTAAGATGTATGGAGGTGGTCTAGTTTGATTTCTTCGCATGTACCTGTCAACTTTTCCCAACACTATTTATTGAATAGACTATGTTTAACCTATGGTATGTTCTTTCTTCCTTTGTCAAATATTAATTGATCATATGGCATGGGTATATTTCTGACTCTCTATTTCATAACATTGATTTATGTGTCTGTTTTATACCAGTACCATGCTGTTTTAACCAGTATGTTTTTGTAGTATAGTTTGACATCAGGTAGCATGATTCCTCCAACTTTGTTTTCTTTCTCAAGATTGCTGAGGCTCTTCTGGGTCTTTCGTGGTTCCATATAAATTTTTGGAATATTGATTAGGTTCCACTTATAGGTGAGATCATATGATATTTGTCTTTCACAGCCTGATTTATTTCACTTAGCATAATGCTCTCTAGTTCCACCCATGCTATTGGAAAGGGTAGGAGTTCCTTCTTTCTTTCTGCTGCATAGTATCCCATTAATCAACAAAACAAACAAGCAAACAAAATATAACCAGAGACACTGAAATAAAGAACAAAATGACAGTAACCAGAGGGGAGATAACAAGGGAAAGTAGGGGAAGGGTTATCAAGGAACATGTATAAAGGACTCATAGACAAAGACAAAGGGGGTGTGACTGAGGGTGGGAGGTAGGGATGGGTAGGGCGGGGGAAAGTGGTGGCCAGAAAATGCAGACAAATGTACTTGAACAACAATTAAAAAAGGATATGTATTTTTCATAGGGCATCTTTTAAAAGCTTTATTAAATATTCTTGTTAATATAAGAATCATGATTTTACATTATTAAATTTCCTCTGTCTTAATCTATTTTATCAATTATTTTTATATTTTCAAGTTTATCAGTAAAATAATTATGTTGATGGAGAGAAAGAAAGAAATAAGGGCTGCTTGTGGAATTAGTGTCTATACTATTTTAACTGAAAGTTTTAAAGAGTCTTCTATTTTCATTTCAAAATTTGGAGATTTTGTCAAATACCTCAACTATCTTAGTTATGTGGGCACATCAAGGTGCTTATAAATCAACAAGTACTGGCAAATACTAAACAGCTCAACATTTGGAACTCCAGATATTTTTATACTAAGTTACATTGACATGTCATATTTTCTTGCTGATCTTTCTGTACATTTTCTAGTTTGGAACACCAATTTTGTTGAAAATTGTGTTATCGCCTATCCTTATTCAGTCCCTTATTTTAGATTCTGGCTCTTCAAAAGTTAATGTTTTCACTATTCTGTGATCTTGCTGAATCAATATAAATTGTATGTACTAATTAGTTGCTCATACGAAAGATGGAGTTGAAATAGAATATACACCTTTCAATACACATTAACTTGTCTTTACAAAGGATGGTATCACTTCAACCATACCTTCATTCTTCTTTGTTTCCCATTATTTATTTTATTGTCAGCTTATAAATATGTTCAAACCTCAAAATAAAGTTTTTGGAATATTTGTTCTAGTTCTGTGAGATATGCCATTGTTTTTTTTTAAAAGGAATTGCACTGAATCTGTAGGTTGCTTTGGGTAGTATGGACATTTTAATGATGTTATTTCTTCCTATCCTTCTACACAGTATATGCTTCCATTTATTTTTATCTTCCTCAATTTCCTTCTCCAATATCCTATAATTTTCAGAGTGCAGGTCTTTTATCTCCTTGGCTATCTTTATTCCTAGGTACCTTTTTTGTTGTTGTTGTTGTTGTTGCAAGTGAATGTGGGATTGTTTTCTTAATTTCTCTTTCTGATAGTTCATTATTGGTGTAAAAAATGCCACCAATTTCTGTATGTGTTTATTTTTCAGTTACAGTTTACATTCAATATTATTATGTGTTAGCTTCAGATATATAGTATAATGGTTAGAAAATCATGTACAGTCTGGTCCCCCTGATGTTTCCAGTGCCCACCTGGCCCCACACATAGTTACTGCAATATGATTGATCATAATCCCTATGCTGTAATTTACTTTTCTTTATATTTGATATATTCTTTCTGTTCTATAAATTTTTTGTGTGGATTTTTAAAGTATAAGAATGTGACAAAAAATTTGTTTTCCCTGAACTGAGAGTAGGTCATTGACACTGAAAAACATTATTGTATAATTTTTAATACCAAGAACACTATTCTACCTTATCACATTAAAGCTATCAAACTCCAGATAATATTGATACATTAATGCAATCTAATTCACAGCCTCCATTTCTGCATTTCCAAAAGTCGAAGTAAGAGAGAAAATGTAGTTATGTCTTATTTAACTGGTATAATGCTGCATTTCACCTTAATGGGAAAATAATTCAATTTATCACAATACATTGCATTTGGTTGTCATATTTCTTCAGTGTCCTTCAATGTAGAACCGGCTTTTAGTCTTTCCTTGTCTATCAAAACATTCACACTTTTGAAGTGCTCTTTATGTCAAACATGACTCAATTTTGTTCTGCTTTCTCCTCATAATTATACACACTTTACTGATTTTTTTGCAGGAATATCACAAATTAATGCTTTGTATTTTTCATTGCATCCAATTAGGTTGTACCTTTTTGATTTTTTCAGTTTTGTGGTGTTAACTCTGAATGCTTTGCAGTAATAAATTTTTTGTGGTGGTTTTTCGAGAATATAAAATAACCTGATTTTCCTCTAAGTTTCTCCCCTTATTTTGAGCATCCATTTGTGATTATTGGCTAAACTAGATTTTTCTATACTGGTTGCCATGGGGTGATTTTCTAATTTAACATCTCTCCTGACTATAATCAACAATTTCAAATTGTCAAGTATGAAGGTACAGATAGTACTCCATACTTTTAACTAACAAGTTAATAAGTCACAGTTTCATGAAGTTTGGCAAAAGAGCTGGAAATTGCAGATTCAAAGAGGATTACTAGTGACAAGAGCAAGAGGTAAACTCAACATAGTTGCTGGTTCCTCGAAACCTAAATCCCGCAAATCAACATCAGGATCCAGGACAGGACACCCTAAAATATGCTACAATGTCATACTGATTACTTTAAATTAGAGTTACTCAAGAAGAAGCCAGGGCAAGAGAGGCATGTTGACCTTCTCTTTTCTCCTTGAATACAAGAAATAAATCTTCCTTGCAAAAGGTACCCTCCTTGCTAAAGCGGGTCTGAGAAAGACACCCTTATCATTAGAATTAGGGGATACAGAGACAAAAAGCCTGTATAAACAGGCTTTGTATAAACAAGCCTGTTTGTATAAACAAACCTTTTTTCTACTAATTTACTACCAACCCCCTTTTTGTTTAAATTTCTTGCTAATGAGCACTACAAACTGTTTCTTTGTCCCATCAAATCTTTAAAACTGTATAGTTTCTCTAAAAAGCATGAAAAGCTGGTCTGAATCATAATTTCCTTGAGTATCACTTATGATCTCTCATGTGCATATATTAAATTGCTTTTTTCCTGTTAATCTGGTCTTTCTGTATTTTAATATTAGTCCAGCCATGACAATTTAAGAAGGGTAGAAGAGGAAACTGTCCCCTCCCTACCTGCAATAATAAAAAGGGTAGGCAACATCTGCATATACAATAGGTTGTTTTACAGGACAGGAACTTCAAGCACAGGGACCCTCAATCTTTTATGATAAGCAGCCTGCCCGGCTTTTGTTCTGGAGGCAATGATATCTTTACTATATCGAACAATAAGCAAACCCGCTATTTGCTCCAGAAATGTCTCTATCTTTTAAAATGTCTAGAATAAAGTCAGTCAACGATTCAATTCGCAAAATATTCCGAAACATGAGAGCCCCATAAAAATTTTCTCCCAATCCGGCATTGCTTGCCACCTTTATCAACTACTCTGCAACCACAAAGGTCTGAACACTGAAAAGAATCTAAGTATTCATGTGTATATGTTTATCTTTGCCTCTTCCACTACCATGGCTTCGGATAAAACCCAGTAAACTATCTCCTCTCGACACTCTGCAAAGCTTTGTTATCTCTGGACCAACCTTCTCTCTCAATGTCCTCACTCAATTTCTAAAACTGCTGGAATTCACAAGTGTTCTTTAAAGACTGTGTTTTCCAATGGGCTGTTTTCAAGGTTTAACAAATACGTAAATAAATCCATCATATTTTCCATTCATCTTATTTTGTTGTTGTTGATTTTACTAAACAAAGGGGAGCAATTATATTTTTTAGCCCCATCTTTAACTGAAGCGGCTGCACATCCTTTAATAGCATATCATTAACTAAGTTTCTTTTGACATTCACACCACAAAATCCTCAGGTACCAAAGTGGCAAAAACTATTAGTTGTCAACCTAAATAAACACTTCGGACTTCTCCTGTAAGAAAAGAGTTGTAGTTGTGCACATGGTTAAATAAGTAGGGGCCTCATGTGCACAAATTTCATCATACACAATGGAAAAATGGGGACAACTGTAACTGAACAACAATAAACAGTAACTTAAAAAACAAAACAAGAAAAAAAGAAGTAAAATGTTCCTTTAGCTTGTCCTCATTTTCCACCTGCTGGGGGACTGAATGTGAAATAGAAAGGTGGCTCCATTCAAACCAGCCTTGAGGAATGAAGGACCTAGGTCACTGAATGAATTTACAAAGCAGAACTGTTAAAAGAGAAATACGTATGTCTTGGAATTTTTTTGGTTTGTTTATTTCATCAGTTTAACCCTAACCCTAATACAAATCTAACTCTATGAAAGACTATTTTTTCCCCATTTAATCACATGAAGCCTCAGAGCAAAATGGTACCTAGACAAAAACTGAGAAGGCAGACATACTTATCTTGACTGATTTATAAAAAATATCCATTTTTTTCTTAGTCATTTGAGTATTTTCTTCTCTATGTATGAACATTCTATCCAGTCCTGATCAGGGACCTGATGAGCTGAAAATTTTATAGAACTACTTTCTGAAATTACAAATGCATTTACTTCAAAGATTATATTTTTTAAATTATTACTGATTTTATCACTTTACCTCTTAAGATAACTGTTATTTAGTTATTTAACTGACCTGAAAAAACAAAAACAAAAAACTCTGCTTTTATCTATGCCCTTTTTAAGGCAAATGGAGGGGTTCATTTTGTGAATGTCACACAAAGCTACCTCATAAATAATCATGTTATGCTTGTTCAGCTTGTCTATTTTTGGATGGATACATGTACGCTGAAGTGCAAAAAGGACACTGTTATTTGTATGTTTGGACCAGGATAAAAGAAAGAGAAAAAAAGATTTTCCATGTTAAAAATAATGTCTTAAACTTACTAAAAGTTTGTAAGGAATAAATGCTGAGTATATACCGAAGGGGACAAAACAACTTTTGTTTCATGATATGTCAACATGCTGCACACAAAAAACTTTTATATGATACCATCTTTCAAAAATCCAGTAAATTTACATTGTTTTCATATTTTAATCTCCATACATAGATACTAAAAGTAACATGCAGTTATTTATCAGTTTAAGTTAAATTATAAAAAATCAGGCATAAGGGAAAGATGACATAAAAAAAGGAAAAGGAAAGTTAATGAATACTCATAACAATGTCTTTGAATATTGTATTCTTTATTTTATATATTATTTGGAAAAACAATTTTTAACTCATACACTGTGATGCAAGTAATAAGAATATTTAAAATACATTTCTTTGCTTTTTTGGTAATTGGAAAATATTATTTTCCAAGGGAATCATATAGTGCAAACAACAGTACTCATTGTACTAAATTCTACTAATTTTCATGAAAGAAATATTTGTCAAATGTCAAATACTCGAAAAACAGCAATTATTAATCAAATGATTACAAAATGTGTTGTTTGTGACAATGCTTTTAAAATATCTCTTAACACCAGGGAATCACTTACCCAGCAGCTCTTAAGAATCTTGGCTTGATATCATGATCAACCTCATCATCCCAAGTGGTGAAGATTTACCCTCTTTGAAAAGAAAGATTATCTCCTGAGAAGTAAGGAAAGATCATTTTTAAACCAAATTCTTTCAGGAATATGTAAAGTTTCAACCCGGACTAATGCTAAATCGAGTTTTATCCAGTTTAAAGTATGATCAGAAAGTACAATGAATTTACTGAATGTATGTATTTGAAGAATAAATGTCTACTATTGCTGATTCCTCCTCATTTCCACTGAATTTATTGTTTAATTCTTTCAATAAAAAAACTGTTAAGCAAAACATTCTTAAAAATATAACTTCACAATCACCATTATTTTCTTAGAGTGTCTGAGAGACATATATGACTGTCAGGAAGGTAAGGCTATGAAGAACCCCTGTGGGTTGCATCATAGAAACACAGTAAGATGAAGAGTCATAGCTGAAAAGTCCTTTTTGCTCTGTACAATTAAGGCAACAGTTGCACTGAAAAACGGCCAAATCACAACATCCTGGAGTAATAATATACTAATATCCCCTGAACTATTTGTTTCTGTATATACTGAAAACTGATGCAATTTCAGTACAATTTAACTCTAAGGCATTATCTCACACACAGTGCCCAATATAAAAG
>PVJD01002485.1:0-200655 GCA_004026545.1 Mormoops blainvillei | reverse complement strand
GAAAAAGATTCCAAAAGGTTCCCTTACAGAAAAGAATAAGCCATTCCTAAAATTCGTAGGAAAACTCAAGGGACCCCAAATAGCCAAAAGCAGTACCAAAAAAGAACAATGCTGGTAGTCTCACACTTCCCAAATTTAAAATTTACTACTAAGCTACTGTAATCAAGATAGTATAGTAGTACCATAAGGATAGATGTGAGCCAATTGAATGGAATGAACTGTCCAGAAACAAACTACTGCATATACACTCAACCAAGTAACAAGGGTACCAAGACAGCTCCATAAAGAAAAGATCTTTTTTTTTCCTACAAATAGTGCCAGAAGAACTTATAAGCATATGCAAAAAAATGAAGGTACACCCCAACATCACTCCACTACAAAAAATTAAGTCCAAATGGTCCCAAGAAAGAAATATAATGACTAAAAGTATAAAAGTCTTAGAAGAAAACATAGGTGTAATTCTGCATGATCTTGGATTATGTAATTGTTTCTTAGATATGACAACTAAAGCACAAAGAAGAAAAGAGGTAAATTAGATTTCATCAAATGTAAAAACTTTTGCAATGAAAAGGACACCATCAAAAAAGTGAAAATACACTCACAGAATGGGAGAAATTATTTGCAAATCATATATCTGATAAAGAACTTTTATTATAATATATAAAGAACTCTTACAGTTCAACTTTGTTTTGGGCAATTAAAGTGGCATAATTATATCTTTACATATAGTTTCACTTCTTATGGGAGATAGTGGACTTTGTAATAAACCTCACTTAGAGAACCTCAGTACCACTGAAGGTAACTTCCAGGAAAACTGTTGTTAGGGTCCTGCTCTCTTATTTGCTCACAGTACAGTAGAATACTTAGGACTGTAGGTTCCATTATTCTTAAAGTCTTGGCCTTCTCTTTAATTACTTGGCTGTGAAGTTCATGAGTGCTTTGATCTAAAGAGAGAGAAATTATTCCTTAACATTGGCAAATACTTGTAAACTAAGGGGAATGAGCTTGTTGCAGAATGCTTGTAAAGCAGAGGCCACCATGGTAATGTCATATTTAATTCTAATATATTTATTGTACATAGCAGCTAAGAGAATCAAATGTCAAAGACTGACACTGTTAATTTGATCACATAACTACATGTGTACCAAAAAATCAACTTATTGTTTTACAGTTTCCTTTAGGGGGCAAAAGAGTTTTCAATATCTTTGTGATTACCTCATGGAAATCATTCTTCTTGGTTTTAAGAAAAAAAAATTTTTAAGATTTTATTTTATTTTTTAGAGAGAGGGGAAGGGAGGAAGAAGGAGAGGGACAAAAACATTGATGTGCAAGGGAAATATCAATTGGTTGCCTCTCACTGCCTCTTGCAGGCCCCCAAATGGGGACCTGCCTGCAACCTAGGCATGTGCCCTAACTGGGAATCAAACCTCCAACCTTTGGGTTCACAGGCCAGCACTCAATCCACTGATCCACACCAACCAGAGCAGAAAGTTTGTTTTCTATCCTGAGTAAACCGATAACTCACAAATGTAATTGTTACTAAAGAAATAAGTAACAAATAGCCAAAAACTGGTGGTTAAAAATCCACTAAAAACATTATTTTATTCACAAATCAAAGAAATAGTCATGAAGCACTTCTTATAGCTCTAAAAATACTCAGCTAAATCTTTGAAATATTTTCTAGTGGGATCAGACTTCACATGAAGCTTCCCATAGAATGCTGTTATTTCTATGTTGCTGACATATAGAACTAAAACTCTGAGAATTTGCTTAAAAGTGTTATGATATATAAAATAAGCAACCACCTATGCACTGAAAAGTTATCTCATTTTGACATCCAACACTATAGAAAACTTATTTATAATTCCATCATAAATATATAAGGTACTTTAGTTTTCAAAGTGCTTTCACATATTTGATAGAGCAAAAGGCTATATTTACCATGTAGTAAAAATAGCAGTTTCCCTCCCAATTAATGTATTAAATAATTACTTTGAGTTGTATTCGAAAAATAAGATTTTGATTTCAAATGCAAGGGAGTGACTCATAACTTCCTTTTTTTTTTTTTAAAAAAAGGTCTGTTTGGTATTTTAGAAAATATCATTTTTTAATGTATTCCATTAATAAGATTATAACCTGGGTCATTCTGGTCATGTTCCAGTCACCTGGTGATACCTGGTGGTAAGCTGGGAAATGATCCAGCATAACAGACAGGCTTAGTTCCAGGCTTCAAATGGAACAATTCAGATGCTGCCCAACCCCCAGGTAATTGGAATTTAAAAAAACAATTGGGAGACTTCTGGTCAGGATGGTGACACAGGCAGACATGGCTCACCTCTTTGCACAGCCACATCAAAATTACAACTAAAATATAGAACAGCCATCACTCAGGAATGTCAGAAATTCAGTTGAATGGAAGTCTGACAACTACAGAATTGAAGAAACCATACCTGTCCAAGATTGGTAAGAGGGGTGCAGATATGGAACAGATTGTCCCCACACCCATGCGGATAAAAATTCAAGATGGCTATCTCAGCATTGAGGAGTCCCAGATCCACACCAGGCCCATCAGCCCAGGATTCCAGTGCCAGAAGAATAAATCCCTACAACTTCTGGCTGCAAAAACCAGCAGGGACTTAGTTGGCGGAAGAGGCTGCTGGGGCCCTAAGCAGTTTCTCTTGGGAAACCCACACATGGACTCACCTACTCAGACTCACTCCCTCTTGAGTGCTAACACAGGGGTGGCAGCTTGAAAGGTATCAGTGGTATACAGGGAGAGACTGAAGTGTCTGGCCATTGTCCCTTTGCTGAGCCCTCCCCACACAGAGCTGGTAGGCTGGTGCCATATCTGAGACTCCATCAACCTGGCTGACACACCTTGGAGATCCACAGACGCTCTATGCCTCCCAGCTTATGGGCCCACCCAAGCTTCTTTTCCATAAGAATTGCTGGTCTTGGCTCCTAAATACTATCAAAAAGCAACAGCTGGCTTCAGTGAGCCCTAGCAGCAGCCAGATTAATGTCATAGGTTGGCTTCACCTGGGAATCTCCAAGCCCAGCACAAGTAGCAGCCATCTCAGATTGCTCTAAATCTCAGGCAGAGTACCCTGGGCGAAACAGAGGTTGGGGCTGACCCTGGCCTGCACCAGCCAGGAAACCCCAGGGCCAATGCACCCAGTGGACAGCTACAGACCACATCAGAGCATCACCACCCTGCCCCTGCACAGCTGATCCTTCACAGAGGGCAGAGGCTGGTGGTCAGTGGTCACAGCCAGACCTTGCAGCTGAATGGCCTGGGTAAATCCCTCCCATTGACCAGCCAACAGCAACCAGGGCTCAACTACAAGAGGAGGGTGTACTCAGCCCACACAAAGGGCACACCTCAAGTACCCAGCTTGGGTAACAGGGGAGGCTATGCCACTGGACCCTACAGAACACTTACTACATTAGGCCACACTACTAAGACACAGAGTCAAAGCAGGTCTACCCTAAACATAGAAACGAACACAGAGAGGCTGCTAAAATGAGAAGACAAAGAAACATGGCCCAAAGGAAAGAACAAATAAAAACACCAGAAAAAAACTACATGAAAGGGAGATAAGTAATCTATCAGATGCAGAGTTCAAAATGCTGTTTATAAGGATGCTCAAGAAACTTAGTGAGGACCTCAGCAGCATAAAAAAGATCCAGTCAGAAATGAAGCATACACTAATTTAAATAAAGAACAATTTACAGGGAAACAACAGTAGAATGGATGAAGCCGAGAATCAAATCAATGATTTGGAACATAAGGAAGCAAAAAACAGCCACATAGAACAACAAGAAGAAAAAAGAATCCAAAAAAATGAGGAGAGTATAAACAGCCTCTGGGACAACTTCAAGAGGTCTGACATTTACCTCATGGGGGTGCTAGAAGAAGAGAAAGAGAAAGAAATTGGAAATCTATCTGAAAAAATAGTGAAAGAAAACTTTCCTACTTTGGTGAAGGAAATAGACATGCAAGTACAGGAAGTACAGAGTGTCCCAATTATGATGGATGCAAAGCGGCCCACACCAAGACACATCATTATTAAAAGGCCAAAGGCTAAAGATAAAGAGAGACTCTTAAAGGCAAAATAAGTCAGTTGCCGGAAGGTTGCCAGATGGGCAGTGGTGGGAGGAGACTGAGTAAAGAGGTAAGGAAATTAAGTACAAATAGGTAGTTACAGAATAGCCACAGGGAGGTAAAGTACAGTACAGGAAATGGAGTAGTCAAAGAACTTATACAGGTGACCCATGGACATGAACAACGGTGGGAGTATTGCCTGAGGGAGTAGGGGGTGCTAGGTGGTGGGGGGCAAAGGAGGAAAAATCAGGACAACTGTAATAGCATAATCAATAAAATATAATTTAAAAAAACCAAAAACAATTGGCCCCTCAGTACAAAAATATCTTGTCTTGTTCCCGCTCTTCCCATTTAGAAGAAAGGAATCATGATAGAAAGTAACAAAACTCAGGCAATTTTTATACTTATAAATTATCGGTATTATTAATTAAATGAATTGAGATTAACTCCTCACTCCTTTTCAGGGTAAGATAGTGAAATACCACTCCAGGCCACAAACAAAAATGAGTAACATCAATTCAGCCTCTCAAGGCAGGCTAATTGCTGCTGGTTTGTACTCATGAATGGAGGTGGGGGTGGGTGGGGCAGGGGAGAGGGTGGGGTGAAAATGGGGACAACTGAAGTTGAACAATAAAAAAAATAAGGTTAAAAAAAAACCCAAAATGAATGGAAGTCTTTTATACAAAGCTTTTCCAGTAGAAAAAATCAGGAATAGTCTAGCAGAGAGAAACATTAACCAAAATGGTTAAGTATTGTTTTATAAAGATAAATGCTGTCAATTAATGCCTACAAATGTTTGTTTTGGCATGCTGTTTATGGTTCTTTAATGGTAAAATCACTTTAAGTCCTATTCTCTTCAGTCTGTTATGGCTGTTGGAATCTATCCAAAACTATTTCTTATAATTCTCTGTTGAATGGCTCCATAATCTCCTTTTGAATTTTGCTTCTTTTCCTATAATCCTGAAGAGTAATTATAGGAAGAGGAACCAGCATGACAACCAGGATGTATATTTTCAAATGGCAAAATCAATACCACATAGGAGTATTCTTTAGGGTTTACAGATAGCCAAAGGATGATGTCGTTTCAGTGCTGTTGTCAGAGAATTAAAATATGTTTGCTCAAAATATTTTTCGAAATTCTTTGCTGATCCATGAAATGCTTTAAAATAAACCTCTTTGTCTCCTGTTCTTCTCAGAGCTATTTGAATCCTGAAACATTATGGGAATGAGGGTTAAGCAAAGCTACAATTTGCCTATAATTTGTTGGTGGTAATTGGAGACAGGGTTGGTAATTGGGGTCAGAGAAGTAGTTCTTTTAAAAGACCCTACAGATAAAATAAATTCTAACATTTATTACTTTGGACTTAAAAAATTGTACCTTGCGTTGTATGTACTGTAATAAGCTTGAAAACACAGTAATACGGTATATGAATATTATTTTAAAATACATTTCTTTCCTACTTTAATTATACATATTAACTAATAAACAGCTTTGAATTTCCAACAATCATAAGTATATATAAAATTTTTAACATGTTTAGTTGTTTTCTTGTCTTTGTGTGAATGGGCTTTTCTCTGGGAATATAAGGATCTTATTCATTATAACAAAGTATGTGAGATTATTGTATTTTTCTTTTAGATAAGTCAGTAGAGCTCTGTGTAATAATTTATGGATAGAACCAAATACCTAAGTCTAGGTCAGCATATGTAGGTTCAATTAAATTACACTGCTAGCATTTCGAGTAGTGGCAATTCATTGTGGAAATTTCTAAAAATATATAAAAAGAGACAAATAAGAACTATACAGAATATCAAAAGCCAATATTATATTATGCCTTGGCCGGGTGGCTCAGTTGGTTGGAGCATGGTCCCATACACCAAAAAGGTTGTGGGTTCAATCCGTCAGGGCACATACCGAGATTGCAGGTTTGATACCCAGTCGGGGCGTATATGGAAGGCAACGAATCCATGTCTCTCTCTCATGTCAATGTTTCTCTTTCTCTCCCTTCGTCTCTAAAATCAATTAACATATCCTTGGGTAAGGAATTTTTAAAAAGTCAATATTATAACATCAAGCTTTTCTGAGGTTTCTGTAATTATTTTTGTTCTAATGAACTCCATGTTGTGGTATTCTTGGGGTCAAAATGAAGGTCATTATAAAAATCAAAACACCATTCCAATATGCGGTGCCATGTATGCACTGTATTCCAGGAGCAAGGAATGGAAGCAGTCACTCCAGGTACAGGCAATAAGGAATGCGTTGTTTGGAGAGCACTTAAAAACAATAAAATTTATGAAAAGTCATCTGCTTTTTATTTTTGGGATTAGGGTGAACAATGAGTGATAAAATACTCTTCCTCCCTGTTGGGCAGAGACTCCCACCACTCCACCCTTTGAACGCTACTGCCTGTGTCAGCTCAAAAATGCAAACACCCAATGCATTTTGAGATATTTATTGTGTAGAAGGATCTCATTTCCACTTTTATTTTCAACTTTTGAAAATATAAATATAGAAGAATGTTATCAATACTAATGAAAGCAGCCATAGCCTGTAATAACTTTAAATGTAAAATATACATAATGCATATTTTTTAAAATTCCAGGGAAGTTGAGAGAGGAACTGTGGACATGAGCTTACAGATATAGTAGATGTTGAGCATTTAAATATTGATAATCCAGTGTTTTAAAAAGTCACAAGTAAGGAAATAACTGTGAGAGCAAAACATGTCACGCTTGCATTTAATGCATGAGAATTTGTGACTATAAAACCAAGCTCCCACTAAGGATTTGACTCCTTAGAAATTCATTCTAAGACTTAGTATAAGACCTTTTTTTTTTTTTTTCATATAAGACATCCATCCCTAAATAAGGATTTATCACTTTATTGACCTGGACTAATACAAACTGTTTCGATCAAGTTCACATTATTGAAGACTGTGTGTATTTTAGGCTGACTCCTTGGACCCTGAGTTCATGAGGATATGAAGAATTGTGGAACCAAAACCCCCCCCAAAAAAAATTTGTAAAAGAAAATAAACATTAAAGCACAAAAGCACCTGCACTTATGTTCTCACTGCCCACAGTTTCCCATACTTAAAGAATTCTCCAACACTTTACCTATAACACTCTGGCGTTAGACTAGTGCGTTTTGGGCACAAATGTTTTCTTTCAAATGCTCTGGTATAGGTGGGGGAAAAAAACCATAATGAACCAAAAAAAAAAAAAGAAAGAAAACCATAAACATTTTATATATATGCAAAAAGGCAAACACAATGACCAAAGTTTAAAGAAACCATGTGAAATACAAAGTAAAATTTCTTAGTAGTATATGTAAAATAATAATTTTACTTGCCTTGGGCAGATGCCTTAATTTTTCTTTCCTTTGTGAGGGCACTGACTAAATTAGAATGACAAGAAGTTCACTTCCAGGATATGCTACTCAGGATATTATTTATATGTGTGTTTGTATATGTATATGAACTCTATCATAGCCTATAAAAGATACATGTTTAACTGGAAGAAAAAACTGTACCTCTGTTATTTATAAGTCAGTTCACATTTGCATTATCAAATCAAATCATTGTTGGTTGGATATAAATTTTGTTGGCTTTCAGGAAATAAACACATTTGCACATTTAGAAAATGTGTTTATATTTCCACATGTAAAACTAATATGTGTCAATTTCTTGGGCAAGCAGAATTCCAGCGTTAGAATACATTCTTACATGAATTATTTCTAAATTATTACTTAATCTTATAAGCGATTTACAATTGGGATCTTCATTAATATGTATTTATTGATAAATATATAATTGCTGTGCTTTGTTAAAACACTGGCCTTTTGCCATTCTATATTTATATTCACGTTATGTGTGATATACATTAAATATATAGCATACAAACCAAAAGCAAAAAGAGGAATCTCACTTAAAGCCAGAATCTGACTTCAAATACCCCTGTTAAAAATAAAATTTCCAAGGTAGTGTGTAAATTCATTGTTTGAAGCAGTTTCTCATTGGGTCAAGGTTAAAAACTGTAGTTCAGTTCCCAGGTAAATCCACAGAAGTCTATTTAACTCATAATTTAAATGAATTTTAGTACCATGCTTAAGAGATACAGAAACTATTCACCAACTGAGAAGTTTGTTTTTGTTTGGTTTTCTTTTTCTATAGGAACTGGTTTTTAGCTGTGGGACCAACACTATCCCAACACTTTGCGTCTTAGGAATGATGGTCAGGGTCAACGGCAACAGAGAAAAGGACAAAAGAAAAATTAGTAGCAGCATCACATAAGAAAAAATGGAGTCTGCAAGGAAGTGGGTGACTAATTGGGTAGGTATCTGTAAGTGAAGGTGGTTTTGCTACTGCCCTACCCAAACGTTAATTAATTTAAGAAATAACTTTATTTTAGAAGTGAAAGTTTCAAAAGGTAACAAAATAACAAAAAATTTTTAACAAAATACGTCTCTGATCATCATAAGGGGATGTTTTCTGTGATTGAAAAATATAATACAAAAGTACAAACTGTATTATGTTGGGCAAATCAATGTTTAGTTCTTAATTCCAAACAAAGTTTATATTATATAATAAGGTTTAGACCAAAAAAGTTTTGAAGAAAAATTTTCATTTACATATTTACAGCCCCAGTGCAGTCTGGCCTGTGTACAAAGCCTGCCTATGGTTGTAGAGAAAAATCCTCCGGTAGACTTAAAGCTTTACAGGTGTACTCTATGTGATTAGATGTCTTTTCCTTGAAATGTTAGAATGCTTTAGTGTTATTCTATTATTGTTTCCCTGTTCCATAGAACTGTACCCATTTCTCCATTTTTAGTAGCATAGAGATATGCTGAATAGATAGGGCAGGAGAGAAATGAAAACTTATATTCCATAATATTAGCAAATCAATAATAAAACATTCTAAAAACAATTCCAAGGAGCTCCAGTGGAACAATCGGTTACCATGCGGTACTTATAAAAATAATTCCAGAAAAAGAATAGACACCATGTTTAAAAAAGGAAGACTGATCATTCAACCTCTGTGGGCTCTGAGGACCATAAATTAACCTTAATCCACAAACCTTTAGCTGCCTTAGCCCTCAGACTGCATTTTGCCACAGATTTCCAGTTGTGCCAATACATATGCAGGTGACTCACCCTCTGACATCAGCAATATTTAACTGGCTCTTTTTTAAATAAAAAAAATAGACTTGCATTTGAAAACAACAATAACAAACTTAAAGATATAATTATTGCATTAAAACATACTTATATAATAATATACTTTTATATTATAATATTAATTTGATGGATATTTGTTTATTATTCTACTCAGTCTTGTTCTTCAAATATGCCTGGAAAAGAATTTTAGATAAATTTATAAGTGAAAATATTTAAATGTTCCATTACTTTATAAGTACTGGAAAATGTATGTTTGGTTATTATGAAAAAGCAAATTAAAACTCCCCAAATGTACCTAGAAGATTACACATATATATTACACAGAAGGAGTAGGGATTCCTTCTTCTTCTTCCTTTTTCTTGAGGGAAGAGCTAACGAGCTTGAGCTTTAATTAACAGGTAGAAAAAGCAATTTTAAACATATACTAAATTAAAAGTTCTATTAGTAACTACCTAAGTTTTTAAGTCACTAGGTTTCCTAGCCACTTCAATGGAATCAGCAGTCATAGATCCAGCACCAACTCCAAGGCTGGACCGCCGTAATGACAGTTCCAAGGCAGAAATCTGACGTAACTCTTTGCGACACAGCTTTACAGGCATGACACCATGAAGCTGTCTCACATTTCCCACTGGCTGAATTTGGGGTGATGGTTGACTGTGAGGTTTTGTAAACTGATTTTCCTCTATTTCTGTTTTATCCTCACTGCTTAACAAATGCTCACTAGTGGGTGCTAAGGAACTATAAATCGGAGGTAATTCTGGGCCATCTTCCCAAAGCCTCAGAGGATTTGGTTGTGTTCTTGAGTTGCTTGCCGAACAGTCTAATTCTCTTTCCCTTCCACTTAACTTCATACTTTCAGTTCTAGATGCCCATTTTAATTCTTCTGAAACCGTGCCTGCTTCTTCTGTATTCAGGGCTCCATCTCCAGCATCATGATCTAAAAGTAATTCAAAAAGAAAAAAAAAAAGATTTCTTCATAAGCAGGTATTTTAGTCATGATATCCTAACACAATTACATGATTATCGCTCAATATAAATTTTCAGTTTTTTTAATTAAATGACTTCTTAGACAAATAGAAGTGTGAATATGAATTATTCTTATTTTACTTTGAGACATCTTGCATATGAATAACTGAGAACTTTTCATCCCTCGAACAAAGTTGAGAAATAGTCTGCTAGTGATTCTGGTACTCCCTGGGAACACTGGGGTGCATTGACTGGGCCTCCCTGTTGCCCTTCCACGCCTGCGCTCCACTGAGCTTGCCACTGGTGATCACATTCCAAATCCTGGCTAAGTGAAGCCAGCACTGGAGAATACTGTCTCTGCCCCTATCTCCAGTGACTCTTCCGGGACTTGGCACTATATGTGTGAAAACCTAGTCTTGGTTAGCACTCCTTGCATGACAGGAGGGTTCTGCTCTCTGAATATATTCTGGAGTTCTACTATCAAAATGGAGATGGGAGCATAGGCCCTCAGTGAGGGATACACTGCTGGAACAAAGCTTTGAGGTCCTCAAATCATAGAATCATCTAACAGCAAAGACAAAAATTTGCTTAAGGAAAGTCCATATGGTTATTGGGCCTACTATAATGAAAAATGCCAAATTTAACATATGTTGACACACGATTAGTACGCTTCTAGTCCTACGAATACCGAGTTTAAAAACAGAGGTTGCACAATGGCAGCTCCCAAGCCAAATCTGGCCCATACACAGTCTTTACTTAGCTTATAAAATAATATATGACCCAGCCATGGCCAGTGTGGCTCAGTTGGTTGGAGTGTTGTCCCATAACCAAAAGGTTGCAGGTTTGATTCCCAGTCAGGGCACATGCCTGGGCTGTGGGTTCAATCCCTGGCCTGGGCACATACAGGAGGCAACCAATCGATGTTTCTCTCTCTCCCTTCTCAAAGTGATGAAAAAACTGTCCTTGGGTAAGGATTAAAAAAATAAAGGAAATAAAATAAAATTAAAATTAAAAAATAATATAAGACCCAAATTTTTAAATTTACAGTTTCATATAAAAACATAGACTTCCAGCATTTCTAGGAAAAAAGAGCACTGATAGTTTCTGCCTGGCAACAGCAACTGGAGCAGAGTCGCCCCGCCTATCTAGACTATGACTGCAGTCACCACTGCTCACTTTGGCTTCCCTGGCTCCTGCAGGCATGCTAGTTTGTGACCCCTGGTTTAAAACATAATTGATTTTCTGGTTTTTAAAATTCTCTCTCAAAAAAACCTTAACTAGTAAATGACATAGATCCTCACACAGAACTAGCAGATCCTCACAGAGTTGACCATAGACAGTGGCTCCCAAGGTGTGCTTCACATTAGAGTCAGTAGGAATCTTTTAAAAATCCTGATGCCCAGGTCACAGTGCCATATGTGAAAGAGCACAGCTGGGATCACGGCAGAAGCTCACTCCCAAGCCCACTCGGATTCTTAGAAAGTTTCCCTCTTCCAGAATTTTACCATTAGGCAACAAATTAGAGAAAGATTAATTCACCCAAGGTCACAAAGCTAGTAAAATAAGGTAGGATTCCAATCCAGATCTTCTGACTCTAGTATCCTCACACAGTTTTACAGTGATTTAAACTGATACAAGGATAGAGATTTAAATACTTAAATAAGTGAACAGACTGTGTGTCCATATAACCTGATTTTATCCTCACAAAATATATTAGAAAACAGATGCACTATACAAAGGCATGACCAAGAAGTGACCACAGTATTTTGGTCAAAAGATTAATTTTCATGCACTTGAAAATGCTAAAAATAATCAAAGAACATAGATAAGAGCCTGATAGGCAGACAGTGAAAATACTGCTATCAAAAACCAATGAACTCAATAAAAGACAGTTATGTATTAACTAGGATACTGATTATTAAGCACATAGTACTTTTTAGGCAACTCAGTTTCATATATCTAAATTGCTATATTTTATAATTCAAATAAATCTTGTTTAATGTCATTATATTAAACTAACATTTTGAGATAGGATATAATACAAGCTATTTCCCCAATATGATTTCAACTGTATTTTTTCAAAGCATGGGGGAAATACTGACAAGATTTATACCAAATGTTAATGGGTCTGGATAGAATTATGGGTGATTTTTTTAAATCACCCATATTTTTAAATTTTCCTATAATGACTATCACTTTTTATAGCAAAAAAAAAAAAAGGATGTTAAGATGTAGGTAGAAGAGCAAACCAGCTGAAATAATATCTTCAACATTAGCAAGACTAGCTCTTCCCAGAGAGCTGGTCAGACAGGTGTAATCATCACTTTACACATCTCTGAGATGATTCAACTTAGAGGTATGTGTGTTTGCCTCCTTCAAGAGCAGGATGAGGATCCAAGTTTCTTGAACCTGCATACCACCATACCACACGGTCATTTTAAGAGATATCTAGTAGACACAGCAGCATAATCATGGGCCATTTAAACACTAGATATCTTATGTCAGATATCTCAAATTTGAAAGTTGGTATAAGCTAAAATGGTCTTATGCTGATTGTTCTGTTTCCTATTTAACATCTTTTTACATTTTAATTTTTTATAAGTAGTGTTTCAAATAAAAGCTTCAGCCAAATATTGCAAGCAGTTCTCAAGTAAATGTTTTAATTCTATCAGTAACTACCTCTGCATTACTACGTTGAAAATCAGAAAGTTTAGTCTCTTTGGCTAGATTTGTACATTTGCATCACATCTCTATCCTAAGACAACTTTTATCCTAGAATACTGGACCAGGAGTCAGAAAATGAAGGACTTAGACCATATTCTTATTACTGTTCTGTTCATGAGTCACTTGCCCTCTGTAAGTTTCAATTCTTTCCTCTAAAAATAGGGTTAGCAGATACGAGCCTACCTTGAGTCTGAGGGTTAAATGGAACTACTTCTGGGAATATGTGTAAATTATAAATATCATAAATATAAGGTATCATTAGAACTACTTTTCTAAAATATTACTGTTTTAAATTTTAAAACTATGTTAATTCTGCTTGCATTACCTATTCAACATATAAACTTTTCATTACCCATACATATATAATTTTTCACTGGTCTTTTGTTGTATCCATCTTTAAGCAGTTTTCTCTACAGATACAAAATAGTTATGTTCTAAAAGGTTGTAAAAGCAAATTTTCATAAGCCATACTTAAAGTATTAGAAGTCTTCTATTTTCTCTAAAGGAAGGCTAATTCTTTTATAAAGTGTAGAATATATACTTTCAGAAATATTGATTCCTCTTTGGCGAGCTTAAAGAAAACATACTTTAATCATGGCACTTTTTACTTTTGCAAAGTATTTTGTCATGTTTTAGCATTTCATTTAGGAAGGTGCTACTTCTACATCTCTACATGTAATTAGGCAAGAAAACATCTTTTGCTTCAACAATGAGTTTTATTACATTTTTGAGTTTCCAGAGGTCATGATATGAAAAAGACCTCATTGATCTTAGAAATACATATAATATGTTTTCACCTTTACTTTTATTATATCTATTTATTTTACATTTTTGTGTGATAATCAGAAGACTTAATTTACTATAAAATAGGAAAACAATAGCTATCTTAGATTATAGGATTATTTTAAGTCAGGGAACACAAAAGACCATGGCACATGGCAGGTAATCAATACGTGTAGTTCCCTTCACACCTATATATTTATTCATTCATTCACTTTTCCTATGGTTCTTTCTGTCTTACACATAGACTAGAGAACTATTTTTATTTACTGAGTCAAACAGAAGGTACATATCAAGTCCTAAATAACCAGGTCCACCGGGAACAGCCACACTACAAATCAGACCAACTACATCAAATGCTAGAGAAACAGTCAGCATGACAAGCAGCACTGAGTGTCTTACGTTCTGATGGCACCAGTCGCCTCCGCACTGCTTCCCCTAACAGTTCCTTAAGTTTCTTCTTAAGATCTCTGCTGGTTTTCTTATAGAAATAAAGATCTTTTTCCAGCTGTTGGATTTTATCTTCATATGTTTTTAAAGTTTCCATAATGCCTTCCCCATCTGGCTCTATACAACAGAAATTTACATTTAAAATCAGCTATAACGACTGAAAAGTAGGTTTTAACATAGCCCCCAGACCACATTTAAAGCGTCAGAAGTATATTACCATCGTATCTGTTACCTGAATGGATTTGTTTTCATCTATAATTTGGATTCTTCTGCCTGTAAAATTTTTCAAAGTAGGATTGGTGCCTTAGTCACCTTCTCTACCCTACCCCCTACAAGCTACTACATTTTTATGATTCATAAGCACTTTCTGAGTAGCTACTAACTAGATTTATCCTTAGAACAACAGAAGGATTTTTTTTTTATAAAAAGTTCACATTTGGAACTCTGTCCATCAGCTGCATCAATATCTTAAAGTTTATATCAGGAATAATGGGTATACGAAAAGTCACAAGCCTAATGTTTATAGGCTGAGAAAATATACAACCAAAAACAAAACAAAACAAACCCCCCCCCAAATCTGTCAAAAGAAGCTAGAAAGGTTAAATTAGAAAGGAAATCACCACAAAAGAAAAGGAAATAACATAAGGAAAGTTCTAGCTTATGCCACAATATAATAACTTGAAGCTTCTCATTACTATTTTTGAGTGTCTAAAAATGTCCCCATTGGGGTATGTTCTAAAACTGGTAAAACTCTGTATCCTTCAGAAAGTACAGACTTTCAGACTTACTCTTCCCTATTGGTAAATTTATAAAATGGTCCTAACTGGTTTGTACTTTTCTTTTGTTATAATTGTCCATTTTGTAAAATTTTATCTAGGTGTATTTGTATATTTACAGGGTGGGGCAAAAGTAGGTTTACAGTTGTTCATGTGGAAAATATATAATAATTAATAAATAATAATAAAAGAAAAAACTGTTTCATGTACTCACAACTGTAAACCTGTTTTTGCCCCACCCTGAATAATTAACCCATCATATTCTTTTAAAAAATACTTCAAACTAAATAACATCATAAGTCAAAAGCCCCATAAAGGATATCAAATAAATAAACTTAATTTTATATCCCATATTCAACTGAAGTTACAAAATTTATAAATTGTTAACATTTTCAGATACAACTTCGTTATGAAAAACCTGTCCCAGTTTTAGAAGTGAATTTTTAAGGCTCTCACTTTTAGAGCCTTAAGACAGAAGTAAAATAAGGTAAGCACAGCACCTTTGAATGATGTGATGTATGGAATCCTGTCAAGAAAGTTCTGTCATCAGGCAACTGGATGCCAATTAACTAATTATAGAATTAACTTAGAGGCAAACTGTCTCAACTCTCAAATTCATATATTTTGCAATTTTCTGCTTCCTCAGGTTGCTTCTTCCTGATCCCTTTTAACTCACTTCCAGCTATAGATTCCTAAGAATCAAGACTAAGCAGCTAAGCAGCCTGGATTGAAGCATTATCAGTATCACCTGGCAGTGATTTTGTTGCCATAGCAACTGTTTTGCGTGCCAGCAATATGCCCAGGTAATGTGAGGACTGCCTGCTATGACAGTTCTTTCCACACTAGAGTTGACGGTTGAACTACTGTAAACTCATATGTGCCCATCAATGGCAGACAAATTTTGACCTAAGGTATAACCTTAATGCATAAAAGTTATAATCAACTGAAAATTATAATAAGAAATATAACTAGAAATCTGACAGAACTTATCACTTTAATTTTATGTAGGGAAGGTAATTTAAATATCAAGGTACTATATCCTGAGGAGACAGAAACTTTTCAACTGTATACCACAAAGCTAGAAGTCATCCCACATCTCTACATAAAAACTAGACCAACAAACTAACAGGATTGTAGCAATTCTTCTGTGTGGTGCTGGAGACAAGCACAGGGGATAGCATTTCAAGCAAGAATAGCCCTACATCAAAAGCAGCAATGCCAATATCTGCTAACTAAAACATGGAAAGCACAAAAACATGTATAAGTAGTAACTGTTGAAACATGTTGGACTTTTAAGTGATCAAATGCTGTTCTATCTTCCTTCCCAAATCCTCCTCCTACACATTATCTCTATAGAACTGACAACAGGAAAGGTACCTTGGAAATGATGTAACAGCAACTGCATTTTTTGCTCATGTTCCTTTTGCTGGACAGTCAGTCTCCGGTCACACTGCAGTTTCAGATGTTCCAGTGCAGATTCCAACTCACGAACCATATTATCTTGTTCCAGAATCTTCATTTTAATTTCTTTATTCTGTAACTGTAGTTTTCGTTCAGCTTCTCGCAAATTAACCACCTAGCAAATACATATTTTGACCTTTTAAGTGTGTTTTAGATAGCCTGATACAATACATTAATCTACTTCTGTTAGGCTTTGTAAGATAAACTTCCTTAATCATCATAGTATAACTAGGCTAATGCTTTGCAATATACCCACAGAATAACCTAACAACCTTTTTAATTTGTTGGGATTCTGAATTGGTAGTAATTTTGTTTTAAGAATAACATTGCTCTACTAATCACCACTTCAACACTTCTTAGACACGTATAATCCCATAATTTACATTTTAATCCTGTAATTCTATTTCTCTCGTCTAAGCAAATTCAGAGCTAAAAACTCTTGTAACACTTAGATAATTCCCCATGTTAAGTCCAAAATGGATATTATAGATAAGTGACAGAAGTTTTTAAACTCTAAATACAGATATTGGTTTTAGACTATACATTTAGTCCATTGGGTTCTTCTCTGCATTGATATGAAGTAAAAATGACTGTGTCACAAAGCTTGTTAATAATATAACGACCTTTTTAGAAAAATACTCATTAGTACAAATGGTTCTCAGGATTAGAAAATCCACTGACCTTGGCCTGGATGTTTTAGGTTAAGAACACTTGAGCTGAGAGCACCATAAAAGAGTTATCTATATCCAAACCTCGGACAGTACTCCACCATTTTTCTGCCCTCCGCACCCAGCGATAGGATATACTCATAACATAGCTTTCTACTGACAGTAACAATCCAAGGGGAGGGCTGTGTATAACATTTCCATTATTCATGTTTATTTCACTTGTCTAACAGAATTAGCATTTTATTTTAAAACTTCAATTTTTATTGTTCATTAATTGTCTGATATTCCCTTAAACTGCATACACTTTTCAGAGGAAAAAGTCATCTACTTGTTTAACACTTCGTTATATATATCGTAAGAGAATACATTAGAGAAAAGACGGATGTGGTTCTCCATGGTACAAAATATCTCTGGATCAGCAAATTGTCCAATACATATAAAAAACAAAATGTTTTAATTAATATGAAGCACATTCAGGTTAATGCTAAAATCTATTACTGTCTTTGCCAGTTATGTGCCACTTCATATCGATTTCATATCATATACCATTTCCATATCAATTCACAGATAATAATGAAAAAGTAAATGTACCCCTCTCCTACAGCAATGAAGGAAAGGGGACCCAGGCTTAGAGGCCCTTAATTTTTCATGAATGCTGATTAGCAACGCCCAAATCTAAAAATATCAAGAAGTAGTGACTGAGGAATATAGCTTAAATTCTTTTATTTTAAACACTATTTCAAAAAGCTCTTCTTTCCAAAGGTCCTTCAACTTTAAGAACCACACAAAGTCAGGCCTACATACTCGGATAATCACAAAGCTTTCTGCTGATAGCATACAGTGCTATAAAGAGAAATCAGGCTTAAGTCTGGAGTTACACCATCAAATCTTTAAGGTTTTCAATTTCCTTAAAATTTCTAAATAAATGTGAGATATATGAGCATCTTGGCCCTTATTTAGAAGATCCGCTATCCCTCAAAAACTAACCTTATTGAAATATCTGAAAAGGATAGCTCTAATCTCAATAGGATTCAGGCCAATTAGTTTTTCCAAGACATTTGCTTCACTATGACAGAGGTTTTGAAATGAAGCTCTCAGCGAGTTCTGACGACTTTGGATACTTTCGTTCTTGTATTCAATTGCAGCTTCCAAAGCTTCAATCTCTTCTTCAAGTTGGAAAAGAACACGTTCTTCCTAGACATAATACAACAGAAATCACTCATTTTAAATGAAATAGTATAACTTGGACTTTGTCATATACTTATTTGCTACGTTACCTGTATGTCCTAACTTAACATCACTGATAGGTTCTTGGAAACTGGAACTGTATGCAAAACAATGTATAACGAAACCAATTTTACCATACACTAATTGATATAAACAAGAGCTAAGTTCCTACAGCATATAT
Organism: Mormoops blainvillei; assembly: GCA_004026545.1. NCBI lineage: Eukaryota > Metazoa > Chordata > Mammalia > Chiroptera > Mormoopidae > Mormoops > Mormoops blainvillei. Next base: position 182,140 of record PVJD01002485.1, on the reverse strand, counting down.
CTGGTCATTAAAAACATCAGCAAATCTCTAAATAAAGACCCAAAATACTTCTAATATTAAACATTGAAATAAATGTCAGCTATACATACATTTAAGAAAGATTAATAAAAATGAGATGATGATTTTCTAGCCCACTGATTCCAGTTCAGGATTATGGGTGCCCAGAGTGTGTCCCTGAAGCTCATGGCTCAGGGTGGGAGCTCAGGGTGGGAACTCAGGGTGGGCTACCCTGTACAGGATGTCCTTCCACTGCAAAACATGCTTACACCCACACCAGTGCTCACTCAGACTGGGACAATTTAGACACATATCTTCTAATGTGCAGTGCTTCAGGATGTAGAAGGACACCAGAGTCCACCCTCACAGGCGTGGAAAACATGCAAATACCAAACAGACAGTGACTCCAGCCTGGAACTGATTTTTTTTCCTCATCAATGTTATAATGAAATGAGACTTCTGGTCAAGGTGGAGGTAGAGGTAAACACAGCTTGACTCCTCATACAACCACATCAAAATTACAACTAAATTAGAGAACCACCATAACTCAGGAGTGTTAGGTGAATGGAAGTAGGACAACTATGGAATTAAAGAAACCATATCCATGCACACTGGTAAAAGAGGTGGAGATGCGGAATGGGCTGGTCCCACACCCACATGTGGTGGATAAAAATTCAGGAGGGATATCGCAGGAGCGAGGGGTCCAGGCCCCAGACCAGGACTCCCAGACCGGGCCTCCAGTGCCAGCAAGGTAAGTCCCCATAAATTCTGGCTGTGAAAACCAGCAGGGATTGAGTCATTGGAAGAAATTTCTGGAGTCCCAAGCAGTTCCTCTTAAAGGACCCACACACAGACTTATTCAGAGTCACTCCCTCTGAGCTCCAGCTCCAGGGTAGCAGCATGAAAAGCACCAGTGGCACTCAGAGAGGAACTGAAGTGACTGGAGTCAGAGTGAGAACTGGGGACAGCTTTCTCCAAGGCAAAAAGGTGAGCAGAGGCCATTGTCTCTTTTCTGAACCCTCCCCTCATAGAGCCACAGAGACAGCAGGTGGGTGCCATATAGGAGAATTCATCAATGTGGCTAAGGTTGTTTGCCCCTCCCTGGAGATCCCCTGAGGCTCTGCCCCACCCAACTTACCTGTCCACCAAAGCTGTTAACAATGGCTTTTCCATAATGAAAGGCTTGTCTTGGCTCATGCTTCATATCTTCCTAAATCCTCTCAAAGAAGCAATAGCCAGCCTCAGTGAGCATCCTGCCCCTATACCTCTTGCTAAGTGGCCTCAGGCCAAGGACCAGCAGCAGTCAGCCTAGGTTCACAACTAGGCTTTGCCTAGAAAACTCCAAGCCCAGCACAAGTAGCAGAAATCTGCAGATTGCTTTGTAGCTCATGCTGGGTGGCTCCGGGCAGAACATGGTGGGGGCTGCCCTTGGTGCGCACCACCCAGGAAACCCCAGAGCCTGCGAAGCCAGTAGACAGCTACAGACAACGTTGGAGTACCACCACCCTGCCCCTGCACAGCTGATCCTCCACGGAGGGCAGAGGTTGGTGGTCAGTGGTCACAGCCAGATCTTGCAGCTGACTGGCCTGAGTAAATCCCTCCCATTGACCTGCCAACAGCAACCAAGGCTCAAATACAACAGGAGTGTGTACTCAGCCCACTCAGAGGGCAAACCTCATAGCCAGCTTGGGTGATAGGAGAGGCTGTGCCTCTGGAATCTACAGGACACCTGCTACTTTAGGCCACACTACCAAGACAGGGAGTCATAGCTACTCTACCTCATATATAGAAACAAACACAGGGAGGTTGCCAAAGTGAGGAGACAAAGAGACAAGATCCAAATGAAAGAAGAGATCAAAACTCCAGAAAAAAATTAAACAAAATGGAGATAAGCAATCTATCAGATGCAGAGTTCGAAACACTGGTTGTAAGGATGCTCAAGGAACTTAGTGAGGACCTCAACAGCATAAAAAAGATCCAGTCAGAAACAAAGAATTCACTAATTGAAATAAAGAACAATTACAGGGAAACAAGAGTAGAGTGGATGAAGCTGAGAATCAAATCAATGATCTGAAACATAAGGAAGCAAGAAACAACCAATCAGAACTATAAGAAGAAACAAGAATCCAAAAAAATGACATGGTGTAAGCAGCCTCTGGGACAGCTTAAAGCCTCCCAACAGTCACATCGTAGGGGTGCCAGAAGGAGAAGAGAAAGAGCTAGAAACTGGAAATCTATTTGAAAAAATAATGAAAGAAAACTTCCCTAATTTGGTGAAGGAAATAGACATGCAAGTCCAGGAAACACAGAGACTCCCACACAAGATGGATGCAAAGAGGCCCACTCCAAGACACAGCATAATTAAAATGTCAAAGGTTAAAGAGAGAATCTTAAAAGCAGCAAGAGAAAAGCAGCAGTTAGTTACCTACAGGGGAGTTCCCATAAGACTGTCAGCTGGTTTCTCAAAAGAAACTTTTCAAGTTAGAAGGGATTGGCAAGAAATATTCAAAGTCATGAAAAGCAGGGATCTATGGTCAAGACTGCTCTGGCCAGCAAAGTTGTCATTTAGAAATGAAGGGCAGGTAAAGAGCTTCCCAGACAAGAAAAAACTAGATGAGTTCATCATCACCAAAACATTATATGAAATGGCAAAGGGATTTATACATATCTATCAACTATTTAATCTAAAAAATAAACTAAGCAAACAGAAAGAACAGAGACAGAATCATGGATATGGAGAGCATTTTGATGACTGCCAGATGGGAGAAGGATGTAGGGGAATGGGTGAAGAGGTGAGGGGATTAAGAAGTACAAGTAGGTAGTTACAGAGTAGCCATGGGGATGTAAAGTACAGTATAAGAAATGGAGTAGCCAAAGAATGTATATGCATGACCAATGGACACGAACAAAGGTATGGGGATTGCCTGAGGAAGCAGGGAGGTGCTGGGTGAAGGGTGGCAGAGGGGGAAAGATTGGGACAATTGTAATAGCATAAGCAAAAAAATATAATTTAAGAAAAAGCATTATAACAAAATGACGTTATACAAGGACCTGCTGTATTTGAGTCTAACGGACTACTAAACTTTAAGAATGTTTATTCTTTGTAACACAGTGCACTGTTTGTATACACATGTATAACATATAATCATTGAATCCCCGCAATAAACCTATGCAGTAAATGGAAGAGACAGAAGCTTAGGTAAGTTATGAGACACTGTAAGGTCATACAGCAAATACTGATCACCAAGGAGTACACTCAAAGCCTCAGCCCACAGGATTAGCAATTTTTTCATATATCTCCCTCCATAGCTCCTAACATGTATATTATGTGTCAGTGAGATTTGGAGACCCTCTGATACTTCTTCAAGGATCTATTTTTTAAAATATATTGGTGGAAGGGAAAGAAGAAATAGATTCAGAATAAATTAAGAACTAGTAATCAGCCCTGACTGGTGTGGCTCAGTGGATTGAGCATTGGCCTATGAACTGAAAGGTTGATGGTTTGATACCCAGTCAGGGTACATGCCTGGGTTGCGAGCCAGGTTCCCAATTGGGGGCGTGCAGGAGGCAACCTGTTGATGTTTCTCTCGTCCATCGATGCTTCTCTTCCTCTCTTTCTCCCTCCCACCCCCTCTCTAAAAATAAATAAAATTTAAAAATTTTTAAAAATCTAAAAAAAGAAAAAAATTACAAACTGGGAGTTACAGAATAGCCATGCGGATGTACAGTACAGTATAGGAAATGGAGTAGCTGACCAAAGAGTTCATATACATGACCCATGGACACGAACAATGGTGTGGGGATTGCCTGAGAGAGTGGGGGTGCGGGGTGGAGGGGAGCAGAGGAGGGCAAAGGGGGAAAAATTAGGACAACTGCAATGGCATAATCAATAAGATATTTTTAAAAAGAACTAGTACTCAGATTTGAGTCTCTAGGGAAAAAGCAGTGTGGTATTATATAAAAAGTAGTAAGGATTTAAGGACAAGAAGCATTTCATAAGATTTCTATGAGACATCATTAGAGGGAATATATAGGCATTAAAAATGGTGGCAGCATAACATTTTTTCATAAAAATTATATGCCAGAGATTTCCTTTGTAGGAAAAAATATGATGAATACCTGTCAGAAAATCTAGTGGTTCTTTGAACTATCCAAATAACACATTATTTCGGGGAGGGATCGAAATCTCTGGTAAGAAATTATTTAGGACTTGCTGAACCTTGAATACATTTATCTGTATACCTGTACATGGGGTGGATGTCACCTCAACTTTAAGTTCCTTGAGGGCACAGTGTGTGGTCTATATTCATGGCCTGATTGCCTAGCACAGTATATATCACACAGTTTTAATTCAGTTAAGTGTCTAATGAATGAGTTAATGAAGAAAGAAGAGAAAAAATATTTTCATTATGTCTTGGTTATATAACCCAAGTGTTTCCACTTCTCTCCCTAACATTTAAAGAAAAATAATGTCAGTATTTCTAATCTACCTACAGAATAGAGCGACGTTCAGAGCTCCTTTTCTGAAATTCAGGGAAATGGTATGTAATAACCTATTCCAGTAGAAGGTCAAATACTTATTTTTAAAAGCCATTTTATAAAGTATCCTGAAAGACCCATTTTGAAAAAAGCGATGTTCTACAGCCATTTTGTTTCTCTGTGCAATCACTAACCATTATGGAGGGCCTGGAAGAGATTAGCCAAATAACGTATCTACACATATGCAGAGCCCATGGATATACGCAACAATGTGGTGAAGGCTTCAGTCAGGGACGGGTGGAGGGGGGAAAAACGGGGGACATCTGTGATAGTGTCAACAATTAAAAACAATAATTTAATGATTTGGCAATTGCTCCATAAGAAAGAAAATAATATTCACCTTTTAAAGAAAAATAAACTTAAATCCTGAAAGGTAATTATTTGAATGAATGAGGGACCAGAAAATAAAAGCAAATTATCCGAAGAACATATTTGACTTGTGAATTCATACTGTGTTTATATTTTTACCAAAAACAAAGGTGGAGAGAGTTTGCCTTTATATATGGCTGAGAACAATGTGGTACAAATTTAGTTCCTACAGTTCTGGATCTAAGTTATGGAAGCACCAAGATACTATAAGGTACAACAGCAACTATAGAACCCTGAGACTGGTCTGCTCCATAAGGCTATAGAGTGTAATTATTTGTGGTTTTTCCTCTAAACCAGCAATAGGTACAGGTTAATAAGATGAGTGGCATGGGAAACTGCCCCAAGATGAAAATTTGCCACAACTCGAAGCATAGATTACCAAGAATTAACTATCCTTTATCATAGAGCACTTTTCAAAACTTCATTGTGAACCAAGGAGCTTGTTAAAATGCAGATTTCTAATTCAGCAGGTCTGGGGGGGACCTTAGTCTCTGCATTTCTAGCAGGTTCCCTGGTGATCCTGTTGCTGCTGGTCCAGAGATCAGGGATCTGAGAGTAACAGGGATCTAAAGCAGTGGTTTCCAAACCTTTTAGAGCACACATCCTAATAAGTAAAAAAAACTAACAAAAACTTTTGAGCAAGCCCTACATATACAGGGGTGGGCAAAACTTGGCTTGCAGTTGCATTGGGACATTCTTTTGAGTTAATAATCATAACCTGCATGTCTTTTCCCATACAAACAACTGTGCAACTTTTGCCCACCCATGTACCGAGTATGTCTTGTGTATTTCTCAATAAATTATGTCTTCTAATCCTAAAACATGAAAGTTTAAAATATGAAATAAACATAGGTATAATAGTTCTTATATTTTCTTCTATACCTCATTTACTAGGCAACTGCTCTGCATTATTTAGATAATTTTTGATGCTTAGTATAAAGCTTTATACTGGCATTTTTTTCATTAAAATAATATGTAGGTTTCCATAGTTATAAAGAAATGGCGCTTCAATTTACAGCCCCTTTTTTCATGAATTTATGAGGATGAATACTCTTTAGGCTAAATCCTTAAGTACTTACTATCAGGATAGTACTTAACTGTGTTTCTAAATTAATAAGTAAATGTTAAATTAACATGAAAATCAAGGATTGAGCATGCAAAGAATAATGGAATGAAGAATGTAAAATTTCAATAGTCTAAATGGAAACAATTCTCTGAATATATTTAAGGTCTCAGTATAGCAGATTTTTTTCTCTTGAAACAACTCTATCAAGATTTATATATTTTAGCACCTGGCCGGTGTGGCTCGGTGGACTGAGTGCTGACCTGCGAACCAAAGGGTTGTCAGTTCAATTCCCAGTCATAGCACATGCCTGGATTGCAGGCCAGGTCTCCAGTAAGGGGCACGCGAGAGGAAACCACACATTGATGTTTCTCTCCCTCTCTTTCTTCCTCCCTTCCCCGCTGTCTAAAAATAAATAAATAAAATCTTTAAAAAACATTTATATATTTTAACTACAGCTCTCTATGTGCAGTAGGAAATAATGATTAAGTCCCATTGAAACAAACTAAAACATATCTCTTTCTCAGGGATTTTTTTTTTTTAAATGAATGCAAGCATATACCTTGTTCAAGTATTACATGATTTATCTTCTCATTATTCTTTTTTTTTGTCTCAATCTGCAACAACAATGATAATCCTGTCTTTCTCTAACCACAAAACATCTACTTGATGTTTTCTTAGAAATCAAGCAGTCATTAAATGAACAGGTTTTTGTGTACTGAATAAAATCTATGCTAAAAAAAAAAAAAATTGTCAATTTTAAATCTTAGTTTCTGGATTTTACCAAAGATGATTTGCTTATATTAAATTGGTGATCTAAAACCTATCACTTTACCATGACATAATACAATTGGAAAAATATTTTGAGTTATTGTAGAAAGAGAATAATTCTAAGCAAGTTTAAAGACATCAAAAAGCAAACCATTCCATCTTGATTTTATTATCTTGTGTACCATCAGCATCTGATGTTCCCTACCATCTGCTATTGGCAAATCTATCTGGTAATATTAATCTTGGATTGAAAACTGTGGGGAGAGCAGAGCCCACTTCAGAGCTACACTAAGACCAACCATGTGGAAGAAGGGTGCAGAGAAGCTAATCTGACTAAATGGGATCCCGAGTGGCTTCTGAATAGGTAGGAAGCGCAATCCTCTATTTTCACCTCAAAATCCTACACGACTTTAGTTATAGAATTCCACATGAAAAAGAAACTAGATGTTCCTTGATGACAATAATGGACCCTTTACACTTCTGCAAATATAATTTGCTCATTCCCATCTCCACACCTTACTTAACGGTGTTCTATCTAAAATGGCCTTTTCTGTATTGTCCAGTGTAGTATAGTATATTATGTTCTTCATAATCCAGCTCGAGATTCCAGTTCACCAAGGCTGCCTTAATAATCTTCTTCCAAATGATTACCATATTGCTTTGTATAAATAATGTAATAAGTATGGCTTTATTATATTGTCTATAACTTGCTCTTTTCTGTTCTTCAGGTTTTAGGGTTTTCTTACCCTTCTGTCTCTTTTCCCCAGATAGAGTATAAATTTCTCAAGAGAAGCATAATGCTTTTTACTTTTTTTGTTTCTTCCACTGGGCCCCGTAACAGTCCTGGGCAGGCCAGAATTTCTTACTTACATGTTTTGCTCTATCTTAGGCTCTCATACCTTCAAATTTACAGCTTGGGCTCCAATACAAACAATATCAGGAGGAAAGCCTGATACTGTGATACTCTGCACCGCTACCTAAGTTGAGTTATAATATAGGGCAGTACCGGCTTATAATGTCACAGAGCCCCCAGTCAACTTAATCTTCAATACCGTTGATCAACTCAATGAACAAAAATCTACTATCATGAAATCCTTTCTCCTATTCCTTCTTAACCAGGTCCCTTAACTCCCTCTCATTCTTGCTCCAATCTAAAATCACTACAGGATTCAGTGAGGGGCATGTTTCCCAGCTACTCACTTTCTTTTAGCAATTTTCTCTTGCTTTGGTAAAGACAGGACGTCAAAAATAAATATTCAGAGAAAACTCGGGCTCAAAAATTCATCTTTGTCTGATCAGGTAGGGTATAGGTACCACTGCCAACTGAGGTAAAATTCTGAAAAATGACAAAGTCTGGGGCAATTTGATAGCCAATAAATGAGATATCTTTCACATAATTTGAAAAATAATGGTGAGAGGAGCTATATGGCCCCTTAAATGAAAACTAACTAATGGGTATTTTGGTTGGGATTTGAATTTTATGCACCTGCCTGAAAGGGACATGCTCCTTAACATTGGGCCTTTCTTGACAAAGGTAACAGAAAAAATTAACCCTTAATGCCCTAAACATCCACTGGACTTAATAAATTACCTGGTATCATTCAAGAAAGATGCACAGAGAGAAAGAAGGTGCCCTTTTTGGAAGAAATGAGAAAAAGAGTCTCTTCAAATCATCATCTGTTTTGTGAGTTCAGGTGAGAAACCCAGCCGAGAAAGGCCAGACCCAAGGAAAGGGTTAGTCTCCCAATCCCTGGCAGCCCAGGAAGGGGCCACATTCAAGGACTTCTGCATAAAGGCATGGCAGTCAGTCTCTAGTTAAGCATGGCTCATGGTGCCCCGTAAACTCAATGCATCTGACGAATTGTCAAGAAAACAAAGTTCACCAGATTTATCATTTTTATGTTTAAGTGACAGAGACGAAGGAAGTCATCCAAGTGATCCATCATACAGCACTTCCAGTTTCAAAGAATACTGACTTACTTCAGGTGATAACACACTACCATTTTTAAGTTTTTCATCCACACTGTTTCTTCGTCTCTGTAGCTGATCTTTTTCTTTCTGGAGGGCTTGAACTTGTTCTGAAATCTTTCTTTTCTCCTCGGCTGTGCTGCTCTGGAGCTGCACATTCTTTTCAGACAACTCTTGGTCCAACAAGTTCAGGCAAGTTGATATTTTCAAACTATCTCTGTTTAAGGCCTAAAAAGATACAATCAACAAGACACCACAAAAAAGTTATTAGAAATCCAGACTGCATATAATTAGGAAAAATATAGAGAAAATTACTAAATGAATATATTTTTAGCTTCTACATTATTGTTTTCTCCCATTAATTTTTTTGGGGGGAGGAGGAAAGAGACTTCATCTTCTAAAATCTTAAGTTGACTGCTCTTTTTAAAAAAATGAAAATTCAAACAATGAATTTACTACCAAGTATTGCTTGGCCACACCAGACTATACAACATAGGCTTAGAGAGGTACTATATTTCTTTTTTATTATTTTCTAAATTGAACTTTTCTTCTTTGACCTGGTTATACAATAGAATTAATTACATTAACACTTCCTACAGTTTGAGATTTGGTTTCTTGTTTAAACATATAATTCATTTCTACTCATTTCATTATGGTCAGAAAATACAGCCAGTTAGATTTATGGAGATCTTCATTATGGACTAAGTTAATTTTTTACATATTTTTTCATCAAACTAATTATAAGTATACACTACCATAAGGTTTATAATTTTTTTTTAAAGCCATCCTCTACCCCACCCTTTCACCTAAGGCTTGTTCCCCAGAAACCACCATCTTCAATGTTTTAGCTATTTCTTCTGGTGTTTATGTCCATGTTTCTAAATACATTATCAATTTTAGATATTGTCTACTGACTACCGATTATGAAAGATCACGATTTAACACTCATGCCTTCTCTTTCCTACCTCTCCCTTCATTCTCCCAATATGTATTGTATTATAGCTTTATATTAAATCAATATTCAATTTCCATGATCTTGTAAATATAGTTTATATCTGATCTATAAAAAAATTATCATACTTCCACCTAACACAACTTTTTTTGTATCTTACAACTAATTCTTCTCCAAAAGAGCTATATAATTCCTCTCAACATATTTTTTCACTTGATCAAATTTAATCAGGAGATCTTTTCATTCCATTCTTTTCTGAAAACATTTTGCTTGGAGCCTACACACTGGACAAGTTGTTCTGGGAGTATCCTGGGAATTTCCATGTTGGATCACATTTTCAGTCCTGAGTCTTCCTTTTTCATTGTTTATGCCCTCTTTTTTGTGGAGTACATCCTCCAGTAGTTTCCTGAGACAGGCCAGGTAGGAGATAATCTTTTTCACTGGAAAATATCCATATTCCATCTTCACATACAATAGGTGGTCTTTTGTGATTGGCTTCTCTCACTTTATATGTTTTCAGGATTTATCCATGTTGTAACATGTGTCGCTACATCACTCATTTCTATTGCCGAATATAATATTCCATGATAAGGATATGGCACATTTTGTTTATCCATTCATCAGTTGATGGACATTTGTGTTGTTTTCAATTTTTGGTTATTATGAATAATGCTGTTATGAACATTCATGTACAAGTTTCTGTGTAGATATGTTTTTACTTCTCTTGGACATATATCTACGACTGGAATTGCTAGGTCATGTGGTAATTCTACATTTAATCTTTTGAGGAACTACAAGATAGTTACCCAAAACAATGAATTATTTTATAATCCCATCAGTGGCATATGAAAGTACCAATTCCTTCATATCTTCACCAACATTTATTATCTATTTTTCTGATTATAGTCATCCTTGTTGGGGAGAAGTGGTATCTCATTGAAATTTTGATTTGAACTGGTGCAGCCACTGTGGAAAGCAGTATGGAGATACCTGAAGAAATTAAAAATGGATCTGCCTTTCAACCCAGTGATCCCACTTCTGGGAATATATCTGATGGAACCCAAAACGCTAATTCCAAAGAACGTAAGCACCCCTGAGTTCATTGCAGCATTATTTACAATCGCCAAGATATGGAAGCAGCCCAAGCATCCATCAATAAATATGTGGATAAAACAACTATGGGACATTTACACAATGGAATACTACTTGGCTATAAAAAAAAAAAGAAAAGAAAATTTTACCATCTGCAACAGTATGGATGGACCTGGAAAACATTATGCTAAGTGAAATAAGCCAGTCAGAGAAAGACAAATACCATATGATTTCACTCATACCTGGAATCTAATGAACAAACTGATCAACAAGCAAAACAGAGACAGATTCATAGACAGAAAGCAGATGACAGCTGGTGGAGGTGGGTAGGTTGGGGGGTGGAGGGATTGAGCAGAAAGGAGAAAGGACTCATGGATGTGGACAACAGTGTGGTGACTGCTGGGGGAAGGAGGGTATAAAGGGATGAAATAAATGGTAATGGGAAAAATACAATAAGGATTAAATTTTTTTAAAAAGAAAAGAAATTTTTATTTGAATTTCCCTGATGGCTAAGAATGTTAAGCATTTTGTCATGTGCTTATTGGTCATCTGTTTATCTTCTTTAGAGAAATGTCTATTAGATCCTTTGCCTGTTTTTAACTGAATTTTCTTTATATTATTGAGTTGTTAAGAGTTTTTTATACATTCTAGATACAAGTACCTTACCAGATATATGACTTGTAAATATTTCCCCCAATTCTGTAGGTTGTCTTTTCACTTTTTTAATGCCGTCTTTTGCATCACAAATGTTTTTAATTTTTGATGAAGTCCAATTTATCTACTGTTTCTTTTGTTGTTTATGCTCCATGTATACTAGCCAAGAAAACACTATTTAACCCAAGGTCATGAAGATATATGTCTATGTTTTCTTCTATATGGGTTTTATAGTTTTAGCTCTTACATTTATTTTAGGTCTTTGACTCATTTTGGAGTTAAGCTCATATATAGTATGAATGTAGTTTTCTAACTATCATGTTCCTTGACTGAAATGCATCTGATCAATTCTTATAAGTATTTCTTAAACGCTGGAAAAAGATATAATATTTTTATGCCTTTCATTCAGAAAAGAACCCAGTAGCATAACGGTCTCTAGTTTTCCTTCTGTTTCATTAACACAATATTGAAAGAATCAATTTTGCTTTGGTCTACTGTTTCATTTATTTGTACTGGCAACTTATCTCAGTATGTTCTTGCTCCTAAATATTACATCTTCTTGAAACTATAAAATATGTTTTCATTTTTCTTCTGTATCATGGAGTAAATTTATTTCCAGAAAAAGATTTTCCTCCTTGCTCTTTTTTAATTCTTTCTTCCTCTTTTATGATATAGAACATATCATAAAGGTCCCAGGTTTTCTTCTATTTACTCACTTGATATTTTAATTTGGTAATCCCTTTTGCTCTCATTTACATGTTTTGAGGGGCAGCTTTTTAAAAAACTTAACCCTGACAGCCAATGTGAACATGCTAGCTGGATATAGCAACGAGGGTAGTTGGAAGGGATTCCCCCTGCCCCTATGTACTGCAACCTGGTGCTAACAACTATTTCAGTATGTGTGGGGAATGGAGGACAGAGTAAAGGTCAGTACAGATCCCCAACCCTGCCTACCTGTTATTTTGAAGGGGGAGAGTTTAAGAATATGCCACTGTCAACTCAGATCCTACTGATTTAGATTTTGAATGAAAGGTAAATCTAATAAAGAGGCAGGTCACTGATCCTCCTTGTTCCTTGATTCAATATTTAGATTGGCCTCAGGCTCAAGGCCTACTGGAGGTAAAGGTTTGGGTAGAAAGTCCTTTTCAAGTCTGCGGCAAGCCAGCTTCATTTTTAGATTCTACTGTTGCTGTTGCTAATGAAGATATGCAAAGATATATAAAAACATGTATCCTTCTACTGCCTTCAAAATCTTTTTTTTTTTTTCAAAACTTGAAATTAAGGCAAACTCCTTCATAAAACCACTTCTTTGGCTCATAAAATCCAGGTCCTCCAGCAAAAATTTTTGTAAAGATCCCCATCTTTATAATTTAAAAAATAAACAAATCTTCATTACATAAAACCTTCTTTTATAGGAACCCTGCAAAACTCCAACTTTGGGTGGTAGTGATAGGTAGATCATTTTCAAGTCTATTATTCCAGAATATTGACGTTCAGTATACACCATCAAATATTTATTTTGAAAATATCCACTAAAGTTAATAACAGAGGTTTCCAAGGGAAATGGAGAGTTACTGCTTAATAGTTACAGAGTTTCTGTATGAGGTAATAAAAAAGTTTTAGAAATATGTAGTAGTGATGGTTGTATAACACTATGAATGTAATTAATGCTACTGAATTGTACATTTAAAAATGCTGAAAACAGTAAATTTTATGTTATGTATATTTTATCATGATTTTTTAAATACCAAAAAAAGTTAGTAATAAATAAATCATACTTGGAAGAACACTGAACATTTTACTTCAGAATTGCAATAGATTTAACTGATGGCCATTAGATAAGTAGTGATAAGCAAAATACACTGAAAACCGGAAAAAGAGGTTTCTTCTGATTTCTGACTTCACAATGTTTACTTCTTAGAGGAAAAAATCCTACTTTATATGACTTACGACCAGAATGAAACAGTGTATTAAACAGAATACCTGACTAGATCTCAACTTCTTATTTTCCAGGTTGCTCTTCTCCTGTAATAGGGCCTCCTTCTTAGAAACTATGGCCTCTCGTTTCTTTAGCTCTTCTTCCAGCTCTTCTAATTCTTGGCGCTGGTTCAGCACTTTCTCTACTTCTTCATCTAACCATTTCTTTTGCTCGACCAATTTCTAAATTAAAATTTTAAAGAAATGTTATTTGTTTTCCTTCTGCCATAAAATTTATATGGTAGTGTAATTTCAGATTGACTGAAACACCTTAAATGAACATTTGAAAACTACTAGTGAAAATAACAAAATAGTGTTCCCATCTAAAACTGTCTAGAAGTACATGGTTCCAGTTGACATCTTGCTGTGTTGTTTAATAAGGAATTAAAATTTACTCCCCAAATATGTTCAAGTCTGGGATTTTTTGGGTTGACCAAGAAAGGGCTGACAATTTTCTTTAGATATATTAAGTCAGATCTCAGAAGACACTGGGAATCTTTTTCTCTGTCGTACAGGTGCATGCCTCCACCACATCACTTACACTGCTGGTTGCTCTACAGTCTGTCTCACCAACTTGAGATCCTTGATTGTTTGAGGGATTGTACTTTTCACCTTTGTATCCCCAAAGCCTGGCGCATCATTGACCTTCAATAAAATGTTAACTGAATGACTGAATTAATGACTGATTAAATCAATTAATCAATGAAGTGCATGGATACACACAGTGAAAGGCACAGATGATGGTGCATGGAAAACCACTCTGCATTGTACTCTGTCAACATCAAATAGTTATACAATACAATATAGCCAGAAAAACTTCCAAAACAAGCATCTTAATACTGTCTTGAATTAAGGATACTCAGAAATGGGAACAAACAAAAATATGAATAGACTATGACTGTCCAAGATAAAGTCTACCAAGCACTCATTTGCACTATGTGTTTACAGTAGTGAAGCAATGTGAACTAAACAACAGATAACAGATAACAAACCAACACAATACTATTTTCCAGTCCATCTCAAACTTGATTTTAAAAAAAATGGTTCCTAGAAATCTAAATTAAGACAATGAGATAGTAAATATGAATGGGAAAACAAGAGCAGAATGGTCGCAGCGCAGTTGGCCCAGAGCTACCAGTCTTCCACCCAGACCTAGAATGTATGATCCTGTAGCACTAGCACATCCAAATTGTACTGAAGCCTACAATAGTCACTCTATAATTTTTAGGAACAGAAAACATGCCCCAGAACAACTACAAAAATACTTCAGTTTTGTAATAACCAGCTATATCTCAGAAGTCCACATATGAGACACTATGAAGTCAAGCAATTAAACGTATTCTACAAACATTCCCTGACTATGAGACTGGTTTCAAAGATGAACAACAGAGCTTTCGTAAGCTCCATTCCAATAGGAGAGAAACTAAAAACTTATTATTGTTGATAATAAATGCTAACTTCTAGGTACCACATAAGCAAAAATGGAGAAAGGGATTGGTTTTGTCTGGAAAATAGACGAAATGTCAATGCCACCCCTGCAGAGTAGGTAGTATTTTAGCTGTGCTTTGAAGGACGGGTAGGAGCCTGCTAACACAGTACATGTTTTTTAGGGAAACCATAATAAATGGATTTTTCTGTAGCTGATACAATAAAGGTTATTATGATTTCTGTAATTCACTGTATCTTAGTTTTCTGCAAATTTCTTGATTTGTCTTTTCTCTTTTTATAGCAAAATTTCCTACCATACAGTTCCAATTTTAAATACTTTCTTCTTAAAAGGAACTTCATAACAAATCAATGTTGTATTATAAGCTATCTGGATACTCATATTGATTACCTTGTAATCTTGTCCTTGCTTTGGGTCAAAGTCTGCAAAATGAGTTTTTGCTTTACAACATTACAAAACATGAAGTTTTGGGGGGATTTTTTAGGTTTTTTTTTTTTAAACCCAACAGTCAGTGCAAGCAACAGGAATCTTTTTATTGTATTCACTTAAAATTTAGATCCTTAACATTTTAAAACACAGGTCTCACTATTCTTTGCATTCCTACCTCTCCTACTCCCCCACAACATACCCTTTCCACCAGAAATGCTATTTAACCAATTTATAAAATACAGTAGTAACATAAATAACTGGGAATACCGTAAGTCCTCTCTTAACATCACTGGTAGGATCTGCAATTTTAAGCAAAACTACGTATAATGAAAACAATTTTACTATAGGCTAATTGATATAAAGAAAGGTTCCTAAGGCATCTCATCAACATTATAATGAAATGATGTTGAATGAAATAATGTTATTGAAGGACCTGACCTGCTGTACATTTAAGAACTAAATTTTACTATTAAAGTATAAAATTTATAAAGAGAGAACTAATTTTTCAGAATCAAGGTGATGTATATATGCATTTGAGTGTAATCACAATTTTAAGTGCAGTATTTTTCTGTATGATTTTTTAGAACTGCCATTTTCAATTTACATTTCATTAAAATTGTTTCTCTGAACTTTGATATTAATTTATGAATTTCACTTTTTAAAGGCTTTATTTATTTATTTTTAGAGAGAAGGGAGGGAGTGAGAAAGAGAGGGAGAGAAACATAATCGGTTACCTCTCACACACTCCCTATCGGGACCTGGGCTGCAACCCAGGCATGTGCCCTGACTGGGAATTGAACAGGTAACCCCTCATTTTGTGGGTCAATGCCCAACCCACTAAACCACACTGGTCATGGTTGAATTTCATTTTTTAAATGTGGCACTAAAACAATAGCTTTTTAATATATTATATATGGTGCATATAAAATGAATGGAGAGCTCTGATTTTTAGATATATATGAGTATTTTCTAGGAAAATAAATTGGCTTTGATATAGGAATAAATACAATCTACTGCACATGGGTTTTATGTACACATTCCACAGATTTCAAACAAACCCATTTCTACTGAAATAAGAATAGAGCACATTTATAGATGAGAAAATAATTTTTAAATAAAAGTTTCAGAAGAAATATTAGAATTTTAACCTCGAGTGGCAAAAATCTAGTGTTTGAAAATTTTATTCAGAGTTCACCACTTTTTACTCTATTTACACAATCATCAAATAGAAGAAAAACCAAAAAAACACTAAATAGAATTAACAAACCTGTAACTGGTCTATATTTCCAAATGAACCTTTTTTCCTTTTTATCTTAAATGCATCAAGGTCCTCAGCTTTCAGTTTTAGACCTTCCTCCAGTTCTGTTTTTAATTTTAGTTCCTGCAGAAAACAGAAATCAGAAACACGTTATGGCTTTTACTATGTGGCCCTCATTAAATATTTATGAAATAATCATTTTCTTAACACTTGCTTCCTTGGTTGCAGAAAGAAAGAAAATGAGTAGATGAAGGTTGGGGCTATTTGAGGAGAAAATACCATTAGCCCCTCACTGAAGCAATTAAATCTCACATTGAAAATCAGGGTTTACTGACAAACTAAGTGGTTGTTTTTTTTTCCACTCTTTCCCAGGGTTATAAATTAGCATAACATGGATAAGTCTGAAAATTATAAATGTGCTTTTCTCTTGTGCCTTTGTGAACTCATTACCCTCAATCAGTCCAACCAAGACATCTACCTGTCATGGGGATATCAGAATTTATTACAATAGATATATGTAAAAAGAAAAGTATTAGTCCATTCCTAATACTCAAATATCAGATTTTGCAGCATGAGAATAACCTTGCAAGACAGACCACGGTCCTGTGAAGAGTATTTTCCAAATTCCTTTAGTTTCCATCCACATCTTAAAAGTCATGTCAAGAGGCCCAATGCTTACAGTGCTCTCCCGAGGATTAGAGAAGATGCCACTGTCACCACTACAGCTTAGCAGGAATCAGGACGAAGGCTATGAATCAAAGTTGGCCAGTCCGCAGACTACCTCTTACTGGTCCATGATAGGTAAGTACAGAAACTGAAAGTGTTTAGAAATTTATATCACAATTCGATAGGATAATTTTATGTCTGTGGAATCTAATAAGTAAAAGATGGACTTTTATAATAAATTTTATTTCATTTTTTTACTAGTTCATGTTTTTAAAAAGTATTGGGTTGTGATAAATTAGTAATAAAATAAAAATTGCACCTCTTCCACAGGTAATTTCAGAAGTATTGATATAAAAAAAGTAAGAAGGAAGTTTACAATTTCCCACCCCCAGGAATAGCAGAAAGGAGAAAAGAGAGTAAGAAAGATGTGTGTCCCAATTTCCCTCTCCTCAGTTTTGCCCCAGGTTGTGGGTGGTAAGTAATGTGCCGCCGAGGGCAGAGACTGAAAATGCAGGCTGCAGTGCAGCGCCCTCGCACCCATGTGGGGTCGCTCAGCTTTGTTGAAAGAGGAAAGTATAGTCAGGAAACAGGGACTAATTGAACCCCTTGGCCTTAGGGTGACATGGACCCTACGCTGAGAACAAATAGGGTCAATTATCATGGAGAATCGACCCCAAAACTAAGGTGAGGATAGACCACAAGCTAAGCGGAAGACCATTAGGATATGAGATGAAGTCAAAGCACTGTCACACTCTGAGCTAAAAGCAAGACCAGACTGTGAGTTATGCCAGCCATAGGTTTCATCGTCAGAGGCCAGCAGAGAAAGATGGACAAGGGAGAGCAGATTCCAGCTCGTCACACCCAAGGACCAACTGAAACTCGGGGGGCCACATCCCTCTCAACTCCACACAATGCAATGAAAAGCTGCACACCCAAACACCACATGTACTAGATTCCACCTTCAGAGAGAACCATAGGGCAGAAGAGGCTAAGAGAATGATATTCTTATACAAGAGAGCTAAGAATTATTTAAAGGAAATGTTTAAATTATCATAAAAGGTTTAAAAAGGCTGGTTATTTGGTTAGTTCCCACCATATGTCCAGCAATTATCATGACATGGATAGGGCAGGGTCTGGGGTTGTCATGAAGAACACAGGTCTGCTACAGACTAAATTTTTACTGCCCATCTGAGTTGCATTATGGGTGAATTTGGACCCTGTTATAATTATTACCCATCAGTTCTTCATGCTCCCCTCAATCTAGTTCATAGTTAGAGTTTAGCCCCTGTCACAGTCACGGCAACTTAAGAATGCATAGACAAAGGTGCCTTGTCTTTGGAGCTAACGCTCTACTATTCCTATTCTTCCCCGTACACTTTAAAAGAATATTGCAGTAGGTCTAATTCCCTCTTCTACATATTGCAGTAGACATTATTGCCTATATTTTATATTGTAATCCCTGTTATAATATTAAAATAACTTTCTGCCAGGCACTGTGCTAGCCTTTTTACATCTATTTAAGTACCCCATGTAATCCTCTCAATAATCCTATTGCTGGGGATTATTATAAACTAAATTTTATAGATGAGGAAATCGGTGCTTAAAGAGGTAAAAAGCCCAAGATCACACTATAGCCCACAGTTCCAGGCGTTCCCATACCTTTTCTTTATAGTTCATCCATGGACTTCAGTTAAGAACTGCTGTTCTAAGAACCGCCTATGCAGAAGTCATAGTATTCTCTGGAAGTGGCGTAGTTGAGTGGAAAATGGACAAACAGGACTGTCAACTCCAAACAGAGGGCAAGATGACCTTTAGGACAGTGAGCAGGTTTTCTGTTTGTGTGTGAAGTAGTACAAACTTCAATCTATCTTTGGGGCAGACTGTTCCTTTTTCTGGAATACTCACTCTCCCCCTTAAATGGGTCATTTCCCTAGCATGTAAAACATGGCTAAAGGAACAAAACTGTCCTACGTAAGAATGTAAAAAGTTTAAGTTACAGGCAGAATTACATTTCAGTGGTGTACGCTCTCTGACTAAAAGAGTTTTCTTTTCCCTAAGCATAGATTTAGAGAGTTCTATGTCATTTTTTTTATCCTTATCTGAGGACATTTTCTTTAATTGTCTTTAGAGAGAGAAGAAGGAAGAGAAAGAGAGAGAGAGAAACATCAATTGGTTTGCCTTCTTGCACATGCCCCAACCAGGGATTGAACCCACAACCTGGGTATGTGCCCTGACCAGGAATCGAACCCACCACCATTTGGTTTATGGGACAACACTCCAACTGTGCCCTGACCAGAAATCGAACCCACCACCATTTGGTTTATAGAACAACACTCCAACCGACTGAGCCACACTGGCCAGGGCGAGATTTCTACGTCTTGTTGATTTAAGCCACAGCCTATGAGAGAGGAGCAGCTAAGACCCGAAGACCATAAGAATGACAGGAAGGGCTGTTTCTCAAGTTGTAGGAAGGACTTAACAAAGAAATGAGGTCATTGACAGTAGATATGAGAATTGAACAGATTCAAGATATTTAGAAAATATAATCTATAGGATTTAGTGGTTCATTGGATATGGGTGATAAGGAAAAGGAAGCAGTCCAAATTTCTAGCTTACCCAACTGAATAGGTTGAAATATCATGTAAAACACATCAGAAAACTACATTTTCTCCACCATGAAGGAAGCAGGGAAAGGGGGCAATAGGGAAATTAGTAAGGAAGATCGTAAGTTCACCTACAGGATAACCTAATGAAGATATCAATAGTTAGGTATGAATCCAGAGCTCAAAGAGCAAATCTTGCATTAAGGATTACATTCGGGAGTTGTCAGAGTTTAACTGCAGCCATGGAAAAAGATAAGGTAACCCAGGACAGAATATAGAAGATGGCATAGGCTAGGGCCTTGAGAAATCTCCATATGGAAAGGTCTGATAGTGTAGAATGAGCTAGAAAAGATACAGAACAAGCAATCAACCAGAAAGAGAAAAAAACAAAGAGAATAATTTCACAAAGGCAATGAGGAAAATATTTCAAGATGGAGAAGTAGTGAACTGTGCTAGATGCAACTAAGGTGTTAAGACAAGGACTTTAGCCCTGATCGGTGTGGCTCAGTTGGTTGGAGCATCATCCCATAACCAAAAGGTTGTAGGTTCAATTCCCAGTCAAGGCATATACCTTGGCTGTGGGTTCAATTCCCTGGTCCAGGTGCATATGATCCCCAGTCCAGGTACATATGAGAGGCAACCAATTGATGTTTCTTTCTCACATGGATGCTTCTCTCTCTCCCTCTCTCTTTAAAAGCAATTTTAAAAGGTCCTCGTGTGAGGATTAAAAAAAAGGACAAGGGTCTTCAATGACAGAGAGGGCACTAGTGAACTTCTCAGAGCACTGAAATGGAGCCTGAAGCCAGACTGGAGAAGGTAAGAGAATAAATGGAAGCAGAGAAAACAGAAACAAATACAGTAAACTTTTCCAAGAAGTTTGGTTGTGAAGGGGAGAAGAGAGAGAGAAAATAATATAAGACTGAAGGAGAATTAATTTCAGGATCAGCAAAATATCTAAGACATTTAAAGAAGAATTCTAGGAGAAAAGGAAAAGATGAAAATATAGAAGAATTAAGTGAGTTAAAGCATATAAGTGCTTAGTATAGTACTGATTGAGGGAAAATACTCAATAAATGTTAACCACTGCCATAATAATAATTACCATTATTAAGAATGAGTAAAGGAAATTAAGAAAGCAACTCTGACATCTAAAAAAATAAAATATCTTGGAATAAATTTAACCAAGGAAGTAAAAGACTAGTACACTGAAAATTATAAAACATTGCTGAAAGAAATGAAGACCTAAATAAATGCTCGTGGGCAGGAAGACGTCATATTGTCATGATGTCAACACTACACTAAGATATAGATTCAATGTAATCCATATCAAAATTTCAGTGGCCTTTTTTGCACAAATGGAAAAGTTGATCCTTAAATTCATACAAAATTACAAGGGGCCTCGAATAACCAAAACATCTAGAAAAGGAAGAACAAAGTTGGAGGACTTACTACCCAACTGCAAAACTTACTACAAAGCCAAAATAATCAAAACAGTATGGTACCGGCATTAGGACAGACTTACAGACAAATGGAATAGAATTGAGAGTTTAGAAATAAATCCATAAATCTACAGCCAATTGACTTTTGACTAAGGTATCAAGTCCATTCAGTGGGGGAAGAACAGTTCTCTTCAACAGATGGTGCTAGGACAAATGGATTACCACATGCAAAAAAATTAAGTTGGACCCCTATTTCACACCATACATAAAAATTAACTAAATATGGATCAATGACCTGTAAAATGTAAAAGCTAAAGCCATAAAAGTCTTTAAAAAACACCACAGGAGTAAATCTTTATGATCTTAGATTTGGCAGTGGATTCTTAGACATGAAGTACAAAAGAAAAAATATATAAATCGGACTTCATAAAAATGAAAAACTTTGCTGCATAAAAGAATATTATCAAGAAAGTTTAAACACAACCTATAGAATGAGATGAAATATTGAAAGCCATGTATCTGATAGAGTTTAATGTCCAGAATATATAAAGAACTCCTATAACTCAACAACAAAAGACAAAAAATGCAATTAAAAAGTAGACAGAACTCCTTCCATCACCACTTATTCCCCATATACCCTCTTCTGCCTCCTTCTACGCCCCCCCTTCCCTCTGGTAATCACCATGCTGTTGTCTCTATGTGTTGTTTTTGTTTTTGTTTTTTGCTTTAAAAAATCACCTTCACCTTCTTCACCCTAATTTTATTAACCAGTGTCACCCCAATAAATTCAATTAAAAAATAAAATAAAATAAAAACAGGTCAAAATAGACACAACAAAAAAGTTGCTGAAGAACTTGAATAGACAGTTCTCCAAAGAAGATATAAGCACATGAAAAGATGCTGAACATCATTAGTCATTTGGAAAATGTAACTCAAAACCACAATGAAATACCACTTCACATGTAACTGGATGCCTATAATAGGATGACTAAAATAAAAAACAGAAAATAACAAGCATTGACAAAGGTGTGGAGAAATTGGAACCCTCATACATTTCTGGTGAGAGTGTAAAAGGAGTTGCCTCTATTGAAAACATTTATGCTTCCTCAAAAAAGCTAAATAAAGAATTACGGTATGACCCAGCAATTTCACTCCTGGGTATTTTGAAAGCAGGCACTTGAAACAATTATTTGTATGCCACTGTTGATCACAGCATTATTTACAATAGCCAAAGGTGAAAACAATGCAATGTCTATTAACAAATAAATGGATAAACAAAATGTTGTATGTGCATACAATGAAATATCGCTCAGTCATAAGAAGGAATGAGGTTCTGATAACATGCTACTATGTAGATGAACCTTGAAAATGTTATGCTAAGTGAAATAAGCCAGACACAGGACAAATATATTGTAGGAATCCACTTTTATGAAATATCTAGAATAAGCAAATTCATAGAGAGATAAGTAGATTAGAGGAAGGAGGGGATAGAAAGTTCTTAACGGTTCCAGAGTGTCTGGTTAGGGTGATGAAAAAGTTTTGGAAATAGATGGTGATGGTTGCACAACAGTGAATGTAATTAATGCCACTGACCTATACAATTGAACAATGTTAAAATGATATATTTCATTTTACATATGTATATAAACAACTTACAAAAGTTAATATGTAATATACTAAAACCTATTGAATTGAATAATTTAAATGGGTGAATTGTATGGTATATGAAGTACATCTCAACAAAGCTGTTAAAAAAATCAGTAACTTGGTTTAAATGCTTTTTAAGTTCCCTTCCATCACTAAGTAATATGATTTTTTTTTTAAGGTCTGAGACTAGATTTTATTCCAAAATTAAATATATAGGAAATCTGCAGTTATGTTCCAAGCTTTGGGTTTGGCTCACCATTTCAACTAGAGACGGGTACACAGTGCTGAGTGTTTGTTGCTGTTGTTACTATGACCACGATCGCCCTCTCTGTCTTCCAAAGAGCCCTGGGAGGTGGGTATGATTAAGGCCATTATAGATATGAATAAACTGATTCAGAAAGGGTGATTTTCTCAATAAATGATCCAGCTAGGAACTGAGAATGCTCGGATTTGAACCTATGCAGTCCGGCTTCAGAACCCAGGCTGATGCCACTATTTCCTGCCCATCCCAATCCATTCTATAGAACTGCTGTGCACAGGTCTGATCACTCTTCTGCTCACTATGAATGAAATGGTGCCATTTTACCTTGTACTTTTGTTCCATGCCACCACATGGACAATGCATTTCAAAGCACTTTGAAAATGGGAAATCCTATTCAAATGTTAGATGTTTAGAAATTTGGTTTTATATGTTTTTGACAGCCGCAACTAAAGGCAAGGCCCTAGTTTGAGAAGTTGTATCACTGAACTTTCTTTTGTGAAGTCAAAGCCTTTAAGACAGTACTCAGAATTCAATAAATAGGTTTTACTATGTAGATGAACAAAGCTTTAAAGGGAATGAGGAGAGTAGCCAAGGACAGGTCAAGGTTAGATACCTCACAAGCCAAACAAGTCAAGACCTTGGCTTCCTTAGTTCTGCGCCATTTAATATTTCATATTATGCTTAGCAGGAAAGTATGACAATATTACTTTGATTTTTTGTTGATCCCGCTTAATTTCTGTATCCAGTTGCTTCCTTTTCTCATTTTCTTCTTGAAGTCTTTTTTGCAGCTGTACCTTTTGATATTTCATGTGATCTATACTCTGCTCTAGTTCATTAGCACATTTCTCATTTTGGATCGAAAGTGATGCCAACTTCTTACTATTTTGTTGCTTCTTCTGTAAGACCTGGGATCATATGGAATATTTCAAAATGAAAAATTGCATCTCTCATAAATCTCAAGTAAAAAACTTTTCATTCAATGGCAAGAGCTAACACTTTGCCTAGATTTTAATTTATTTATTTTTGATAGGTTCACAATTGTTTTCTACATTTCTACTTTTATAATTGCACAACCACCATAATTTTCACTAGATACAAAGAATGGTGACGCTTCCTGATGCTGACAGCCAAACAGAACAAAATAATCTCTTTGCTTTTTATTAATGAGATTTTAATTAAAAAATATACGTACATGGTAACAATTAAAACAACACAAAAATGAACTTATATTTAATTTTCATAGTAATTGCAATGCTGGAGCAAAATGATAATACTAGCATTTTCGTGTCTTTTCTACATCAGTATAAGTACTGAAAATCTTATTTAAAAGTGAGATAGGTTGTCATTGTCTTTTGCTCTTAATCCACAGATGCTCAAAAGTGCACCAGTTAGCATTAAAATATTAATGCGGCATATAGTACCATATTTTGCCACGTATAATGTGCACTTTTTGCTCAAATTTTGGAGGGAAAAATAAGGATGCACATTATATATGGGTATAATAATCCCGTGTATAATGCGCACAAAAACCGTGGGTGAGCATTATACACAGCAAAATACGGTATATACATCTAATGACATAAAGAATATAGACTTCAGCTTTTTTTAATTAAAAAAATTTTTGTTTTACAGACTGAAATAACTTAATTATACCAAAAAAACTCTAGTATTTCAATATTTAAAATGGTATATGTTAGAATACTGAAAGCTGGTGCTGTTACTACAACAATGTGACCCTCAAATGTTATTTTATCTTTCTAAATTTTAGCTTGCTCATTTATAACATAGGGTAAAATACCCACCTCAAAGGATTAAATAATGATTAAGTAATACATACAAATGCCTGGTATATAAATGGCACTTTGTGACACTTTAAAATCTGGTAACTGTCATCCTCTTCCTCACCCGCACCACCATCCTCCATCGTCTTCATCATCCCCTCCCCCATCAGTTGTGCATGGATATGTCAAAGGCACAGAAATGTCTAAAAATACATGGGAATCTTGTTTCAGTCCTCTACTGTGTGGGATATTTCATTTGAATTTAAGCTCCGTGTCTTCTTTCCTCCCCTTATCAGAACCCTTAGCAGAAAAGGATATGCAGCAAGAAAAATGAAAAACAAAAGGACCATGATAATTCACAAACCCTATTAATAATCCTTCATTTAGTCTTTTAATCTCAGTTTAGTTGTATGATACAGAACATATAAAAATAATCTTCGCTAAATCCATAGACAAGGCTTAAACAGTATATATATAGAATATAATAACCTCCTTAGAAACACAGTAATTCTAGCTATTATTAATACTGAGTATAAGCATTATAATCAGAATTGAAGCTAGGATATAAAACTATGAAATTATAAATAAAATTTTACAATAAGCACAAAAAAAAATCTTAATTGTTTTGTTCTACTAATGTGTTGTTAAAATGAGTACTTTGTTACACACTGTAACCTTAATTTAAAGGATCAAACAGTAAAAAAGAATTAATCCCAAGTTTCTAAGGTGAACTACTAAGTGAAAATAAGTATTCTGAAGGAAAGTGGAAAATGTGACATGGACAATTATCACATTCCTTTAATCAGTTAAAACTTTCAAGTCATTATTTTAACTTGGTGTTGACTTGAGGCTACTTAGGTAAAAAATTTTAGTGGTGATGTCCAGATGTTTGAGGTGTCATTACAAAACCCCAGGAGGGATTTGGGGGCGGGGGCTGTTCATCTCTGCATTCCCACGTAGAACAGGACCTGGCACAAAGGAGATATGCAGTGAACACCTTGTTGAAAGAAAATAACTATGGGACAGTTTCGAAAATAAATAAATAATGCTCTGAATCGGTTACCTATAATTCTGTTCTACCTACAGTGGAAAAGATATGAAAGTAATAAACTATGAATAAAAACTGAAAAAGCACTCTAGCTAATTCATTACAATCAGACTATCAAAGCAGTCTGACCATACCAAAAGTATCTGAAAATGGCTTCATTACACAAAATCTCTCTGTAATTAAATATTTCTCATAGAACAGAATTTTTAACTGTAGCTATTTCTGAGAATATATCTAAATCTAGCATTAGGAAATTAATAAGCTATAGTACTAGAAGTTATTAACCTTTCTTCAACCAATCAGTTATGGTTTGAGAAAACTGAAACAGTTATTTGTTGAGTGTCTACAAAGTGCCATGTAGATGTTTTATATGTATTATTTAATCACCAATCTTTTGTCCTTCAGAAAAAGATGCTATTTCTGTGGTTATCTTTATTTCTTACCTTACGGTTTTTGATAAAAAGATTAAGGTAATATACTTCTTTTTCTTTTTAAGATTTTATTTATTTTTTAGGGAGGGGGAAGAAAGGAAGAGAAACATCAATGTGCGAGAGAAACACTAATCGGTTGCCTCTCGCAGTTCCCCAACGCAGACATGTGCACTGGCCAGGAATCGAACAGGTGACCTTTTGATTTGTAGGCTGGTGCTCAACCCACTGAGCCACACCAGCCAGGGCAAGATCATATACTTCTTGAATGTAGAAATATATTACCTAGATCAAAATTATGTAAACCTACCAGCACGGTGGAAAAGAAAAGTTGCATTACAGTTTGTCTTGCTGGTAAAAAACAGAATCCTACTTCTTTCCTAACTAGGTACAAGAATCCTCAAAAGCAGAAAGCTTTAAGTAGGTTTTCTCAATTACATCTTAATATTACCTGGACTTTCAGTTTTGCAGCATCCATCTTTTTACGGAACTCCCTCTGTAATTTTACTTTCAAAGCAACATCAGAAAGAGCTTTGTTTTCCAGTTCCTGTAGCTTCTTTTCTGTCTCAATTAATTCCACTTTCGCCTGCTCTGCTTCATGTGCAAGTTTTGTTACTTTCAGAGAATACTGTTTGCTTACAGACTTGGCATCGTTACCTTCACCATAATAATAATAGTAATAACAATTATAAATTATATTTTAAAAAATTAAAATATCAAAAACATAAAAATGTTCTACTTTTAAAAATCCAGCTGAGCAGTGTAACTATTTAAGGCATCGCATTAAAAATTCAAACACAACTTGCCACCTGGCCTCTTAATAATTAGTTCCTTAATGACTGTTTCCATCTGGTGCCATTCAATCTTCACAGTGGAGCTTTTATGTGTTTTAGTGTGACTTTTCTGGTCTTCTGAATATGTAGTTTAGCACTGCTGGCATCAAACGCTAGTTAAGAAGGATATCTGGGGTGACTCTTTGGCCTTTTACTTACTACACTTCAACTTTCTGCTACCCATAATTTGTTTCTCTGAATTCTTTTTATTTTCTTTTACTACTACTATGAAAGATTTTCAACATACTAAAAGTAGGGAAATGATATAACACACACTCATCACCCACATTCAAGAGTTATCAAGATTTTGCCACAATTACTTCATCTATGTTTTTCTTTCATTTAATTGCTTAAAAATTGTAAAGCAATCCCAGGTGTCATATCTCACCTAATTATATTTCAATAAGCATCTATATAAAATACTGACACAATCAAAAAGTCATTATTACACCTAACAATATTAATGCCTACCAATTCCCTATTCAGACTTCCCCAATTGTTTCAAAATGTCTTTTACAATTGGTTTATTTTAATTGTGACCCAAACAAGATCCATGATATATCTGACTGTTATGTCTCTTAATCTTTTAATCTAGAGCTGGCTCCCCATTTTTCATTCCATTGAACATGTTAAAGATGAATTCTTTTTTTAAAGATTTTATGTATTTATTTTTAGAAAGAAGGGAAGGGAGGGAGAAAGAGAGGGAGAGAAATATCAGTGTGAAAGAGAAATATCAACCACTTGCCTCTCACACACACACTGACAGGGGACCAAACCCACAAACGAGGCATTTACCCTGACTAGGAATCAAACCAGCAACCTTTCGCTTTGCAGGAAGACACCCAACCAACTGAGCCACACTAGTCAGGGCAAAGATGAATTCTTTTTAAATGCTTTTCTTATGAATATTTAGAACACGGAGAAAAACAGAATAAGATGTTTCTACATTTCTTCTCATTCTAATCTAGCTACTGAACCTAAAAACTTGGTTTTGATTGGTTCTGAGTAGTCGACTGTCCCTGAACTAGATTAGCAAACTCGTGGCAGTGGGAAATAAGAGTCCAGAGGTCATGGGATGAATGCTTGCTAGGGGCAGTTTGTCACACTGTTATACTGAAAAATCTCTTAAAAAAACAAACAAACAGTTATTGAACTAAATGTACTATGAGTTGTCTTCTGGCTCTACACTCTGCAATTATTTGACTAACTTCAAAGAACATATGACTACTACATTTCAATGAATCTAAGAGCCCATAAAGTGTTCACACCAATATTTTATGAACTAAAAAAAAAAGGTATAGTGCCAATTAACCAATGACATGATAAAATGCTAAGACACCATTGATTGTAAGGTATAGCCTGATTTTAGAGATATTAAAATGTAAAAACTGAATATTAGAATTGATAAAATACAGTATAGTCACTGTTATTATTGTTGGCTGCAGTAGCTGCAATTCGGGAAAAATCTTTATTGAGGCACCTCTGAAAAGTAAGCACACATTGACCCTTTTGCCAGTCACCTTAGTTTGCTAGAACTAAGGATCCCTTGGTTCTAATGAGTAAGAAGAGGATCTTCTCTGTGTAAGTTCGGGTATCCTAAGGCAACAAGAATGGGTATCCCAAACTAGCAACAAAAAAAAAAAAAGTGTGCCTGGTTAGTGAGATATCCCATGGTGAGATAACTATCTGAAAGAAAATCACTTATTCCAGAAGGGTAAATACCCTCAATTTCCACATTCAGTACCATGAAATCTTAGGGATGGAGAAGCTACTTAAAGCCCTAAATAGTTCCTGAGTACTCCTAAGAGAGCTTTACTGGCATTGATCCTGCCTGTGAAGAAGCAGCATGGTCCAATTCAATTAGACATCTGAGATACTGGAGCTGGGATGATGCGCAGCACATACGTCACTAGGAAGGAGGAAGGAAAACACTTTGGGACAGCAGCTAGGGAGAGGTGGTTAAGAAAGGAGGACCAACAGCCAGGAAGCAAGTTTGTAGGAAAGAGAGGGGAAGTGGGAAGACCAATTTCCCCTTGCTGGCAGAGGAGCTGGGACCCACCATAATTCATGTAGTTTGGGTGTGATTAGAGCCTTGAGCTTGAAGAAAAAAAGATTAATATTTCCTTCAGGTCCCCTAAATGTGACCAGAAAGCTGTTTTTCACTGGAGTTTGGGAAAAGAAATGCTAGTGTCTCCTATTCCTTCAATTCTTAACTGAATTTCAAAGTAGTCAAGGCTCACACATTGAGTATGTTGGGGGAGGAGGGCAAAAAGCTCGAGATGTGCTTTTTAGGGCAAGCCTAATATAGCTGAGGGTGAGGAGAGGATGTGGTACATACACCAACCTGGCAGAAACTGAGACTAAGAAGAGCTAGAAGCTTAGCTTACTCAAGAGAATAGGTCTCAAGAACAAATCCTTACATCTTCAGAGAAATAAAAACCACCTATGTTTAAAATATAAAGTTCATCATTACTGTCAAAATGAACTATCCAAGAAAATAAAGATGAATAATTTAAATAATTATTAAACATCTCAGATATATTGTTTAATAAATAATTATTATTTATTACTATGTTTAATAAATAATTATTAAACATAGTCAGAAAAACATCTCAGATATATTCCCAGATACCTAATATAATGTTTCTTTAAAAGTGGCAAAAAAAAGTAAGTGCCCCAGAGTTTCAACAGAGCACAGAATTCACACCGGTTAGAACAATTCATAGATGAACCCCAATATAACAAAGTTCTTTTAATAACTAACCTTCACATATTGGCTCTAGAACATACCTGTTTTCATTAGTTCTTTAATCAGATCTTCCTTCATTTTGATGTTAATTGTAAGTTCTCTCATTTTTTGTTTAGCTTCAGTAAGAATGAGTTCTGAAGTCCTTAATTTTTGCAAATTCAACTCTTGACTCTCTTGGAGACATTCAATCTTTGAATCTTGAAAATAAAAAAAACAAAATTGAGAAATAAAACTATGTGCTCACAGAATATTTAAAAGAAGTAGAGCAAAAAAAGAAAAGTGAACACAGAAGCAGTCTAGAGGTAGCAGAGGATGGGACAAACAGAAGGAAAGGAAGGAAAAATACATGGAAATTGGGACTTTAGTTTTCTAGCTTACAGGAAGTTTTCCTTTCCTTTCCTAAGAGACACTAGCATTTCTTTTCCCCAACTCCAACAAAAAACAACACTATTGTCACATTTAGGGGAACTGAAGTAAATATTGTATTTTTTTCTTCAAGTCCAAGGCTATAATTACATCTAAACTACATACATATTTTTGTCATAATATCCCATAGGTTCTGATACAATTTTTCATTGCCCTTAGATATTCTACAATTTGAGTTTTTAACTTGAGTTCTTTAAGAAAGTGGTAAAATCTCCAGGTGGGTAGAGGTTTGAATTTTTTTCTTATTAACTTCTAGTCTTGTAATCAAAGAATGTAGTCTACACCAGGCTACGAGAGTGTGGGCCAGCACTGTTTGCTATTATCTTACACCAGAATGTAAATAAACTATGTCACTGTTTAGTTATGCTAATCTTTTTTTTCTGCAGAGAGGCTTCCTCAGTGAAGGAGCTAGTGCACTGATTTACATTCTGGCATAAGTTTCTTTCCTGTTGTAGACCAGTAACAGTCAAGAATGGCAACCTGAATGGCACTTACCTATATCACTTATACATTTAAAATTTTATTTGTTTTATTTGTGACATATAATTTTTTGTGAAATATTACATGCATAGGTTCTTTAAAAAAGCTCTCTATTTTCACAGTGTAGGACTTATTTATCATGTTATTTATATTTTCTATACTCTAACTTTTTGTGTTTTTACCACTCATAGGCCAAGATAAATGAGTTAAAAATATCCTACTATAGTTTATGGAGCATAAGCATTTTATACTGTTCTGCATCAAATAACGTGTATTTGAATATTATGGGCACCCATACACTAATTTGGCTCCGATGCCAAGGGTACATCACTAATGGTAGGTACGTGTGCCAGTGAAGCAGGAAAGGAGACACCTAGAAAATTACATAAAATGTATTTTAAACTAGCCAAGAGTACAATGCATACCAACTGAAGTTTGAATGTAAAATCCCCATTCTGAGAGATTGAGCCTATAACTCTAGCCAGGATTGGTGGAAAAAATTTCTTACTAAGGAGTAAAAAAGAATGATAAATCAGAAGTAGAACAGAGAACATAAAGGAAGTTCTACCAACCAGGAAAACACCTCCTACCAAGTTCCCATCTTTGAGAATTCCTAGATGCTTCCTAACTTATTGACTGAAGAAAAAGAGGTGTCTTACAAACATTAAATGTAAATTACTTAAGTCTGTGTACCTTCATTCCCCAAACTTGACTTTTGTGTTTGATCATGAATATCATTCAATTCAACAAGAGAACAAACAGAGTCTGGCTTTTGAATCCATGAGCGACTTCTACGTCTAAAAAAAAAGATCAGGGTCAAAGGTAACTTGTCTGTTAGTGTTTGCTAATCTGCCCTCAAATTAGTTTCTGCACAAAAAGATAGTAATGTTAAGAGAATTATTAATTATATAAACAGAATTTCACTAACATTCCCATCCATGTCGGGCCCAGTGGGAAATTCATTATGTTTGTTGCCACTGTGGCAGCAGAATCAGAAATCCAAAAACATTCTCCCTGAAAATTAAAATATAATGACTATAAAAGCTCTAAAAGCAAAATTATTTTTTGATAGTAAGTCTGATGACTTGTGTTCAAACACTGATTTCATAATACATTAGTTGACATTACATTTAGCAAAAACTACCTATTATTTTAATGGAAGAGATACACTTTAATAAAAAAAACTCTCCATTTGTATATTTAGCCCTGACTGGTGTAGCTCAGTGGACTGAGCATCGGTCTGTGAACCAAAGAGCTTCTGGTTCGATTCCCCAGTCAGGGCACATGCCTGGGTTGTGGGCCAGATCCCCAGTGGGGGGCATGTGAGAGGCAACCACACATTGATGTTTCTCTCCCTCTCTTTCTCCTTCCCTTCCCTTCTCTCTAAAAATAAAATAAAATCTTCTTTTAAAAAACCTCTCCATTTGTATATTTACTGCATCATAAAGTTATATGTTTATTAATTCAATCTTTATTTAACATACCTAATTTCAGATTTCTCTTGGCCTTCTGACTCTTCATCATCACTGTTATCAGAAAATTGGCAGTGGAGGACTTCATCTTGTTCTTCTATGTGACCTAGGAGCATCTGACTTCGTGTTCGAAATCCAGCAACTACTCGATCCAGAGAGCACACAGAAGGACTTGTGTAGACCTTACAGGTGATTTCCCCACCCAACAACAAAAAAGTATTTTTTAAATGTCTATTTTTATTTTATTACTCAACATGTTTTTATGGGGCTATTAAATAATTACTCTTAAAATACACAATCACTAATAATATGCATGGCCCCCAAAAAGTGTCAAAATTCATTTCATAATAGCACTGTGCCTCACAGACACATACTTCTTCCAGAATCTACAGAGTTCTTCCTCTTCTAAAAAGCTCTTCTACCTTCAACTACAGAATAATATTCAAAAATGAAACCAAAGAGAGGCCTGAGTGAAAACATCACAGCTCTTAAACAGCATAGGCACTCACTCCGCAACAAATGCAAAGCCCACACAGTGCAATAGGAGGCAACTGTTCCACACCCCACCAGTCTTCCCAGTTCTGACCACTTGGAGAATTATGATGTTGCTGCTCAGGGTCTGCATCCCCCTCCAATCCAAATCCACCGAATGAAGAAATCCAGAGCCATCGCCATTCCCTCCACTAAGGCAAAATATTCTCAGTTTGGAAATCCAAATGTATTTCCTCACACTTTACATGTGGTGGTTAGGCACAGCTGATTAATACTCTAGATGACACACTTAATATTATCAAAGGATAATCAGATGTTCATGAGCTAGTCTGGGAATTTTCTAAATACATTACAAGATGCTTACATTGGCAACGTACCTTAAGTTCTCAAAAAATGAGCATGAAAAACAACAATGAATTAAAAATTGCCTTTACACTCTTATCCTAGCTTCTGTTACCAAATATTTCTTTTCACCATCTCTCTGTAATCAAATCTCAGGGTAATTTCTCAAAAAGGTAAATAATAAAATCTTAAGATAAGACATTCAATTTATTATTATTATAAGCTATTGAAATTGTAACATATAATGAAATGTGTATATCACAAGGTGTTCAAGATTCAATTCATATAGGTCCCTCATGTACCCCCTCTCAGAAAAGCCTACCTGATTCTTTGATATCTGATTTTTGTGCCTCTACTGTTAGTCACCTAATAAGACCATCTGTCACATCAGCACCATGATGGATAGAGCATCAAGTCTTCTAGGTAGCCCCCCAATTCTGGAGTTTTGGGTGGGGAAGGGAATTATTCACAAAAGAACCAACTTCAGAAGGGTTTATCTAACAAGCACAATGTACCCAGCTTTGCCATTTGATCCACAGCTGATAGACACCAAGGTTTCTCTTTGTCAGGGAGGTAGGAATTATTTCAGGAGCAAATAAAATTTTTTGTTCAAATTTCTCCAAGATTGTAATTTGCTTTTAAAATTTCTTTTGAGAAAGAGAATAAATGACCCAGCTCAATAAGGAACACCAAATAAATTTTGCCACAATGAGTAACACTTAGCAAATTAATTCTTCAACAGTCACTCCACCCAACACAATGGGTTCTTTGGCTTGTAAAGCCGACAAATCCAGCCCCTTCCTCCCTAGGTATTGGGTCTTGCTTCCCTCAATTGCTTCTGCATTCCACAGCTCTCTAACAGGGATATTTTAGCATTTTCAACCATACCTCCAACAGTAGTAATCACATGAAAGTACTCAAATAAGCTAATAATTCAGATAACTAAGGTGTATTCAATCAGAAGCCAATTTTTAAAATTCCAACCTTTTTTTTTTCTGTAGAATTACATAGCCACATGGCTAGAGAAAACTTTACAGTGACTGAGTTCAACTATCCATCCCATGTTTGACTCTCCTCTGTAATACTGCAAATTACCATTTAACCTCTGCTGGAACACATCCGCTTGGGGTGCCCTTACAGGCCTCTCATATCATTTTTGGCACTTCCCACTAATAAACCCCTCTTTTTATTCCCTTAGCACTTTTTGCTGGTCCCAAGTCTAGAGACAAAGTCTAACAATAATGATAAATCTTCAAATACAGGTTTACAGTTGTATGTGACATAATTTATTTGTATTACAACTATAAACCTACTTTTGCCCACCACTGTATTTGAAAGGTCATGTCCCCTCTGAATCAGACTATATCTGGAGGTACTTCAGATTTCCCCCAAGGTTCTTCAGCAACTTGGTTTTTCTCTGAAAATAATCTAATGTGATTTAAAGTGCTGTACCCAGACCTGAACGTAACATTCTGAATCCCTATATAATAAGAGAATCTTCTTTCATTATTGACACATTTGATTTTGTTTCATCAAATGTGCCGCAACTTTGCTTAACTCATTCACCATGGATCGTGTCTTCCATGTATTTAACTTTGTAATTTTACAATGGAGAATTCTGCAAAGGTACATGAGACTTAATGTGTCATTTTGCTACTGTGCAGTTAGTGCATTCTGCTGGAATGAGTCACTTAGCTAGCAAAAGAATCTGGTCAAAGCTCAGCAGATAATATCTTCTCTGTGTTCTGCTGTGCTCACTCTTCATCATAAACAACTATGTGTTCAAGGAAGTAATTAAAAAAAAAAATTATGAGAAAAATCGGCCTTTACATGAGAGAGAAAATCTTAGTGAAGACTAAAAAGGCTGTTAATCTATAGTGTGGGGCTATGCACAGGAATTTTCTGACTCAAAAAAAATGTAACTCATTCTAGCACTGGCCAGGTAGCTCAGTTTGTTAGAGCCTCATCCGGATGTCAAGGTTGCAGGTTCAATCCCTGGTCAGGGCACATACAGGAAGCAGCCAATAAATGCATAAATTAAGTAGAACAACAGATTGATGTTTTTCTCTTTTTCTCCTTCTCTGTCTGTCTCTCTCCATCAGTAAATAAATTTTTTAAATGTAATTTATTTGGGGGGAAAAAAGAAAAGATTTTACAAATACTCCACTTTTGTGAATGTGGAGATTCCAGAAGGCTTTTAAAATAGATCCCTTAAGAATATTTTGGTCAAGTTCTGAAAGTGATATTGTGTACCTACTGCTTTTTTTTTCCTTTTCATGATACTATATTTCATCAAATCTAAAATGCCATCAACTGCAAAACACACCATTATTTTTATACCACCAAGAAAAAAAAGCTATAAACTATAACATGCCATCAATTGGAAAAAATATACCCTGCCATCAAAGATGACAAAATGTGAAAAAAGAAGGTAAATTTTAAAATCAATGAAATATGGTAGATTTTCTTCAACATTTACGGTATTACACTAAGCCTAAATAATGACTAGGACCACCTTTTCAGTACAGTACGTGCCTTTCCAAAGTGCCTTTTTAGTATGTATAGCACTGGCTTTTTGTTTTAATTATATCATACTTTTTAAAAATGTTTATTTTAAATCATTTTTATTGTTATTCTATTACAGTTGTCCAATTTTTCCCCCTTTGCCCTCCTCTGCCCATCCCAAGCCCTGCTCCCACAGTCAGTTCCCACACTGTTGTCCATGTCCATAGGTCATTCATACATGTCCTTTGTCTAGTCCCTTCCCCTTCTTACCACCATTATCCCAGCCCCACTCTGGTCACTGTCAGCATGTTCCATGTTTCCATTCCTGTGGTTCTATTTTGTTTGTTAGTTTATTGTTCACTGCTTCCTCTTATACATGAGATCATATGGTATTTGTCTTTCACCTCCTGGTTTATTTCACTTGGCATAATATTCTCCAGTTCCATCTATGCTGTCACAAAAGGTAGGAGATGGTTCTTTCTTTCTACTGTGTAATGTTTCATTGAGTAAACGTACCATAGTTTTTTGATCCACTCATTTACTGATGGGCACTTAGCCTATCAGTAAAAGATGTTTCTAGCATCTGGCTATTGTAAATAGCACTGCTACGGACATAGGGGTGCATAAGTTCTTTTGAGCTGGTGATGTGACTTAGGGTATGCTCCCAGCAGTGGGAATCACTGAATCAAAAGACAGTTCCAGTTTTAGTTTTTTTGAGGAAATTCCATACTGTTTTCCACAGGGGCTACGCCAGTCTGCATTCCCACCAACAGCATACTATAGTTCTCTTTTCTCCAACCTTGCCAGCACTTGTTTGTTGATTTATTAATGAAGGCCATTCTGACCAGTGCAAGATGATACCTCATTGTGGTTTTAATTTGCATCTCTCTGATGGTTAGTGATGTTGAGCATATTTTCATATGTCTATGGGCCCTCTGTATGTCCTCCTTGGGAAAGAGTCTATTCAGATCCTTTGCCCATTTTTTAATTGGATTGTTTGTCTTCCTGGTGTTGAGTCATATCAGTTTTTTAATATATTTTGGAGCTCAAACCCTTGTCTGATGTATCATTGGCAAATATATTCTACCAAACAGTCAGTTCCCTTTTCACTTTGATGATGGTTTCTTTAGCTATACAGAAGCTTTTTTAGTCCCATTTGGGTTTTTTTCCCCCTTTATTTCCATTGCCCTAGGAGATATATCAGCAAACATACTGCTACGTGGGATTTCTGAAATTTTCCTGCCTATATTTTCCTCTAGGCGTTTTATGGTGTCACAACTTATATTTAAGTCTTTTATTCATTTTGAGTTTATTCTGGTGTATGGTTCATCCCAGGGATGCAAGGATGGTATAAGATTCGCAAATCAGTAAACGTAATATAGCACATAAACAAAATGAAAGACAAAAATCACATGATCATATCAATAGATGCTGAAAAAGCATTTAATAAAACCCAGCACCCATTTAAGATAAAAACACTCAGCAAAGTGGGAGCACACCTCAACATAAAAAAAACTATATACTGGAAATCTACAGCCAAAATTATACTCAATTCGCAAAAACTAAAAGCTTTCCCACTGATCAGATCAGAAACAACACAAGGGTGTCTGCTCTCACCACTCTTATTCAACATAGTACTGGAAGTTCTAGCCATAGTGGAATAAATAAATAAATAAATAACAGGCATCCAAGTTGGAAAGGAATAAGTAAAACTCTCATTATTCTCAGACAACATGATAGTGTACATAGAAAACCCTGTACCAAAAAACTACTCAACCTAATAAGTGAATCTGGCAAAATAGCAGGATATAAAGTCAATATGCAAAATTCAAAAGCATTTTTGTACACCAACAATGAAATATCATAAAGAGAAACTAGGAAAAAAATCCCATTTACTATAGCAACAAGAAAAATAAAGTACCTAGGAATAAATTTAACCATGGAGGTAAAAGACCTGTACTTGGAAAACTACAGAACACTGAAGAAAGGAATTAAGGCAAATACAAATAAATGGAAGTATATACCGTGTTCATGGATTGGAAGATTTAAGATCATTAAAATGTCCATACTACCCAAAGTAGTCTATGGATTCAATGCAATTCTTATTAAAGTACCAATGGCATATTTCACAGATCTAGAATAAATATTTCAAAAATTTATATATGAACAAAAAAAACCCCAAATAGCCTCAGCAATCTTAAGAAGGAAGAACAACGAAGGAGGGATCACGATACCCAATATCAAACTATACTACAAGGCCACTGTAATCAAAACAGTCTGGTACTGGCATAAGAACAGACACACAGATCAATGGAACAAATAGAGAACAAGAAATAAACCCAAGTTTCTATGGTCAATTAATATTCAACAAAGGGGGCATGGACATACAATGGAGTAAAGATAGCCTCTTCGATAAAGGATGTTGGGAGAACTGGACTGGTACATGCAAAAAATGAAACTAGACCACCAACTTATACCATATACCAGAATAAACTGAAAATGGATAATTATATCATATTTCAATCTTAAGAGAGTTAGGAACCTCTATTATATTTTAAGTTTAAATCAAGATTCAAGTTTGCATTTCATCAGATGAGTTTTTGGCATCTATTGAGACAAGTGAGTTTTTCTTTTTTTCCATATTAATTTGGTACATAATATTAGTACTTTTATTTACCTGTATACTATTTGATTGTGAGTGGCAATTTCTTTAGGATTTCTGCATGAGTAGACATGTCCTATAATTCCATTTTGGTGTTTAACTTTTCAGATTAAGAGATAGTTGAAAAAAAGTGTGCAACAACAGGAAGAAGCACACAATGGTACACCTTTAGAATAAATATTACTCAGACATTAAAAATCATGATCTATTATAGAAGAATATTTCATGACAATGAAATATTTTGTGATATATTGAGAAAGCCAGTAATGAAAGTATATGTATAAATATAATACATTTTTAAAATAAATAAGATCTTTTCGTTCTTTCCCTTCTGTATGTATGGGAGTACATAAGAAATAGTATCAAACTCTTCCTGTAATCAATTTAAAAATCAATTAAGCTACTTTTCGCTTTTTCTTTTGAAAGTATTTTAAGTTAAAGTATTTCTCTCATCAGACTATTTTTACTTTGAGAAAATATTAGAGCCCCACTCTAAAAGAAAATAATTAGGGCTGGAAAATATTAGCTAGACTTCTGCCAAGGACACAGAAATCCAGGAGAAAATAAAATGGTATTTCATATGTCCTCTTTGGCTTAATTTAGCTAGTTCTGGTGTCCAGTAGGAGACATGCCCCTAATGCTTAAAACAATGTAAGAGTAAACAGGACTTGGACAAGGCTTGCCATGCTATGCGTCCTCCACATGCAAGCCTGCCTTTTCACTTCCGCTGCAATAACCGGGACAAGCAAAAGAGGTGGACGGGGTTTCTGGACACATATTAGGAGAACTCTCAAAATGGCTAATCATATAGACCTTTGCACCTTCTTCCTTTTTCCCTTCGTAAAGTGGCTAGATGGTTCTTTTGGGGTATAAGGAAATGATTTAAAACAAAACAATGCTAAAAATTTACTAATTTCAAACAATTCTAGATGTCTGCTTCAGGTGTAATCAAACGACTAGAGATAACAGAAGGGCCTATCTTTCTCAAGAGCCCACAGGGCTCTATCTCCTCAAAGAGTCGGTGTGTGTGTGTGCATGAATGTCTAGTAGAAATAAAAAACAGAGACAGAGAGAATAAGTTTGTGTAACTCTTGTAATCAGAAAAAAACCCAAATGTTATTTTTTAAAAATAAAAGAATGAACAGAAACAGGAAATACTTTCCTGTAAGTAGCCAACAGTAAAAGAAAAAAATTAAATATAGAAGACTGAAATAAGTATTAAGTTTAAGTAATAGATAATGTGAATCATGAAGAATTTATCTTTTCTCCTAAATGTTTTATGAAAAGGTTTCATGTATTTAACCATAAGGATAATGTCTATGACTCTACAAAGTAAAACTGAAATTAATAATAACAATGGTTAAAATTTGAAATTCAACCACTCAAAATTGAAAACCATACAGGTAAGGGTAACATCTGTCTTACTCACTCTGAGATACTGAGCCTGGGACCTAGTACGAGCTCCCCATGGACGTATATTGAGGACACAATGGGCCGGGTACTTTCAGAGCCACCATTTCATGTAAATCCTCCACAGATTCTTCCCCAATTCTGATAGATACGTAACCTGGGGCTCGTACAGGTTTAGTCATACATAGGCCTATACAATAGAGTTTGTGTTCACATCGAAGCCGGTGTAATTGCAAAGTCCATGACATTTTGCATATTTTGTATCCCTTTGACTGTAACCATCCCACAGATCTCCAATAAATCATTTCCCTTCATAAAATCAATAAACAAAAACCAAAATTCATGAATCTGCTAATTAGTCTTTTCCATAGTAGAGATTACTTGATTTTTCAAGAGAAATACGTGTGCATATATTTACAACACACATATTCACAGATAAATAAAAACTAAAACAAAAGTTCATACTGCTTTTTATATAGTCTTGATATGTCAGGTTAGTAAGACCGAGTAATACATAAATGTCATTTTGGAAAAAATTGCCCTGACTGGTTTGCCTCAGCTGGTTGGGCATCGTCTGCAAAGTGGCAGGTTGCCAGGACAATTCCCAGTCAGGGCACAGACCTGGGCTGCAGGTT
The DNA here is from genome assembly GCA_004026545.1 of Mormoops blainvillei. Classification (NCBI taxonomy): domain Eukaryota; kingdom Metazoa; phylum Chordata; class Mammalia; order Chiroptera; family Mormoopidae; genus Mormoops; species Mormoops blainvillei. Next base: position 141,744 of record PVJD01002485.1, on the reverse strand, counting down.
CTGTCCCCGGTCAGGGCGTGTACAAGAGGCAATGGATCGGTTTCTCTCCCTCTCTTTCCCTCTCCCTTCCCCTCTTTCTAAAAATAAATAAATAAAATCTTTAAAAAAAGAAAATAATAAGACAAACCAAATAAGTCAAAAGAAATAAACTCCAACCTCATCTCAACTTGGTGTAAGAAAGAAAAAGATTAATGAATATATCAGACTTAGCCATGTCTGAAAATGTGTTAAAGGATAGCTTTTCCTCCTTGATGAATGTAGATATTATCTTCAACTCTTCCTTCCAAATATAACCATACATTCTCCTATTTACTGATATGATTAAAAGAAAGAGAATAAACAAAGTCCATAAAACCAAACATACTTGCTGAGACTATACAAATACACTGTGATATTATATTACATGCGATATTTTCAAGATCTCAAAATAAGAAAAAGATTAATGTTTAGTTTTTACCTTCCTGGTATCTGATCTTGCTGGGATATAAATATAATGCCTCAAACAAGTATCAAATGGTACAGTATATGGTCTCTTTTCAAGTATGCTGTTTTCTGGCCCATCTCCATAAGTTTCCTTAGCTGAAGAAGTCATTGAGAGGTTGAGTTTTGTTAGTTCTTCACTCAGTTGATCCACAAGAAGTTGTTGTTCTATTATTTTTTCATTCTTTGTAGAAGAGAAATGAGAATTTTAAAAACAGAGATTCGCAGTTTATGTGTAGATAATGATAAAAAATAAATTGTATATTGACCAAAATCACAACCACATGTCACAACTACCTTAACAATACAGTAAAAACTCATTTATCCAAAGACTAGCCTTCTGGTGTCCAAAAGTATGAGGGGTAGGACTGCTCCGAGCGGTAAACACTTTTGAATGGTAAGCAGCAACAAATACAGCAGGGTTAAATCCTCGAAAAAAAGGCCCCATACACTGTGACTGGTTAGTCTGCCAACCCGAAGCACTCTGATGAGCTGATCTTTACAAAAGTTTGGACTTTCTGAGTGAAATCCAAGAAGTAACAAGAGACAAGAAAGTTGAAAAGTAGAGGAAGAGCTGCACATGACAGAGGTGGCAGCAAAGGAGACAGAAAATGGCAGCCGGTGCAGTGAAGTGAAAGCCTTTACTCAGTGAAAAAGAGAGCCGAAAGAGCAGAGACAGGCAGGCAGCTGAGGGTCCTGGGCAAAAGGGGGGCTTGGGCATCACAGGCAGGACACATTGTGTGGGGTGGGGTGGGGTGGGGGCTGTGTGTGTGTGTGTGTGTGTGTGTGGTTTAGCTTTTTTAAGTATCCTTTAAAAAATGTTCAAAGTATATCCAGTCCAGAAAGTTCTATCATCAATCTTTGTTTTACAAGCACAAAATTATGTAAATAAGAAATTGTCATTCATTTTAACATTTCACATGAACTACAGTGTTGAAAAATTTTTTAAAAAAACACCTAAAGTTTTACCGTGTTAATGCTGAGCTATAAAAATGCAACCTTATTTAAAAGTCATGCATAGAGATAATCAAAATATACAACAAAATGGTACTAAGTTGAGAGTGGGTGTTAAATGGGATCCTTACATTGTCTGGGAAAAGGGTAAAAATACCAACTAATATTAAACTTTTTAAGACAAGGATGCACGGTATACTCTAGGAAAAGCACTAGAAAAAAGTAAAAGTACAACTTTTAAGCTAATGAAGTTAAAATTAAAAATACACAATCCAAAAGAAGGTAAGAAAGGAGAGAAAAGGGAACACAAAACAGGAAGAATAAATAAAAAGTACAACGGATTATAAACAAAACGTAATAGTAACTATGTTAAATTCATAAATGAACTAAGTAATCCAATTAAAAGATAAAGACTGCCAGAGAAGACTGTAAAATTATCTAACCTGCTGCTTACAAGAAACGAAACTAAAATAGACACAAAAAGATTAAAAATAAGATGAAAAAAGAGACATCATGTAAATATTAATCAAAAGAAAGCTGGCATAGCTATATTCATATCAAAAGGGACTTTAAGACAAAACCGTGAAAAGAGATTAAAAAAAGAGGTGAAAATGATTTTTTAAACAAGTCAACTCACTATGATGATGTAAAGATTCTACATTTCTATGTACTTAATAACAGCTTTAATATATAATGCAAAAATTGTCTAGACTTCGTGGAGAACTAAGACAAATCCAAAATCATAGTGGGAGATTTTAACATCACTCTAAATTACTGATATAACAAAAAGACCCCGACAAATGAGTAAAACTATAGATCTGAATAATAGAATTAACAGAATTAACAGCACCCAATATTGCAGAATATACTTTCTTTTCAAGAACATCTGTAATATCTAGAAAAACTGGCCTCACACTGATCCATAAAGCAAATTTCAACATATTCAAAGGACTGAAATTATAGGAACCACAATGCAATTAAGCTAAAAAATATTTTTTTTAAATCCTCCATGTGTTGGAAATAAAATAACTATATAACCCATAGGTCAAAGAAAAAAGGTCACAATAAATATCAGGAAATATTCTGAGCAGAATGTGGAATGTAGGTAAAGATAAGCTTAGATAAGAGTGGCTCAGTGTGCTCAAATGGTTTGTGCAGACTATGCTGTCTACGCTGAACGCCTGCCTCCCTTCTGGAGTCTGGAACTTTGGTACGTGCTGGGTAGCGAGTGCCTTCATGACTAACCTTCAATAAAAACTGAGCTTCTTCTGAGTTTCCCTGGTGAACAACATTTCACATATCTTGTCACAATCACTGCTGGGGGCATTAAGCACATCCATGTGACTCCACTGGGAGAAAACTCTTGGAATGTGCCTGATTTCCTCCAGACTTTGCTCTATGCGACTCTCCTTTCCTTTCCTGTTCCCTGCTCCCCTTTCAATACAGTAAATCTTAGCCATGGGCATGATTATTTGCTGAGTCACCTCAGTGCCTCATCCAACCTGAGGGTGGTCTTGGGGACCCCAGATACAACAATACATCATGACCCCCCCAAAACCAAAAGATTTATTCCAGGAATGCAAGACTGGTTTAAAATTAGAAAAATCAATATAACTCACCACACTAAGAGAATGAGAGATCGTGCATGATAAAGAAAAATCGTGTGATAAAATTCAATATCCAGTCAAAATAAAAATTCTCAGCCAAGAAATCTGCCTTCGTTTGATAAAATGTAAAAAAAAAATAGCCACAGCTAACATGGTACCTAACAGTGAAACCTTTTCCATTATGACTGGAAACAAGACAAGACACTTGCTATCATCACTTGTATTTAACACTGAATCGAAGATGCCAGCCAATGAAGAAAGTTAAGAAAAAGAAAAAGGTATAAGGATTATAAGGAAGAAGTAAAACTGTCATCATTTGCAGATGACACAATTACCAACAAAAATCCAGAAGAATTTAAATAAATAGTAAAATTAAAAAGTGAAGCTAGGACTTCTGGTCAACAGGGAGGTGTAGGTAAACACGGCTTGCCTCTCGACAACCACATCAAATTACAACTAAACTATAAAACACCATCACACAGAACCATCTGAAATAGAGTTCAACGGAAGTCCAACAACCATGGAATTAAAGAAACCACATGCATGCAGACTGGTAGGAGTGCTGGAAAAACAGAATGGGCTGGTCCCACATCCACATGTGGTGCATAAAAATTCAGGAAGGATACTGCGGGAGTGAGGATACTAGTCCCACACCAGGCCCCCCGGCCCAGAGCTCCAGTGCTAGGAAGATAAGTCCTCATAACTTCTGTCGGCAAAAACCAGAGGGGATTGAGTCAGTGGAAGAAATTTCTGGAGTCCCAAGCAGTTCCTCTTAAAGAACCCACACATAGACTTACTCAGACTCCTTCCCTCTGAGCTCCATCACCAGGGTAGCAGATTGAAAGGCACCTGTGGCACACAGGGAGGAACTGAAGTACCTGGCAACAAGGCAAGAGCTGCGGGACAACTTTCTCCCAGACAGAATGGCAGGCCAGGAAACTGTCTCTATTCTGAACCCTCCCCCAACAGAGCCATAGAGCTGGCAGACGGTCGCCATATCTGAGGCCCCATCAACCTGGCTAACGCTATTTGCCCCGCCCTGGAGATCCCCAGAGACTTCATCCCATCCAACTCACAGGCCCAACTAAGCTGTTAATGGTGGCTTTGCACATAAATGGCCACTCTTGACTCATGCTTCACATCTTCCTAAATCCTCTCAAGCAACAGCCAGCTTTAGTGAGCCTCAGCCCCTGTGCTTCTTGCTAAATGGCCCCAGGCCCAGCACTAGCAGCAGACAGCCTACATTCACAGCTTGGCTTCCCCTGGGAACCTCCAAGCCCAGCACAAGTAGCAGCCATCTCAGATTACTTTATAGCTCATTCAGGGTAGGCCAGGGCTGACCTTGGCCTGCAACACCCTGGACACCTAGGGCCTATGCATCCTGCGGGCAGCTACAAACCATGTCAGAGCACCACCACCTGCCCCTGCATAGCTGTACCTCCACAAAAGAAGGAAGTTGGTGGTCAGTGGTCATAGCCAGCCCTTGCAGCTGACTGGCCTGGGTAAATCCCTCCCGTTGACCTGATACCAGCAATCGAGGCTCAAGTACAAGAGAAGGGGATACTTAGCCCATACGGAAGGAGCACCTCGAGTACACAGCTTAAGTGATAGGGGAAGCTGTGCTACTGGACCCTACAGGACACCTACTACATTAGATCACACTACCAAGACATGGAGTCATAGCAGCTCTACCTCATACATAGAAACAAACATAGGGAGACTGCCAAAGTGAGGAGACAAAGAGACAAGATCCAAATGAAAGAAGAGATCAAAACTCCAGAAAAAAATTAAACAAAATGGAGATAAGCAATCTATCAGATGCAGAGTTCGAAACACTGGTTGTAAGGATGCTCGAGGAACTTAGTGAGGACCTCAACAGCATAAAAAAGATCCAGTCAGAAACAAAGAATTCACTAACTGAAATAAAGAACAATTACAGAGAAACAAGAGTAGAGTGGATGAAGCTGAGAATCAAATCAATGATCTGAAACATAAGGAAGCAAGAAACAACCAATCAGAACTATAAGAAGAAACAAGAATCCAAAAAAATGACGTGGTGTAAGCAGCCTCTGGGACAACTCAAAGCCTTCCAACAGTCACATCGAAGGGGTGCCAGAAGGAGAAGAGAAAGAGCTAGAAACTGGAAATCTATTTGAAAAAATAATGAAAGAAAACTTCCCTAATTTGGTGAAGGAAATAGACATGCAAGTCCAGGAAACACAGAGACTCCCACACAAGATGGATGCAAAGAGGCCCACTCCAAGACACAGCATAATTAAAATGTCAAAGGTTAAAGAGAGAATCTTAAAAGCAGCAAGAGAAAAGCAGCAGTTAGTTACCTACAGGGGAGTTCCCATAAGGCTGTCAGCTGGTTTCTCAAAAGAAACTTTTCAAGTTAGAAGGGATTGGCAAGAAATACTCAAAGTCATGAAAAGCAGGGATTTATGGTCAAGACTGCTCTGGCCAGCAAAGTTGTCATTTAGAAATGAAGGGCAGATAAAGAGCTTCCAGACAAGAAAAAACTAGAGGAGTTCATCATCACTAAATTACTATTATATGAAATGTTAAAGGGGCTTATTTAAGAAAAAGATAAACACCATAAACAATAAAATGGTAATAAATACATATCTATCAACAATTTAATCTAAAAAATAAACTAAGTAAACAAGAAGAAGAGAGACAGAATCATGGATACAGAAAGCATTTTGAAGGTTGCCAGGTGGGAGGCGGATGTGGGGAATGGGTGAAGAGGTGAGGGGATTAAGAAGTACAAATATGTTATTACAGAATAGCCATGCGGATATAAAGTACAGTTTAGGAAATGGAGTAGCCAAAGAACTTATACACATAACCCATGGACATGAACAATGGTGGGAGGGTTACTTGAGGGAGTGGGGTGGTGCTGGGTGGACGGGAGCAAGGGGGAAAAATTGGGACAACTGTAATAGCATGATCAATAAAAAATAATTTTAAAAAAGTAAATTTAGGTTGCTGGGTGTAGCAATATACTAAAGTCAATATATTTATAAATACCAACATACAATTAAGAAAATGAAATTTTAAAAAGATTCCATTTAGTTACGTTAAAAAAAAAATCAAGTGTCAAGAAATGACTCTAACAAAAGATGTCAAATACTTCTACACACACACACACACACACACACACACACACAAAGGGAACCTAAGTAAATGGAAGAAAATATCATACTCATGGATCAGAAGACTCAAATCAAAAGATGTCAATTTTCCCCAAATGGATCTACAGTGAGCACAATCTCAAACAAAATCACAAAAAGTCGGGGGTGGGGGGGTTTTGTGGTCCTTGACAGCTGATTCTAAAATTTATATGGAAAAACCAAGACATTCTTAGAGGTTAGGGGAACCAAGCAGAAGCCTTGCTTTACTGAATATCTAGATTTATTATGAACCTACAATAAGTAAGAAATGTGATCTTGACTAAAGGATAAACAAACCAAGAACACAACATAAGTTTCTTAACAGACAATAAATTCAGGCACAAATGAACCTTGGCTTATAACAAAGACAGTACTCAGAACAATGGTGAAAGGATGGTCTTTTCAATAATGGTGACAGGACAAATGGATATCTGCATGGAGGAAAAAAAAAGATGTCTGCCTTATCCAATAAACAAAAATCAATTAGAGAAGTACTGTAGAACTAAATGTTAAAGGCAAAACAATAAAGCTCCTAGAAGATAATATAGAAAATATCCTCAACAAAAGGAAAAGAAAAAGCTTATTTTCCTTTAGAGCACAAACATCATTAACCATAAAGAAAAAGACTGTTTTGAATGCAATACATCTTTTCATCAAAAGGTATCATCGAGAGTGAAAAGCCATAGAGAAAAAATATTTGGAACCATATAAGTGGCAAAGAACTCATCATACCCAGAATATACAGGAATAGGCAAACATAGGTTTATAGTTGTTCCTATGGAAAAAATATATAATACAAGAATAAAAAATAATGCAAGAATAAACTCAGTGTTTCATGTATTCACAGCTGTGAACCCACTTTTGCAGCTGGTGGCAATCAAATTCACCATCTTATGGTCCTTAAGGGACTTAAAAAGTGGGTTCATTCCAATGACAGGGCCACAAAAGTTCTGTTATTATTTTCATCATTACTTACTGTCCAACTTATAACATTATCACATTGCCTATTACCTTGGCAAACAATGGAAGGGGAAAGTATGAAGAAAAGATAACAATGCAAGTTAAACAAACAATAAAAATGTTTTCCCTTTACACAAATTTACGGGAAAAAACTACAATAATTCTTTAAGGTGCTTGTGTTCAGAACTCTTGAACTGAAATCTATTTTTGTAAATATTTCCATTTATCATTTAAATGCTATTTTACTGAGTTAGTTACTAGTCCAACTAAATCTACAGAGCTAGATGCATTAGGAAACTCTACCTGCAATCTATTCACTTTTTGTGCTTCTTTCAAAGATAAAACATGTCCTTTGTTTTCCTGCACCATCATTTGCACTTGATTCTTTAGTTCCTTCACCTCCAGGTCCTTCTCGTTAAACACTACTTCATCAGCAGCCAGAGCACACTGGGAGGAGGGAAAGAAAGCACGGGAGACTCGCCATGGAAAATACTCAGGAGAGACCACATAATACCACAAAAGCAGCGATTCAATGACAGCTTGACCATGTCTCTTAAAAAATTTTTCTCCTCCTATTCATTTTCAAATTATTTTCTGGTTTCTTTATAAGGAAGGCAGAAAACAGTTGAGAGGAGCTATCATTGCTATAACATAAGATCTACCATAAAGATTAGAAGATTCTCCTAATTTTTATTTTCTGCCTTTTAAAATGAAAACCAGTCATTCAGGTTCTAGAGTACATTCCATAAGATTTTTACAAGTTTGCTGGAATTTCCAGGAGACTTTAATGGGATTTTTAAACATCAAAGGTCACATTTTCCAAACTGGCCTAAAGAATATAAGAATATATTTGGATTTTTTGTTTGTTTGTTTTGTTTTCGGTGCCAAAACCCAGGAACAAACCATGGATGTTTAAATAAAGAACATTTGCTAATTTTTGTACACTTTTTCTATGAAGAGATGTACTTTGAAGATCTCTGAAAATATGGTTAAACAAATACTTTTCTTAGTTTCTAGTGAATTATGCCTATTTTCAAATAAATTGGGATATGCAAGTAATACTTTTAAAACAATAAACAGAGAAAAAACTAATACTTGGCATTTGTAAAACCTCTCACTGAACAGACATTTTTTTTTTCATGAAGAACCTGAAGTCTGGTGAGATTAAAACCTTTACCCAAGATGGCTCAGTGGATAAAACAAATTCCTGACATTAAACCCCTGGGCCTATCTGGATCCAAAATCTAAGCCATAGGGGAAAGACAAGAACAAGCAGCTGGTTTACAAAACAGTGTTCACTTTACAAATAAGATTTAACTCATGAAAAACGAGTATGTGTGTGACTCTTCAGGCAGTGGCATGGAGGTGGACAGACCTCTACTGAAAGCCCATGGGCTAAGGCCAGCCTTGATTTTGCCACAGGTTCACAAAGGGTTTGGGGCAAGTCCCTTCTTTCTCTGCTTGGGATCCTCAAATAAACAAGTGAGGAGGGAACACGTGACACTGATAGTCCTTATCACGCTATATGTTTATGTAACATCTATGACTCCTCTCTTCTATAAAATAAGATATAATGGTAATTCTCATTAGTTAATGTCCTCTTCTATTGGCAATTGTCTAGTTAAGAAGCTTATAATTGCTCTCCCAGTGCTGCAGATGCTTTTACATATGCTTTAAAAACTACAATTTTGTTATTATTTAAAAGTGTTTAACTGTTGATTGAGTATATTCATATTCAGTACTGTTCTTGTATTTAACATTTGGAATAAAAAAAGCAACCAAGTCCCTTAAGTATTTTTGAGAGGCTGCAGTGTTCTAATAATTGACTAATAGCAAAAACCAAGGTTATAACATTATCTGACAGCTTCTAAAAACGAGACAGTAACTTCAAAATGACGCCTCCCTCGCAAATCCAGCTATTATTCCACCTGTGAGTAGACCCATCCTCTCATCTTGGCTAGGAATTTTTTTAAAAAAATACTTACCTGCTTGCCTAAACAAGCTCAAGGAAGCAGACTGAGCAAAGAGAATGAAATGTCTTTGCCTCTCCTGCCACAGACCCACTATCTCCCCAAGAGATAAACTTGATAAACTTATCAAGATGCCTTCACAGTAACTCCCGGCATGTGGCTCTACGTGACTACTGAGTGCAATCACTTAGCTGCCACTGACGTATAACCTAGGCACATGTAGGTCAAAAATGAGTAAGAGGAGATAAAAATAAGCTAAACTTTAGGCAGCCTTACTTCAGGCCAGTCAGCCTTCTCATCACTTTATGGGAAGCAATGCTTTAAAAAGTATTCACAACAACCTTACAGGTAGCTATTATTGTTGTTTCCATTTTACAGATGGAGAAACGGAAGCACAGAGATGTCAAGCATTTACCCAAGGTCACAGAGCTAGTAAGCAGGGAAGCCAGGATTCCATTCTTTGGTGTTTGGAACGTGTGTTAACTACTATGTGATACTGCCTCTCCCAGAAAACAGGAACAGAAATGAAAGTTTAAAAACAATTTTTTAAAGAGGCATCACAGGGTGAGGGTTGACACCTATCATTTTTCTTGTTACTGTTTAGTGGTCTCCACTAAACAGCTTGCAAGGTTGCAGACCAAAAAAAATGGTATCCATTTTTTAAAATTGGGAAACACTGCATGCCATGTCTTTCACTTTGAGATTCATAGTATACATTAGCACTTTCAAAGTCTTAGAATTAAGAAACCTGTTTGCTTTTTGCAATCTAGCATTCCCCAAAACAATCTGATTATGGTATCCTTTTTGTTAATATTTTTGGGAAAGCATAATCCAGAGTACATAAGCTAGAGCAAGTTTAAATGTATAGTTTCCAACAGTTGGATAGAGTAAGCTACTATGCACTCCACTCTCAAGCAGTGGGATTTATGAACTTCCAATTTCAGCCACTTTAGAAGCATGAAGGAAAACCACTTCTTATCACCAACTCTTACGTGTCCCAAAGTTTGAGCTTCCAATTACCCGTACACAGTTTCTCATACCAATGAGAAAAGGTCAGGCCTGCTCCATCTGGGAAAAAGGGCAGAAGCACTGTCTTTAAAAAAACGTCATGATTTAAAAAGCATTGCTTTAAATGCTTAGAGTTAAATATCGAAAGCTTTGTAATAGAGCAGCAATTCTTATAGTATCTGCAGTAGAGACCCTTTCAGCATGTCCCTTAGATCCTATCAGGGTGTCCATGAGGTCAAAGCTATTTTCCTAATAATACTAAGATGATATTTGCCTTTTTTCACCATGTTTACATTTGCCCTGATGGTACAAGAGCAATTGTGGGTAAAACTGTTCGCTCCTAATACAAACAAAAGAAGCACCACTAATTCGTACTTCACCGCCATTTGCTCACAATACAAACAAATAAAAGTTTTACTTAAGAATATCTTAATGAAGCATGCCCTGGCTGGTGTGGCTCAGTGGACTGAGTGCTGGTCTGTGAACTGAGAGGTCACTGGTTCAATTCCCAGTCAGGACACATGCCTGGATTCTAGGCCAGGTCCCCACTTAGAAGCATGTGATCGATCATTTTTTTCCTCTCCTCCACCCTCACTTCCTCTCTCTCTAAAAATAAATACATAAAAATCTTTTTTTTAACTTTTAAAATATATTTGATTGCTTATACTATTACAGTTGTCCCATTTTTTTCCTCCCTTGTATTCCCCTCCACCCTGCACCTGCCCTCCCACCAGCATTCCCCCACTTAGTTTATGTCCATGGGACATACATATAAGTTCTTTGGCTTCTCCATGTCCTATACTATTCTTAACCTCCCCCTGTCAATTTTGTACCTACCACTTATGCTTCTTACTCTCTGTGCCTTTTCCCCCATTCTCCCCTCTCGCCTTCCCTGCTGATAACCCTCCATGTGATCTCCATTTCTGTGATTCTGTTCCTCTTCTAGTTGTCTGTTAAGTTTGTATTCGTTTTTTCAGGTTCAGTTGTTGATAGTTGTGAGTTTGTTGTCATTTTACTGTTCATAGTTTTGATCATCTTTTTTCTTGGATTAGTCCCTTTAACATTTCATATAATAACGGCTTGGTGATGATGAACTCCTTTAACTTTACTTTATTTGGGAAGCACTCTATCTGCCCTTCCATTCTAAATGATAACTTTGCCAGATAAGAGTATTCTTGGATGTAGGCCCTTGACTTTCATGACTTTAAATACTTCTTTCCAGCCCCTTATTGACTGTAAGGTTGCTTCTGAGAAATCAGCTGATTGTCTTATGGGAACTCCTTTGTAGGTAACTGTTTCCTTTTCTCTTGCTGCTGTTAAGATTCTCTCCTTATCTTTAATCTTGGGTAATGTAATGATGATGTGCTTCCTTGGGTCCAACTTTTTTGGGACTCTCTGAGCTTCCAGGACTTCCTGGAAGTCTATTTCCTTTGCCAGATTGGGGAAGTTCTCCTTCATTATTTTTTCAGCTAAGTTTTCAATGTCTTGCTCTTCCTCTTCTCCTTCTGGCACCCCTATGATTCAGGTGTTGGAGCATTTTAAGTTGTCCTGGAGATTCCTCAGCATCTCCTCATTTTTTTGAACTCTTGTTTCTTCATTTTGTTCTCTTTGAATGTTTCTATCTTCCTTCTGCTCCAAATCGTTGATTTGAGTCCCAGTTTCCTTCCCTTCACTGTTGGTTCCCTGTATATTTTGCTTTATTTCACTTTGCACAGCCTTCCCTTTTTCCTCCCTTTTGTGACCATTCTCCACCAATTCTGTGAGCATGCTGATTACCAGTGTTTTGAACTCTGCATCTGTTAGGTTGGCTATCTCTTTATTGCTTAGTTCTATTTTTGAAGCTTCGATCGGTTCTATCATTTGGGTCATATTTTTTTGTCAGGGCATGCCTATCATGTTGTGTGGGGCGGAGCCTTAGGTGTTCGCCAGGGTGGGGCAACCCATGTCACTGCCCAGTGGCACTGTCTGTGGGAGAGGGGTCTGAGAGGGCACAATGCTGCTTGCTTGGCTCTTGGCCGGCTCTCAGTCGCTTCCCCTGCTACCCATAAGCAAATTGGGCCCTTCTGGTGCTGATTCCTGGGTGGGTGTGTAGGTTTGGGTACATTCTAGGACTCCGTGGGTCTCTCAGACTAACTATCCTGTGAGACTGGCAGTCTCTTCCGCCATGACAATGCCCACAGGTTTTGACTGGTAGAGGTTTTGAGGTTTCTTTTCCTGAGCCGGAACCTTCTGTTGCAAAGTCTCTCTCACTCCCTAGGTGTTCCTCCCAGTTTATCCACATGCAAATGTGGGACCCCCAGGTCCACCAGCCACAGCCTTGCCACACATCCTCTCTGCCCCCACTGCCCATCTCCGCCCCTCCTACCAGTCTGGGTGAATGTTTCTTCTTTAACTTCTTGGTTGTCGGACTTCCACTGAGTTTGATTTTCTGGCAGTTCTCATTATTTTGTTTTAAATTTGCTGCTGTCCTTCTTTTGATTGTGTGAGGAGACAAAGTGTATCTACCTACACCTCCATCTTGGTCGGAAGTCCACTTTCTAAATAAAAATCTATAAAAAATATATCTTAATGAAGCAATAAAAATATTTATTAAATCTCAACCCTTGCATATGTGGGCTTTTTTTAGTATTTTACATGACAAACTGGGAGGTATGAGTAGAGCAGTGCTGCTGCATACCGAAGGCCAACAGTGTCTGTGGTAAACAATCGTGTGCAATTGTTTGAGTTGCCAGCTAAGCTTACCATTTTTCTCACAGAGTAGTGTTTTTTGCTCTAAGAATGACAGAAAAACTATAATTATTCACACTGGTATATGGCAGATGTTCTCTTAAAAAACGAGAACCATGATTTTCAAGGGAAAAAACTAACATTATTTGTTACAAATGATAAAATTCAAGTTTCACGTAAAAATTAGAGTTTTGGAAAACATTTCTGCTACTGTGAGCAAGATGACAGCTTTCACACTTAAAGACTTTGGTGGGGAGACCAGTGCCCATAGCGATGACTGTGATTTTTTAATGTTGTGCAATGAAATGTATCAACATCTAGAAGGTCTGCACAACTTAGTACACAAATGTTTTCCCAATGACCAATACATGATGCTTCAAAATCAGGTATGAATAAAAGATCCATTCAAAGTACCAGATAGGAACAAATGAATTTTAATGTATAGATCTTAATGTAACAAAATAGTTTCAAATCCCAAGTAACCTTTACAATATTTCTACTTGTTGAATTTTGGTGTAAATTCAAAAACTGCCCACAATTATCTACGAAAGGCATTAAATATACCTCCCTTCCAACTACAAATCTATTAGATGCTGGATTTTCTTCATATACTTCAACTAAAAAACATAACAAACTGAAGGTTGAAACACACATGTAAATCCACCTGTCTTCTATTAAGCCAACTACTTAAAGAGATGTACAAAAATGTAAAACAATTTCATTCTTATTTTTTTGTTTCTGAAAATATTATTTATGAAAAAAGTTCTGCATATTATATAATCAGATTATTACTGTTAGTTTTGAATAAATTAAGTTTAAACTTTTGTTTTAATTCTAATGTTAAATATCTATAAATACAATGCAAAAACTTGATTTTAAGAAATCTGCAAACAAAAAATTCAATGACTGCTATAATAAGGAATAATATAACTGGTTTTATCCTCATCTATATAAGAAGGTAGTAAGGAAAGATTTCTAACTAGACAGCTATGTTTTTAACTTTTTCTATTTTTAACTATGTTTTCTTATTTTAAAAAGACTGGCAGGACATCCATTTCCCCACCAAATTGCAAACTCCACATAAGCAGAACTAGGTATATCTTGCTCTCCACTACTTCTCTCATGACACATAACCCTCACTCAATAAACGTTTTTTTTTAAGATTTTATTTTTATTTTTAGACAGAGAGGAAGGGAGGGAGAAAGAGGGGGAGGAACATTAATGTGTGGTTGCATCTCACATACCCCCTACTGGGGACCTGTCCTGCAACCCAGGCATGTGCCCGGACTGGGAATCAAACCAGTGACCCTTTGGTACACAGGCCGGCGCTCAATCCACTGAGCCACACCAGCCAGGGCTCAATAAACAGTTTCCAAATGAAAAGTAGGAACATGTAATTCTGAACTCAATATACATACATGCAATATTTATACACGTACATACCTACATTTCTTAAATATTATCAAACATGATGATTTGTTTGTTTAAAAAATCAGTACTTCAAACTCAAGGGATGAAATATGTTTTCTTTCAAGAACCACTGACCCATAGGGGGATAAAACTCAATAAAGTATAACTTGTTTTTGTTTCTGAAACTGTGTTTCTTTTCATCCTCTAAATTTAATGACCAAGTCCAAAAAATTGTACTTGATAAATATAACAAATTAAAATCACTGTACTGGAGGAAAAAGGAGAAGCCATGAAAGGTATGAATTATGAGGAGACAGCAATAGGAAAGGGTGAAACAGAGCAAAGCCAAATGAGAGTTCACATATAATCCTTTTAAAAATCTTCACTGAAATTCTACAGTGACTCTTACTTGCCCCAAATAAATTTAGTCCTTATAAACAAGTTATTTTATAAAAGCAGTGTCTAAGTACCTGGCATTTCTTCAGCTCTCGCTTCAGCTGAATGACTGTAACATGCTGTGGTCTTTCTTCCAGGGTTCCAATGCTTTGGTTTTCTCTGAATGAGGTAAGGAGTGCCTTCCTGACCTCCTGGGTCATGTTAAACCACTCCTGCAGTTTTTGTTGCTGCTTTTGGTTTAGTCTGACAGCATCTTTTAACTCCATCAGGAAGGTGAAGGCTTCCTCTATACAATTTTGGTAACCCAGACATTCTCCTTGGAGCTGAGCTACTTGCTCCTCAAGAGAAAGGATCCTGTTTTTATCAGGAGTCCCCTCTCGGTGGGTCTGGCTGGTTTGGTTGATACTACTAGCCTGCTGGCTTTGCAAAGCTTCTCGAAGCAGCTTAATCTCAAATTCCATTTCGTCCATCCGGTCTGACTCAGGGCTAAAGTTTAAGGTGGGTTTGTTTCTGATGTTGCGTGCTCTGTTGGCGTATTTGAGAGAATTTAAGGATTCGTCAAAATCCAAGGAAGATGGGCTGACACAAGTGATCATGACAGTCTTGGCACTGCCACCCAGGGAATCTTTCAAAAGTCGGGTAATTTTAGCATCCCTATATGGAATATGTGAACTCTTCCTGCGTGGGTCCCCAAGAGCACTTATTACATTTCCTAGAGCCAGCAACCCACTGTTGATCTGAATGGATTCTTTGAACCGTTCGCCAGTATTCCCTGTTTTTGTTACTCTTTCTGATCCAGCCAAATCCACAAAGTGGAACTTTGAGACAATATGCTGATGGGAACACCAGGATCCATCTCCAGTTGCCTCTGTATTTTTTACAACTTGACAAATACTGATTGTAAAAATTGCATGTGATCTACTGGAGTGTTCATTCATTTGGGTGGTACCTGTGTGCCGGGCTGCATTCCCCATCTCCAGCAGGCTCATCACTTCATCTGCACTCTCCACCTGGCATTCCTTGGCCCCAACGATCACTTAAAACAAAAAGTTTTTAAATCAAGTTTTAATCGAAATCCAATGTAGTTCAATTAACCATACAACAGTTATCATTTGCTAGACTGCCTACCTGATAGTTCCTTTTAAAAAATCAATAGTATTTCAAATAATAGTAACACAGCAACATTAAATAATTTCAGATAATCTCCCAAAGGAACATTTTACAGAGAGCACTTATTTTGATGTTTAAATTCTAAAATATATCATACCATATATAATTTTTAACAATCTGGTTTCTTTGCAGACACACATCGCACTTGATTCTTTAAAACAGATGACAAGGCCTGACCAGGTGGCTCAGTTGGTTGGAGTGTCCTCCCATATAACAAAAAGTAGCGGGTTCGATTCCTAGTAAGGGTACATACCTAGGTTGCAGGTTCGATCCCCGTGGGGGTGCATACGAGAAGGCAATGGACCAATGTTTCTCTCTCACACTGATGTTTCTCTTTCTCTCTCTCTCGCCCCTTCTCCCTCTCTCCTCCCCTTTCTCTTTTTAAAATCAACAATAAAATATCCTCGGGTAGGGATTAAAAAATAATAAAATAAATCAAATAGCTGACAAAAAATCCTTCTTTATTTCAGTATTTGATTTGTAGAGTCTACTGGATTAATTAAAAGATAACAGATTATATGCCCCGGCTGGTATGGCTCAGTGGATTGAGCACTGGCCTGCAAACCAAAGGGACTGCCTGTTCGATTCCCAGTCAGGGCACGTGCCTGGCTTGTGGGCCAGGTCCCCAGTAGGGGGCGCATGAGAGGCAACTACACATTGATGATTCTCTCTGTTTCTCCCTCCCTTCCCATCTCTCTAAAAATAAATAAATAAAATCTTTTTTAAAAGGATAGTAGATTATAGCATTTAATTATATAATGCAAAATAATCAGTAATAGTTCATTTTAAATAACTAGCTTCTTTTGAGTTTTGTTACTACTCAAGCTCTCCTTAGATTTAAGGTTTTTTGATATTGTGGAGTAACAACCAATAACAGATAAAAATTTCAGTATAAATAGTTATTCATTTTTAAAACAGGCATGCCCTACATACTATCAGAGTGCACAGTAAACAAATGAGATGGCAATTCAAACAAAGGAACAAAGTTTCTATTTCAAAGCAGAATAAGAACCAAAAAATAATCTAAGCTTACTACTGCCCACATCATTTGTTTATATGCAAAATATTTCAGAAAGGAGTAGGTAGATTTTGGATTGGAATCAAAGTAATAAAACTCCTAATTCTGATTATAGTTGTGTACTTCCTTTTTAATCAGATCCTGTCATGCCACTGTTTCTTTGAAAAATAATCATTTTGCTTACATTATTTCCATCATGACACCTTTTTTAACAACCTGGTTCATTTAAAGTTCTAAAGTACCTGAACTACCGACAGTACTAAAATATCACCAATTATAAAATATAACAATATAACTGTAAATCATAGCATACATTTATAAAATTTTTTCTAATGTTAGGCTATAACTTAGTACTGTCTATGGTTTTTGAACCTAGCTTCACATCACCTGGGAGCTTTATAAAACAGAAAGTGTCAATGCCCAGACCCCATTCCAGGATAATTCATTAAAAGCTCTGAAAAGTGGAGCCCAGAAACCAGTATTTTTTAAAAAGCTTCAAAGGTGATGATAATTATGCAACACCACGTTAAATATCAACCACTGCTTCACAAAAAGGAACTAAATATGTCAAACAAATGCACTTTGGTTGTAGAACATTATATAAGATATATGGAAATTTGTCTTAAGACAATTTGTTACATCTAAAATTTTTGCAGGATTGATATTGGCTATGGAATATTTTGATCATTAAGTTTATCAGGAGTGATAGTGTATACTTCTATATTGTGAGACAATTTAAAATAAATATATCATTTTAAATAAAAGATAAAGACATTGGGTAATTACATTTCATAAGATACAGAAGCTCAAAACACCAGTTTGAATTCTGTCCAGAAAAAATAAACTGGGGTGAAGATGGCACTGTAAGTAAACATGGTACTCACCCCCTCCCACAACTCCATCAAAATTATAACTAAACTACAGAGCAACTATCATTCGCAACTACCTGAAATCAAGCTGGTGGAAGTCCTAGAACTATAGAATTAAAGAACACATGGGACTGGTAGGAGGTGTGGAGACTTGAAGGGGCTGGTGCCACACTCCGTGGAGCAGATGAAAACCTGGAGAAATGTCTTGGCTATGGTGGCCCTCCCTGAGGAGCGAGGGGACCCAGCTCCACAGCAGGTCCCCCAGCCCAGGGCTCCAGAGCCAGGAAGAGAAGACTCCATAACCTCTAGCCGTAAAAAGCAGTGGGGATTGAGGCTGAAGGGGATGGAGGCTTCTGGAGATCCAGGCAGTTTCTCTTAAAGGACCCCCACACAATCTTACTCAAACTTGCTCCCTTTGGGCTCTAGAATAGGGCAGCAGCTTGAAAGACACCAGAGACATATAGGGAGGGACTGAATTGTTGGGCATCAGGGCAAGAGGTGGAGGGGCAGCTTTCTCCCAGACAGAAGGACTGAGAGGGGCCATTATTTCCTTTTCCGAGCCCTCCCCCAGCACAGGGCCAGTAGGTGGGCACCGTATCTGAGACCTCATTAACCTGGTTCACACTGTTTACCCTGCCTGGGTGATTCCCTGAGGCTCTGCCCCACCCAACTTTCAGGCCCACCCAAGTTGTTTCCATCCAAATAGCTGGTTTCAGATCACGCCACAGATTTCCCTAAATTCTCTGAAACAAGCAGCATCTGGCCTTAGCGAACCCCATGCATGTCACTAAGTGCCACCAGTCTAGGACTAGCAGCAGCAGGCTTTGGTTCACAGTTCATCCTTGCCTGGGTACCTCGAAGCCCAGCACAAGTAGAAAGCATCCGCAGATCACTTTGTAGCTTAGACCAGGTGGCCCTGGGAAGAACACAGGCTGTGGCTAACCTTCGCCTGCACCTCTGGGAGGCCCCAGAGCCAGCACACCAAGTGGGCAGCTTCAGACCACACTGAAGCACGACCACCCAACCACGCCCACAAGCAACACACTCAAGGGGTAAACTCGGCAGGCAGCCGAACCCTGCTGAATGAAATCTTGCTTTGTGGAATGGGCCCCTGAAGCTGATCCTCCGTGGTGGTCAGACGTCAGTGATGAGTGGTCACAGCAAGTTCTTGCAGCTGATCAGCCTGGGTAAATCCCACCTACAGACATGGCAACAGCAATCAATGCTCAACTACAAAGGAGGGTGTACTGCCCACATGGAAGTGCAACTCGAGTACCCAGCTTGGATAACATGCCAGGCTGGACCCTACAGGACACCTACGACATTAGGCCACTCTACCAAGCCTGGGGGACATAGTAGTTCTACCTAATACATAGAAACAAACATAGGGAGGCTGACAAAATGGGGAGACAAAGAAATGTGACCCAAATGAAAGAACAGAGCAAAACTCCAGAAAAACAACTATACAAAATGGAGATAAGCAATCTACTAGATGCAGAGTTCTAAACACTGGTTACAAGGAACTCAGTGAGAATCTCAACAGCATAAAAAAGAACCAGTCAGAAATAAAGGATACAGTAATTGAAATAAAGAATAATTTACAAGGAAACAACAGTTGAGTGGATGAAGCCCAGAATCAAATCAGTGATTTGGAATATAAGGAAGAAAACACCCAATTAGAACAAGAAAAAGAATCCAAAAAAACAAGGATAGTGTGGGGCAACTTCAAGTGTATCAACATTTGCATCATGGGGGTACTGGAAGCAGAAGAGAGAAAGCAAGATACTGGAAACCTATTTGAAAAAATGACAGGAAGCATCCCTAACTTGGTGGAGGAAATAGACATACAAGTCCAGGAAGCACAGAGTCCCAAATAAGATGAACCCAAAGAGTCCCGCACCAAGATACAGCATGATTAAAATGCCAAAAGTTAAATACAAAGAGAGAATCTTAAAAGCACCTAGAGAAAAGCAGTTAGTTATCTACAAGGGAGTTCCCATACGACTGTCAGCTGATGTCTCAAAAGAAAGTTTGCAGGCAAGAAGGGATTGGCTAGAAATATTCAGTCATGAAAAGCAAGAACCTACAACTGAGATCACTCTACCCAGCAAAGCTATCATTTTGAATCAAAGCACAAATAGCTTCCAAGACAACAAAAAGCTAAAGGAGCTCATCACCACTAAATCACATATTATATGAAATGTTAAAGGTTTTCTTTAAGAGAAAAAGATAAAATATATGAACAATAAAATGGCAATAAATATATACCTGTCAACAACTAAATCTAAAAATCAAAATAAATGAACAAGCAGAACAGAAACAGCCTCACAGATACAGAGAACATTTTGACAGTTGGGAGGAGTCCATCTCACAGGGATGGACTAAAAGGTCAAGGGATTAAGAAGTACAAATTGGCTGTCACAGAACAGTCATGGAGATATAAAATACAGCATAGGGAATATAGTCAATAACAGTCTAATACCTATGTAGGGTGTCAGATGGGTGTGAGGTTTATCATGATGATCACTTACTAATTTATGTAAAGTCTAATTACTGGGGTATACACCTGAACTAATATAACAATGTATGTCAACTGTAATTAAAAATTTAAAAATGATAAAAACATTTTAAAAGCTATATTGAATTATCTAATAATTTTATAAACTACTATGTATGCTTTCTAGAAAACAAAACAAAAAACAATTTCTTCAAGCATCCAGGAATGCCCGCGCTGCCAGGACAGGGCCTCTAAGGTGGCAAGCTTGGCTGCCCCCTGCAGGCTGCTATTTGAATGATGACAGCCACCTTACTTTTCCATCTGCTAGCCACTACGAAATTCCCCCAAGGAGTCGCTCCTCTGGCAGGGCCCTTTATCTCCTGGAAGGTTCTACTAAATGTGTTTTCTAGGAGAGGAAGACATCTAAGAACAGTCATTTGTTATTAATAATAGTCAATATTTGGAAACAGCCTAAATGTATAACAATGGAACAGTGGTTAAATTATTATAATACATTCAGAAGACAAATTACCACATGACCACGAAGAGTCATAAGGTTGAAAACTATTTAATGACATGTGAAAATGCTTTCAATATAAATATTAAGTGAAAATATTAGATGCAATACTATATTGGGGGGGGGGAGTTGCGCAAGTACATTAAGAAACAATTATACAGTCCTGGCCGGGTGGCTCTGTTGGTTGGAGCACTGTCCCTTACACCAAAAGGTTGTGGGTTCTATTCCCGGTCACGGCACATACCTAGGCTTTGGGTTTGATTCCCCAGTCAGGGTGCATTGAGGGGGCTGCCAATTGATGTTTCTCTCTCACATCGATGTTTTTTTCTCTCTCTTTCTCTCTCTCTCCTCCCCTTCCTCTCTCTCCAAAATCAATTAGCATTATCCTTGGGTGAGGATTAAAATTTTAAAATTTTAAAAATTAAAAATAATAAATAAATAAATAACAATTATACATGCACAGAAAAAATAATCTGGGAGGCCCTCACTTCACCCAGAGACTAGCGCCACTCTCGGCAGCACTCGCCCAGCACTTGCACACACCATGGCCTCCTTCTGGGAGCTCACCTGCACCTACACAGCCCTTATCCTGAAAGACAATGAGGTGATGAGGTGACAATGAGGTGACATGTGACGGTGATGGAGGATAAGATCAATGCCCTCATTAAAGCAGCTGGTGTAAAATGTTGAGCCTTTCTGGCCAAGCTGGTTTGCAAAGGCTCTGGTCAATGTCAACGTTGGGAACCTCACTTGCAATGTAGGGGCCGGGCTGGTGGACCTGCCCCTGCAGCTTGTCCTGCACCAGCAGGGGGTACTGCCCCCACCACCTCTGCTGCCCCCTCTACCCATGCTGTTCCAGCTGAGGAAAAGTAAGTGGAAGCAGAGAAAGAATCGGGGGCATCTTTTGGTGACATGGGCTTTGGCCTTTTTGACTAAACCTCCTTTGTAACACATTCAGTAAAAAGCTGAACTCTGAAAAAAAAAAGAAAGATGACCTTTAACTTTCTTGCTTATACTTTTCTATATTTCCAAAATGTTCTATATAGAACATGTTACCTTTTAAATCAGAAAAGCAAAAAGTATTATTCTTTAAAATACTTGTACTTTAGCCCTCCCCTTCTAGCCTTCTCCCATTTCCAAACAAATGGATATTTCATAAGATCAATGTGTGTAGGCACAGGGTGTCAGACCTTGAGAAGTACAACAAAGGACACGTAAATGTCAAGATGGAGAAGCAAAAACATAAACTCTCCACACTAAAAAAAACAAAAACAAACAAAAACCCCCTCACAAAAAACAACAAACACACCAAAGATAACATGCAATTGGCATACTGGGACAAAAATCAAAGAAGGAGAGTTCTGAACCAACTCGGATGAACACCAAAGGGAGAAGCTATCCCCAATTTTGGGGTAATCAAGAGAAAAAAAAATTACAAAGCTAATTTAGACTATTTCACAGTATCACTTAAGGTCAGTTGGGGGGGTGTGCAATCATAGGAAATAAGTACTAAATTACAACTTAATAACTTCATCTTACCCACTAGTTGAACAACTAGTTAACTTGTTAATCAACAAACTATTCAACTTTAAAGTAAAAACAAATGTATTTTGCTTCTGTGTTTTTAAAGTTTCTTTGGAATATATCCAGAAACTGAATTAAATCATACTTATTTCTAAAGAAGGCTATCAAGTAAGTAGGCTACCTTACCTGTGTTTCCTTTTTCATCTTCTCGGATGTGAAGATCCTTCATAGATGTCTCCAGTTCCAGAAGATCTCTTAGGTCTTCCTTATATACTTCTATATAAGAAACTTTTATTTTAAAGTCAGTGCTCAGATTTTCAGAGATGTTTTGAAATATTTCTTGGATAGCTCGAGGAATGATGCCCTTTTGATCCTCCACAACTGAAGCTGGAAATTTAGAAAATGAAATCACATATTAAACAAAATGTAAGAAAAGCTACAAGATAACATTTATAATCAAATTTATTTTCTTACAATTCTCTATACTATAAATCTTTTAAATCATAACTATAAAACTCATAGGTAAAAGTTTTCACATCATGCCCTTACTCGAAATTCATTCATGCATTCATTCAACAAATATTTATTTAGTACTATCTATGTGCCACGCAGTATTCTAGGAGCCTGGGAACCACTAGTGAACAAAATAGAAGAAAAAAGCCCCTTCCCTTGTGGGACTGTACTGAGGAAAGACAGGCAATAACAAAAAAGAATAACTGACAAGTAAAGTAAATGGTATATTAAAAGTGATATGTACACCCAGATAAAAAAACATGGCACAGTTAAGAGGGAAGGGAAGTATGAGTGCATTTAGGTGGGAGTTGTTTGCAACTTTAAGAAGGAAAGTCATGATGAGCATCATTGAAAAGCTGACATTTGAGCAAAGATTTAAAAGATGTGGCAGAGGAACCTTATGGGTATCTGAGGGAAGGGTGACCCAGGCAGAGAGAACAGCCAGTGCAAAAATGCTAAACTGGTGTGACCCACAAACAAGGAGGCCAGTGTGCCTGAAACAGAGAGAGCAGGGTGACAGGAGATGAGGTCATCAAAGTGACAGAAGCCAGAACATGTAAGTCCTTGCAGACTTTGGGTTTTATCCTGAGTGACATGAGAACATGGGAGGACAGTAGTAAGTTGTGATTTAAGAGCTCACACTGGCTGCTGTGTTTTGCAAACACCATAAAAGAGCAGGGGTGGGTGTAAGGAGACCACTTAGAACGCAGTACAGTTAACTGGGAGTTAAAAGGGTAGGGGCAGGGGCTGCAGGTAGACATGATGGTGGCTCACAGCCAGACGGTAACAGAGAAAAGGTAAGAAGTGATCAGATTCTAGATTTACATTGAAGGGAACAACATTAAAATTCCCTGGCAGATTGGAAGTGGCATGTGAGAGAAAGCAATGACTTAAGAATGACTCCAAGGCTTTGTCTTGAGCCACTAGAGTTGCCATCAACTGATATGTGGAAGAGTAGCGGTTGAATTGGTTTTAGGAGAAAATGACAGAAGTTCATTTTTTTGACCAATTAAGCTTGAGGCGTCTGTTAGCAACCAACTGAGATGTTTTAGCATCCAAATGCAAAGGCCAAGCAGGCAGTTGAATAGATAAGTCCAGAGTTTAAGACAGTAGTCTGGACTGGGGACTAAAAAAAAACTGGAAGTCAGCTGCATATAGATGGTTTTTAATGTCATGAAACTAGATGAGATCAGGGGGGAAGTACAGTCAGGAGACTCTATGTACCTCTTCTCCTCCATCACTTCCACAACCCAGAACACAGATCAGTACAACAACATTATGAATGAACAAAAATGCATACAAGAGACTTAGATACTTGTATACCAATATACATAACAGCATTATTCACAACAGCCGAAAGGGGGAAACAACTCAAGTGCTCACCAACAGATGAATGGATAAATGAAATATGACCCATAAATAAAATGGAATATTATTCAGTTATAAAAAGAAATAAAGTCCTGAATATGCTACAAGAAGGATGCCCTTGGAAACATTATACTAAGTGAAAGAATCCAGACACAGGAGAACAAATATTGTATGACTACACTTCGAAGAAATATCAAGAAGGTGAAAATTCATAGAGAAAGAAAGTTAGAGGTCACCAGGGGTTATTTCTTAATGGGTACAAAGCTTCTGTATATTTGGGATGCTGAAAAACAGCGGTGATGGTTGCAAAACACTATGACTTTAATGTCAGAGAACTGTACTATTAAAACAGTTACGATGGTAAATTTTATGTTATATATATTTCACCACAATTTTTAAAATAGTAAAAGAAAAGTACAAGATAAAATTTAAAGTAAGTGAAAGACTAAATTGGGACTTAGGGTTAAATAAACTTCTGTAGGTCAATTTAGAAACAAACCTGCCTACTATTTTCAGCATTGTTCCATAGAAAAAATTACAACACATTGGCTTATAAACATACCTTAAAACAAACTTGCTTCCAAGTTTAAGATTACCAATGTTTAGATTTTTGGCAACAGTCATCCTGAAAATCTGAACCTCTATTAAAATAGGTTTTCACCTAATTTAAGATGCAATACTGCCATCGTGTGGCAAATAAAGGAAGCTATAGGTTTGAGAATAAAACGGAGAAAGATTCCTTTTTGGCAGCTTCCAGGAACTAGCCAATAGCAGTATCTATAAACTATCGTATATGTAAGCATTCTGGATTAGCCAGTATATATGGCTGATCATTCCCTACTTCAACAGATAATAAAACAGCACAAAAATTCAAAAGACTGATCAAAAAACTCAATTTCAAATAACATTGTAATAAAGTTTCAATACATATTTTGGTAACCTAAAAACCACATTTTAATGTTAGGATTATATTCCTGAAATAAACTATTTCTTTTTGCATATTTTTTCTTTTTGAAATAAACTATTTCACAGAGAGAGTTTATAAAGTTTTATACCTCAACATCCATTAGCTCAATAGCTATTATATGCTATTTAAAGAGTATAGAAATAAAAGTTTTTAGAGAAGATTATGCCTGGTAAAGTTGGTACATCCAAGAGTCCAAAAAGTAGGAAAATGAATATTAGTTTAAATAAGCATCATATTAAAACATAACAAATTTTCATTCTGCCACAGCAAACTAGCAGGGTACCCTAAACACTGCAGATGCTCATTAAATTATTTATTGGGGGGTGGGGGGAAACAACATCATTTGCATGGCCAAAAATCAAACAGCAGACAACTGACCCAGAATGGGTGTTGTCTGGAAAATCAAAATGCTCACTAATTTCACTACTACACCGAGAAGGGTAATTTCAAAAAACACAGTATAATTTTTCACTTACCAGATGGTAAAAAAAAATACTTTGGATTTATACATGCAGTAAATGATAGAGATATGAACAAATGGCTTTCATGTATTGCTGGTGAGAATACATATAAACTGGAACAAGCCTTTTTGGAGGGTAACCTGTCAGTATCTATCCACATTTTAAATGTGCATATCCTTTGATTCACCAAATCCACTTCTAGGAATATTTTCTATAGAAATACTAACACACAAATGAAAGTTAACTGTACAAAGATATGTAATGCAACTTCTTTTATAAGTAAAAATCAGAAACAACCTAAGTATCTGTTAACACCGGAATGAAAGAACCATGATGCATTCAAAGTATACAATATTATACAGCCTAAAAAATGAGATGAAATTCTATGACCCAAATGAGAAGAAATAAAGTGACATGTTAAATGTAAAAAGAAAGTTACAGAACCACAGGTATAATATCTCATTAAACAAACAAACAAACAAAAGGAACAAAACTACATGTGTGTTTGTAATGTGCCTAGAAAAATGTCTGGAGGACCCTAGAATGGTATACATTGAACTGTTTTATCCTAGACATGAAAGGAGCTTTCACTTGTTTTAATTCCTTAAGCATCACTTGCCAACTGTTTTTACAATAAAAAAATTAGATATATTTTTTAAAACTAGGGGAAAAAACACCATCAAAACAGTTTCTAATGGCGATCTATTTCTTTGGGTACAGAGTACCTTAGAGCAGTTAAAGTATTTTAGGACAATATATAATTTTTTCCCTTAAAGAATTTGCCCTGGCTGCTGTGGCTCAGTGGAATGCGTGCCGGCCTCTGAACTAAAGGGTCACCAGTTTGATTCCCAGTTAAGGCACATGCCTGAGTTGTGGGCCAGGTCCCCAGTAGGGGGTGCGCAAGAGGCAACCACACACTGATGTTTCTCTCCCTCTTTCTCCCTCCCTTCCCCTATGTCTAAAAATGAATAAAATCTTTTTTTTTTTAAAGAATTAAAATTACACTCCTGGCCTCTTAAAAAAAACCACAGCTATAACTGTCACCAAGATCTGAACATCTTATACCCCTATTAGTAAGACACACATACAGTCTTTAAGGTCATAAAATAATGGCCAATCAAAAAAATTTATATATATACAGCCCTGACAGGTGTGCCTCAGTTGACTGAGTGCCAGCCTGCGAATGGAAAGGTTGCTGGTTTGACTCCCAGTCAGGGCACATGCCTGGGTTGTGGTTCAGGTCCCCAGTTCGGGGCATGTGAGAGGCAACCAATCACTGTTTCTCTCCCTCTCTTTCTCTTTCCCTTCCCTCCCTCTCTAAAAATAAATAAATAAAATCTAAAAAAAAAAATTATTTAAAAAATACAATCTTCAAGAAGAGCCACAATAGTAGAAAACCTGAAATTTATTTTATTGTGAGAACCTAAAATAATCCAGTATCTTAAATCTCCTAATCCTGTATACCAGTGATCCTGAAAAAATGGGAAGAGTAGTGGCATTGGGCACTTAAGGTCCCTCCATTTAATCTTTGGAATGAGGGCCTCCTCAGACCACACAGACACCTTCCAAACCTCACCTCCCCCTATCCCTGCACTTAATGAGAGACGTTTCTGAAAGTGACATATTCTACATTTGAGAAGTATGAAAGTAGAAAAAATACTGAAAGTCATTACACATATAGAGATTACTAATGATAATTTTAAACAATGATGTATATGCACACCATTCAAAAGGCTGCTTTTAGTATAAAAATATCAGTACAGTAAGTAGGCTCAACAAAGGACTTGGCTTTCAAGCCCAGTGCTGGTCACCAGCCACCTAACTCAATAAGCCCTTAAATCATTCTGTGGCTGGAGCTTCTCTCTCAAAAAGGAAAAGAAATGATTTTCAAGGTTCCTTCCAGCTCTAAAGGAATCTTATGATACTACCTTTTCCAAACTATAATTACAAGCAGGAAAAATTATATCCTAAAGTATTCAGTATTTAAAATAGAAATCTGTAAATATATATATGTATATGTATATATATACATACATATATATATACATACATATATATATGAGGTAATGGATGTGTTAACTAAAAGGGAGGAATCCTTACACAATGTACACATATCTATCAAATCATCCCAATGAACACTTAAAATGTCTTACAATTTTGTCAACTATACATCAATAAAGCTGTAAAAAACTGAAATCTGACTAGAAAATGGGGGCGGGAGGAAGATATTTTAAACTACATAGTACATTTCTCTTCCTCTAAGTTCTAATTACAGGACTCTTAATATTTACAAGTGGACTATTAAAAGATGCAAAATGTCCTGGCTGGTGTGGCTCAGTGGATTGAGTGCCAGGCTGCAAACCAAAGGGTCACCGGTGCCGTTCCCAGTCAAGGCATATGCCTGGGTTGCGGGCCAGGTTCCCAGTAGGGGGTGGGAGAGAGGCAACCATGCATGGATGTTTGTCTACCTCTCTTTCTCCCTTCATGCCCCTCTCTCTAAAAATAAATAAATAAAATATTTTTTTTTAAAAGATGCAAAATAACATCATGTTAATTTATGTCTCTGTAATTTAAATTCTATTCAAAATGACAAAAGGTTGCCAGAAGCAGAAGGAGGGGAGTGGGGGAAATGGGTGAAGATAATCGAAAGTCACAAACTTTCCCTTACAAGATAAATACGTCCTGGGGATGTAACATACAGTACAGTGACTACAGTTAACAATACTGTATGGTGTATTGTGAAAGTTGCTAAGATTTCTCGTCACAAGAAAAAAAAATTTGGAACTGTGCGAGGTTGGGGTGACTGATGTTAACTAAACAGTGATAATCACTTTGCAATATAAACATATATCAAATCATTCCTCAAACAATTATAACCATAAGTGTTTAATAAAACTTCAATACTTAAAAATGAATGTTTCTTTTTTATTACTATTTTTTCCTTTGTATTGAATTTATTGGGGTGACACTGGTTAACAAAATTATACGGGTTTCAGGTGCACAATTCCACAACACATCATCTGTACATTGAATTGTGTATTCACCACCTCAAGTTAAGTCACCTTCTATCACCATTTATCCCCCTACACCTTCCTCCACCACCTCCCACACCCTACCCCCCCTAAAAACGAATGCTTCAAAGATGACATATGAGCACATCTGATTGCCCTATTCATTATTTCAGTCAATCAATACGCTGAGCACCTACTATGAGTCAGGTACAGTCATATTTTAGTTTCATTCGAGTGTTTCAAAAGTCAAAGAGTGTGAGTCTTACCAACGTGGCCTCCTCCGATGGTGTATGTCTTCCCAGATCCAGTTTGTCCATAGGCAAAAACAGTTGCATTATAGCCTTCGATGAGTGACAACACAAGTGGCTTTATGCACACATTATAAACTTCATCTTGAGTGGAATTTTTGCCAAAAACAAAATCAAAGGTAAAGACTCTATCTCTCCCAATGATAATTTGCTGGGTGTTTGGAATAACTCTCACACAGACTTGATGATTATGAAGAACTTCTTTGCAGAGCAGAGGTCTAATTCTTACAGCAACTTTTACAGGTATTTCTTCCATGGCAGCTTAGATTTTACTACACAGATTTGCTACTTAATATTCAGTGTCTAGTGTGAGAAACATCCATACATAAGATCTGGACTCCTGTGTGTCAAAATAAAAACAAAATTTAATTATCGACTCTTCTATTCTAACAAACAAATCATTATCTAAAGCAAAGTCAATTAGAGCAGGTTTTGCTCCAACAGAAGATAGGTACAAAGAGTAACTGTCTTGTAAAAGTACACCTACAATTTATAGATGAAATGACATGATGTCTGGATTTGCTATAAAATAATCTAAGGGGTGAAAGCCACGAGTTGGTCAATGACAAACTAAATAAAAGCACATGGAATTCCATTGTGCCCCTCTTTCTATAATGATATGTTTCCCAGCTCAATCTAAATATTGAATAATTAGGGAGTCAGAACATTAAGGCAAGGACATCACTGGGAAATTGTACACTGGTGTTAAAAGCAAATCCTTGAACTATGTTTTATAGCTACATACTGAAAAATAACATTGCTTCATTACCACAAATAGTATATAAATAAATCCATGAAATAATTTTAAGGATTTCCATAAGTCAATATAAATTTAAATGGAATTTTTTATTCAAAAATAATCAAAACTAACAGAAAAACTGCTTTTCTGCTCCTAATTATGTTATGCTTATTTCTGAAGATCTCTGGTGGAATTAATACATTAAAAATTAAATTGCACTCTGGCTGGTGTGGCTCAGTTGGTTAGAGCAAACCTCGTAACTGAAAGGTTGCAGGTTCATTTCCAAGTCTGGGTGTGTATGATCTCCAGTCTAGGAACATACAGAAGGCAACCGGTCAATGTTTCTCTCTTACATCGATGTTTCCTTCTTTCCCTTCCTCTCCCTCTAAAAAGCAATTAAGAAATGTCCTCCAGTGAGGATAAAAAAAACATTTTAATTGGTAGTTACACTTATAATGAACAACCTGAAAAATAAATTTAAAAAACAACTCTGCCCTGGCTGGTGTGGCTCAGTGGATGCAATGCCAGCCTGTGAACCAAAAGGTCACCAGTTCGATTCCCAGTCAGGGCACATTCCTGTGTTGCAGGCAAGGTCCCCGGTCAGGGGCATGCGAGAGCCAACTGATCTGAAACAACACACTGATGTTTCTCTCCCTCTCTTTCTCCTTCCCTTCCCCTTTCTCTAAAGTAAATAAATAAGATCTTTTTTAAAAATTCCATTTACATTAGCATCAAAAGAATAAAATACTTAGGAATAAAATTTTTTAAAGATACGTAAAACTGATACTTTGAAAACTACAAAATATTGTTGAAAGAAAGTAAAGAAGATCTAAATAAATGGATAAAAACCTCAAGTTCATGGATTGGAAGACAACTTTGATAAGATGACAATATTCTCCGAACTGATCTATAGACTCAACACAACTCTTATCAGAATCCCAACTGACTTGTTTACAGTAACTGACAAGCTGATCCTAAAATTCGTGTGGAAATTCAAGGGACACAGAATAGCAGAAACAATAGTGAATGAGAACACAACTGGAGGACACACTTGCCCAATTTTAAAACCAAGCCACAGTAATAACACAGTGTGTACTGGCATAGGTCAGACTTAAAAATCAATGAAAAAGGGGAGGTAGAAGGTGAAAAGGGGATAAATGGTCATGGAAAGAAACATGACTTGGAGTGGCAAACACACAATATAATATACAGATGATGTATTATAGAATTGTATACCTGAAACCTATATAATTTTATTAACCAATGTTATCCCAATAAATTCAATGGAAAAAAATTTAATACTGAGGAAAAAAAGATCAATGGAAAAGAGTTGAGAATCTAGAAATAAATCATCCATTTGTAGGCAATTAATTTGCAACAAGCATGCTAAGACAATTTAATGGGGAAACAGTCTTTTCAACAAATAGTCAATAGGACAGCTGCATTGCCACAGTCATAAGAATGAAATTGGACTCCTACTTCACATACACAAAAGTTAATTCAAAATGGTTCACAGACCTAAATGTAATGGTTGAAACTGTAAAATTTTTTTTTTAGATTTTATTTATTTATTTATTTATTTAGAGTGAGGGAAAGAGAGGGAGAGAAACAGCAATGGGCAAGAGAAATATCAGCTGGTTGCCTCTCGCACACCCCCGGTGTGCCCTCAACTGGGAACCTAGCCTACAACCCAGGCACGTGCCCTGACCAGGAATCAAAACCAGCAACCTTTCTTTTCTGGAAAACACCCCACCAACTGAGCCACACTGGTCAGGGCGAAACTATAAAATTCTTAAAAGAAAACATAAGGGTAACTCTTCCTAACCTTGGATTCGGCAATGGTTTTTCAGATAGAACACCAAAAGCAAGAGGAATATGCAATAAGAGGGAAAAAAATAAAGTGCACTTATCAAATTTAAAAGTTTCATGCCTCAAAAGACACCATCAAGGAAGTGAAAAGACCACTCATTGAATGGGGGGGGATATTTGCAAGTTATGTCTAATAAAGATCTGTATCTAGAATATATAAAGAACTATGACAACTCCATAGTAAAAACAATAGTCCAATTTTAAAATAGGCAAAGGCTCTGAAAAGACATTTTTCAAAGAAAATATTAAAATGGCCAATAAGCAGAGGACAAGATGCTCAACATTAGCTACTAGGGAAATGCAATCAAAACCACAATAAGATACCATTTCATGCCCACTAACACAACTATAATCAAAAAGGCAGATCATAAGTGTTAGCAAGAAGGTAGAGAATACAGAACCCTCATACACGCCTCATGGGAATGTAAAATAATGTAATTGCTTTGGAAAACAGTCCGGCAGTTGCTCAATAAGTTAATCAAAGGGTTATCATTTGACCCAGAAACTCTACTCTTAGGTATATAACCAACAGAAATGAAACATTTGTTCGCATAAAAACTTGTACAGGAATACTGTCCTGGTAGGATAAAAGGTTTAAAAATGTGACAAGTAATCTATGATAATGTTTAGTGCAGATGATGAAAAAAATATCAGTTTGGGAGAAGGCAGGTCTAGAACAGTATCATTAAGTAACTTAGCAGACTAAAACGAAAATAACATTTTTAGCACCACTTGCTATGGAAATGTTAAGACATGTTTAATATCTACTGGCCTTTAAAAAACTCTGCAGCAGTAATGGGCACTAACTTTGTTAGTGGTTAAGTCTGAAAACGATCACAATAATGAAAAATATTTACATCACTCTATTAAGAGCCCACTGAGAGTTGAAAATATATCAGCTCCCTTGGGCTGTAAAATCCCAAAACAGAGTCAGCAAACTATCTTTAATGGCCATAGAGATGCATCTAACCTTGTCAGTTTTATTCATTCTACTAGTGTTCAGCACTGAAAAAAAAAAATACTCAACATATGATAAATCTTTTCTAGGATCCAAAAGGACTCTACACTCATTTGGTACTGTAAACTCCAAAGAAATTGCACAGATGCTGCACTGAGTTGGTTCTTCCAAAAGTCTCTGAACGCCTACATTAGAAATTTTCATACAGATTAGTTTTTTTAATTTTTTAAAAGATTTTATTTATTTATTTTTAGAGAGAGGGGAGGGAGGGAGAAAGAGAGGGAGAGAAACATTTATGTGTGGTTGCCTCTCGCGCACCCCAAACTGGGGACCTGGCCAGCAACCCAGGCCTGTGCCCTGACTGGGGAATCCAACCAGCGACCCTTTGGTTCGCAGGCTGGTGCTCAATCCACTGAGCCACACCAGCCAGGGCCAGATTAGTATTCTTTAATGCCATCGTATTAAAACATGGTCTGTGTTAAGCCAAGCCTAACTAAGTGTAATTGGGGATATTTTCATTTTCTTGGTTTTTATAATAGGAATTTGGCTACAAAGGCAAGGGCTTGCAAAAAAAATTAATATACAAGGATGTGATTAAAAATCCACAGCACTTAACACTTCTTCAGCTTCTGGTCAATTACAGTGATCATAAGCATAGGTTAATCATGTCATCGTTAAATGTAAAGATAGGTGAAATCTGACTGGTTGGTAATATTTAGGCATAATCAATGGAAGTTTGAAAGCTGAGCAAAGGTAAGAGAAATACTTGACCATTGTTGCAATGTCATTAATCAAAAATAAGTGTTTCCAAATACTGTTGCCATCCGGTGCCCTTGTCTTCTCAGAGGTAGTAGTTGCCTAAAAACTGTGGCTTGTTAGTATTTCCACAAAAATTTTCCCAGCAAATGGCTAGTGAATCGCATAAGAATCTCAGAAAAGGCTCCAAATACATAAAAGAACAGGTGGAGAAGATACGAAGAGGGAAAACATCAAAGATTTAAAAACTTGAAGAGGGCGGTGTTATTTGAAAGGTTATAAAGAAAGAACTTGGGCACCCTTTCTTTATCAAATTATGACCTACGTCTGAGGGAGGGGGCTATAGGACTTCTGCAGCACACAGAATGCGCCAAGTTTCAACATCCGGGATGGAAAGAAGGCGGTCTGCGACCGACAAAACGAAACCCCCACAGAGGGTGGGGCCTTCCCATACCTTCCAGATCCTGCATTTGGAAGTGCCAACACGAAAAATACATTAGGATCTGACTCAGTGCCGCTCGATCCCACACTCCCACTTTTCCCTACACCCTCTGCCCTTCTCAGAAGAACCCAACTTCCTCCGACCGCTAGGCGGGGGTCCCAGCACCCCTCCGGTGCCCTCGTCGGCCTCGCCGGTACCCAACCGCCCACCCGCGGCGCACCGCACCCCACCCCACTGAGCGCCCCGCTCCCGGTCGGCGCCCCCTCCTCCCAACGGTGGGTCCGAGGCGCGGCAGAACGACAGGACGCCGCACCGCACCCGACCCCGCTAGCCTAGCTGGCCCGCCCCGCGCACTGACCGGCAAGAGAAGACCTCGGCCTCCGGCGGCGAGCACAGCGCAGACCTCCCCGATTTCCCTCCACCCCGCCGCTGCGGCCGCCGCAGCCCGCGCCTTTTGTTGTCACGAGTTCTCCAGGCAACCGGCGAAGCCAGGCGCCAGCGCGGCCCCTCCCAGCCGGGAGCCACGCTGCGCGCCGACCCCGCCCCCAAGCCTGGTCCCGCTCCGCCAGCCTAGGCCTCGGGAGGTCAGACCGTCTCTGTCGACCGCGCCCCACCCCACCCCCTGGCCTTGGGGAAGCTTGCCGTGGGGCTCCTGGAGGTCTACCTCGCTGACAACCCTACTCCCAAAAACCCCTTTCAAACTGCTGAGCCAGAGTGACTCTCTGCGGCCAGGCGCTGGCCTGGTAGTCCTCCGGACATGCCACCATTGCGGGTTCCATTGCCGGTTCCGTCCCTGGTCAGGGCACATACAAGAATCAACCAATGAATGCATCAATGGCCGAATAACAGATTGGTGTCTTGATGTGTGTCTCTCTCTCTCCTTTCTTCCAGCTCTCTAAAATCAATAAATAAAAATTTAAAAAAGAAAATAGTAACTTTCCATGGACTTGTAAAACGAATGTGAGTCACATTGTGTTTCAACATTTTAGCTGCCAATTCAATTTATTTTTATTGAAGGTTGCATAAAATGAATCTTATTTAAATATATAATATTTGTTATATTTTTCCCATTTCCATTTAGTCTCCTTATAATCCCCTCCCCTCACCATCATCACACTGTTGTGCATGCCCATGAGCCCTTTTTCCTTTTTGCTCAATCCTTCCTCCCCCTAATTCCCACCCCCACAACTAGCTGTCATCTGTTTTCCATCTACGAGTCTGTCTCTGTTTTGCTTGTTATTTCAATTTGTTTGTTAGGTTGCACATATTAGTGAAATCATATGGTACTTTTCTTTCTCTGACTGGCTTACCTCACTTAGCATAATGTCCTTCAGGTCCATCCATACTATTGCAAAGGGTAAAAATTTCTTCTTTTAAACAGCCAGGTAGTATTCCATTGTGTAAATGTCCCATAGTTGTTTTATCCACTCATCTACAGGTGAACACATAGGCTGCTTCCATATCTTGGCGACCGTAAATAACATTGCAACAAACATAGGGATGCCTATGTTCTTTCAGATTAGTGTTTTGGGTTCCTTTGGATATGTCCCCAGAAGTGGGATCACTGGGTCAAAAGGCAGATCCATTTTAATTTTTTGAAGTATCTCCATATGCTTTCCACAGTGGCTGCACTAATCTGCAAACCCCTCAGCAGTGCAAAAGGGTTCCCCTTTCTCCACATCCTCCCCAGCACTTGTTTGCTGATTTATTGATGATAGTCATTCTGACAGGTTTGTCATGGTATCTCACTGTGGTTTTAATTTGCATTTCTCTGATGATTAATGATGTTGAGCATCTTTTCATATGTCTATTGGCCATCTGCATGTCCTCACCGGAGAAGTGTCTGTTCAGGTCCAGGTCCTTTTCCCATTTTTAAACTGGATTTTTTTTTTCAGTGTTGAGTTTTGTAAATACTTTATAAACTTCTTTTTAAGCCTGAGGCACCACATTTATTTTTTTAAGATTTATTTTTTAATTTTATATATTAATTTTAGAGAGAGGGGAAAAGAGGGAGAAAAGGAGGGATAGAAGCATCAGTGTGCATGAGATGTGGCTGCCTCTCGCACGCCCCCTACTGGGGACCTGGCCCGCAACCCAGGCATGCGCCCTGACTCGGAATCAAACCAGCAGCCTATCAGTTTGCAGGCTGGTGCTCAACCCACTGAGCCACACCAGCCAGGGCTTATGAACTTTTTATATTAACCCCTTATAAGATGTATCGGCTAATATGTTCTCCCATTCTGTGAGTTGTCTTTTTACTTTGTTGATGTTTTCCTTTGATGTGCAAAAGATTTTTAGTTTAATGTAGGCCTATTTTTTTATCTTTTCTTTTGTTTCCCTCGCCTGGAGAGACATATCCGATGAAAAATTGCTATGAGCAGTGTCTGAGATTTTGCGCCTGTTTTCGTCTACAATTTTTATAGTTACTGGTCTAACATTTAAGTCTTTGATCCATTTTGAATTTATTCTTGTGTGTGGTGTAAGAAGATGGTCTAGTTTTGTTTTTCTACATGTATCTGTCCAATTTTCCCAACACATTTATTGAACAAACTATCTTTAGCTCATTGAATATGCTTGCTTCCTCTGTCAAATATTAATTGACAATAAAGGTGCGGGTTTATTTCTGGGCTCTCTATTCTGTTCCATTGACCTACGTGTCTGTTTTTAGGCCAGTACCATACTGTTTTGATTACTATGGACTCATAGTATAGTTTGATATTGGGTAGTGTGATTCCTCCAATTTTGTTCTTCTTTCAAAAGATGGCTGTTGCTATGCGGGCCTTCCGTGGTTCCATATAAGTATTTGAAATATTTGTTCTAGTTCTGTGAAATACATCATTGGAATCTTGATAAGAATTGTGTTGAATCTATAGATTGCTTTGGGTAGTATGGACATTTTAATGATATTAATTCTTCCTATCCATGAACACAGTATGTGCTTCCATTTATTTGTACCTTCTTCAATTTCTTTCTTCAGTGTCTTATAATTTTCCAACTTCAGGTCTTTTACATCCTTGCTTAGGTTTATTCCTAGGTATTTTATTCTTTTTGAAGCAATTGTGGTTGGGGTTGTTTTCTTAATTTCCCTTTTGGTTAGTTCATTATTGGCATATAAAAATGCAACTGATTTCTGGATATTAATTTTGTATCCTGCTTCTTTGCAGAAGTCACTTATCAGTTCTAGTAGCTTCTTGGTGGAATCTTTGGGGTTATCTATGTACAGTATCATGTCATCTACAAATAATGACAGTTTTATCTCTTCCTTTCCAATTTGGATAGCTTTTTATTTCTTGTCTGATTGCTATGGCTAGGCCTTTCAGTACTATGTTGAATAAGAGGTGAAAGCAGACATCCTTGCTTTGTACCTGATCTTAAGGGGAAAGCTTGTAGCTTTTGCCCATTGAGTATGATGCTTGCGGTGAGTTAGTCATATACGGACCATGTTATCTTAAGATATGTTCCTTTTAATCCTACTTTGCTCAGAGTTTTTATCATAAATGAGTGCTGAATTTTAACAAATGTTTTTTCTGCTTCAATTAATACGATCATGAGGTTTTTATTTTTCATTATGTTTATGTGGTGAATCGCATTTGTTGATTTGCAAATGTTGTACCAACCTTGTATTCCTGGAATAAATCCCACTTGGTTGTGGTGTATGATCTTTCTGATGCATTGCTATATTTGGCTTGCTAATACTTTGTTGAGGATTTTAGCATCTATGTTCATCAGGGGTATTTGCCTATAATTTCCTTTCTTTGCAAAGTATCTGGTTTTGGAATTAGGATAATGCCTTGCCTTGCAAAATGAGTTTAGGAAGCTCCCCTCCTCTTGAATTTTTTGAAATAGTTTGACATGGAGAGGTATTAGTTCTTCTTGGAACGTTTGGTAAAATTTACCTATGAAGGCATCTGGTCAAGGGCTTTTGTTTGTTGGGAGTTTTTTGATTACTGCTTCAATTTCACTATGTGTAATCTGTCTATTCGAATTCTCTGATTTTCCCTGATTTAGTTTTGGAAGATTGTATGTTCCTAGGAATTTATCCGTTTCATCCAGGCTGTCTAGTTTGTTAGCATATAGTTGTTCACGATATTTTCTTACAATCCTTTGTACTTCTTTGGTGTCAGTTATTTCTCTTCTTTCATTTCTGATTTTATTTGGGTCCTTTTTCTTTTTTTCTTGATGAGGCTTAAAGGTTTGTCAATCAGGTTTATCTTTTCAAAGAAACAGCTCTTAGATCTGTTGATCATTTGTATGGTTTTTAGACTCTGTTTCATTTATTTCTGCTGATTGTAAAGGTCATTTTTAAAGTTGAATCAATTAGGGTCTTGGTTTCAAGGAACAGAAACCAACTATAGATTACTTAAAGGAGGAAAAAGGCTTGTTTGAAAAGTTTATCATTAGAGCACTTTACATTACAAGTAATAGAAATTCCAAATCAGACTACCTTAAATAAGAAAATATATTTCAGTTCATAAAACTTGAAATGTTATGTCTTAGAATCAATGGTTAGAACATACTCCTATAAATTCATGAGTTTATTTAAAGGAACCCTCTATTCTGTTGCATCAACTAAGTTAATTCCTGTACCAATTCCATACTGCTTTAATTACTATAACTTTCTGGTATATTTTGCTATTTGATAGGGCAAGCCCTTCCTTACTGTTCTAAGTTTTCTTAGCTGCTCTTGGCATTTGTCTTCCTAAATAACTTTTGAATCAGTTCGACAATTCCCAAAAGAAAGTTCCACTGAATTTTTTTCTTTATTTATAAGTACACTATTTTTATAAACATAGAGGACAACTTTTAAAAAGTAAAAATGTCAATGGCTCTTATGATAAAGTCCAACCTTCTTGGCATGGCATACAAGGCCCTCATATTCGACTCTTTTGCCTACCTTTCTAGACTTACCCCTGCTATTTCTTGCCTCACATTTTATTCTTCAGTATCAGCAGAGACCACATATTATTTATTTTTGTGTCCCCATTGTTGAGCAGTCAGTGTTTAAAGCCTAGTAAATATTAAGCTCATTGCATACATTCAATAAATGTTTATAGAAATAAAAACTAATAACAGAAAACAAGTAATTTGCTTAAGGCTACGTGGTCAGTAACGGCAGAGGCAATCTGACATGTGTCAGATGACAAAGTCATCATTGCCTCTCCCAAAACTGTGCTGAGCTATAGAGTTTTCTACATAGTGCCTATCTCTCCTCTTTCTTCCCTTCCCCTCCTTGCCTCTCTTGGCTTCTTTGCAATCAAGATCCAAACATGGTCCACTTGTAGTATTTGGTTGATATCCTACTTCATTCTCTTTTAAGCAATAACAGGTACCCTCCACCTTTATAAAAATTGTGATAAAATACACATAACATAAAATTTACTATCTTAACCATTTTTAAGTATGCAGTTCAGTACTGTTAAGTGTATTCACATTGTTGTGCAACTAATTTCCAGAACTCTTTTTAACTTGAAAACCTGCAACTCTATGCCCATAAGTTAAACAATTCCCTATTCACCCCTTTCCCCAAACCCTGGCAACCACTATTGTACTTTGTCTCTATGAATTTGACTACTCTAGGTACTTCATATACTTGGATCATGCAGTATTTGGCCTTTTGTGACTGGCTTATTTCACTTAGCATAATGTCCTAAAGTTTCATCCATGTTGAAGCATGTGTCAGAATTTCCCTTTTAAGACTGAATAATATTCCATTGTGTGGAATAATATCCACATTTTGTTTATGCATTCATCTCTTGTTGGACACTTGGGTTTCTTCCAACTTTTGGCTATTGTAATACTGCTATGAAAAAGGATATAAAAATATGTTTTTGAGATCCATCTTTCAAATCTCTTGGACATATACCCAAAAGTGGAGTGGCTGGGTCGTGTGGTAATCCTACCTGTTATTTTTTGAGGAGCTGCCGTACAATTTTCCAGAGAGGCTGCGCCATTTTACATCCCCACCAGCAGCACACAGGCTTCCAATTTCTCCACATCCTTGCCAATCCCAACTTTTTTTTTACCACTTATTTGTTAAAGGAACTATGCCATTTGTCCTTTAGAATATCTCACATTATAGATTTGGCAACTGCATCTTTCTATTGTCATTTAACTTGTTCCTGTATTTCCTACATTTCCTGTAAACTAGTATTAGATCTAGATTCTTGATTAGATTCAGGTTCAATTTTTCTGGCAAGAGTAATTCACAGATGGGACTGTGTACTTCCTATTACAACACACTAGCAGGCAAGTAATGTCTGTATATCCCACTTCCAGTGATGCTAAGATTAGTAGTAGGTGCTTTCAGCCTAATCCATCCATTAAAAGTTTCCCATCAATATTTTACCTAATGATTTTAACAGCCATTGATGATCATTTTCCACATCTATTATTTCATTAGGGATTTCCAAATGGTAACTTTCTAATTCCAATATTCCTTTTTGTATTTACTAACTGAAATTATTCTATAGTTTTTTCCTCCATCAGATTATCCTGAAATGCAGTTAGTATAGAAATGGAAGGATACATACTTGATTTTTTTTTTTTATAGATTTTGAGAATAATGGCCAACCAATAGGGTTTTTTTTGGGGGGGGGTCGGAGTTGGGAGTGTGTGATTTTGATCTCATAGATTTTTGCTTTCCAAATACCATTTTTATTCCTCAAAGTATGCATAGACATTAAATAGCATTGTGACCTATTGTTTCTTTTACATTTAACTCAGGCTTCATCAAGGTTATTGTCTTAATAATTGAATTACATTCTTACAACCAAGAATACTGATTTATATGCCAACTAACCTTTGTTCATCCAGAGAATGTCAAAATGGGAATGGTTAAAGAATGGTAAGAGTAATTAGGTTTTTCCCACCTCCAGACAGAAAATTGGATTAGTTCTTTCCTTAAACTAACTCAGAATGTAGCCTTACCCTTTTCCTAGCTCTTCTTCAGCAGTTCTCAACTTGAAATGATCCCCACCTGCTGAAGAATTCTAAACATACAAAGGTGTGGAAGACAAGGTTTTTTGGGCTGCCTACCTCTGCTTTTCCTTTCCATAAGCAGACTTCTATTTCTTCAAGAACTGCTGCTGCTCCACATAGGTAAGGGAGAGATACAAAGCCACTGCTTAACAATGGTGCAAGTTGTGCAGTACACAACTGCGGGGTGGGGATAGCGGGGCACCTGGGGTAGGAGGCATTCATATTCAGTCATTGTCATTTGTAAGGTTATTATGACAAGTTTCCAGCAGATGGCAGTAAAGAGCTTGGGGAAAGGTCAGCTTTTTGATTCACAAGGGGCTGACAAGACAGATAATGGAACAAAAACGATTATGTTAGAAGGTGGGGGTGAAAGTGGGAAATGAATGTGTGATACATAATGAGAGTTCTGAAATATAAAGTAAATAACCAAATTCATTGAAAACTTTTTAAAATTATATCTGGTAAATTTTATTTTAATGAAATGATCCATTCCAGGTTTAAGAAACGTTTTAAAAATGTTTATTCACTTCCAATGCAGTTACTCTGAGAAAAAAGAAAAAAAAACCTAGACAGGCTGATATCCTCAATTGAAATCACTATGTACAAAACTCAATGTCATTACTGATAAAAAGTTGAAATTAAACTGTCAAGACTGATATTTTTATAAGAGCAGTGGCACTTATACAACAAAGACCCTATCCATCCCCTTCTCATACCAAATGATTACGATATATAGA
This sequence comes from Mormoops blainvillei, assembly GCA_004026545.1. NCBI lineage: Eukaryota > Metazoa > Chordata > Mammalia > Chiroptera > Mormoopidae > Mormoops > Mormoops blainvillei. The sequence continues at coordinate 100,354 of PVJD01002485.1, read as the reverse complement.
AAATTACACCTTCAGAAAAAATACCAATTGAATAGACAAAATATTGTCACTGAAGATTAATCACATTATGACATGATTAATTTTAAGAAATCTGAGATTTAAAGAAAGCATTAAAGTTCCTTCACTGTTTCTGTCCTATGACCACAAAAAGGGAAATACAGTTAAAACTAAACAAGCAGAAAAATGATAAATTTGGGAATGCACGGGTATAAGTCAGGAAAAATTAGCCCCACCATCTTCTCTTAATATTAAAATGAAATTATATAAATGATATGTGATATAAAAATGCAAAGATTTTTCTTTGGATCATTTTACACTTTGGGTCAATAATATATGCAACGTGTTCGATGAAATGGAATTCCTTTCATATCTTCCCTGTGATCACGGGCATAGTCCCATAAGTAATAATCCAAAAGAATGGAGTTGATCTCTCCACTAGTTTTTTCACCCTTTTTGTCAATAAGTTCCAGAAGACAATCCCGGATCAACTCAACACACCAGAGTGAGCATCCTCTGATTTCCACTTCTTGCCTATTCCCATACGACAGCATTTCTCCTGAAGGGGAAAAAATAAAGCAAGAAGCGTGAATAGTTAATGATATAAAGCTTATTCAGAACTTTAATATAGAACAAAACACAGTGGAAACCTGTAAATCTCAGACTTTACTTATTTTTAGTAATTTAAGCCATTTCTAAACTCAGGAATTAATTCAAAACTGCAAGTTAAGTCCCACAAGGACAGGGACAATGTCTGGCTTGTTTGTCTCAACATTCCTAGGACCTAGCAGAGCACCTTGCACATACTAGCTCCCCAATAAATATTTACTAAATAAATATAAGGTAATCATAAATTTAAAAATACAACAGCAAGGTTATTAAATTACCGAAAAGAAAGGATTTAAAATTAGGTTTAATGTCAAGGGAAAAAATACTGCAAACTTTAGGGGACTCCTTAGGGGACTCCTAAGGTGACAAATAAACAGCACCTCCCATCCCCACTTGAGAACTGAGTATTGTCTTAAGGACACGCTAGATACCCCAGGGCAACTCAGGAAATCAAAGTGGTTAACTTGAGCAGGGAAAACCATGCTCTCGTTTGGATGCAGGATCCTTTCATTGGCTCTGCCTGAATACGAAGCTGAGAGTTCCACAGGACCCGCAGTCTATTCAGTGTCCATCTCCCGGATACATCTGATCCTACAGGGCGGTTACTGGCTGTCTTTTGCCCTCACCAGAGTTGGGCTCATCAACTCAACTGCCTGTAAGGGTCAGGCACAAAGCCTTGGCTGGTGTGGCCCAGGGGACTGAGTATTGGCCTGTAAACTGAAAGGTCACTGGTTCATTGCCTGGTTGGGGCACATGCCTGGGTTGTGGGCCAGGTCCCCAGTTAGGGGTGTGCAAGAGGCAACAGATCGATGTGTCTCTCACATATTGATGTTTCTCTCCCTCTCGTTCTCCCTCCCTTCCCCTCTCTCTAAAATAAACAAATAAATAAAATCTTTAAAAAAAATAAAAGGATCAGGCACAGAGAGTAAGTGAATGTAGCCAGATACAAACTGTGGTTAGCTAGAGTATATGCTGTCCTACCTAAAGGTGAACCCAATGTTCCCATATTTCTCTACTTTTATAAGAGTCAGAAGGTTTGATTTTCGTATGAAATCTCCTAACTCTCAAGTGTTGATAACTAATTAAAAATGGCTTAAAACACTGTTCAGGCCAAACAACACGTATCTGCAGAGCTTCACAGTGCTGGATCGGGCCAGTAATCCAATGAGATGTAGGGAAAATGCCCCAACCCCACTGGGTTCTACTCTGTCACCTGGGATCTTAAATAATGTTACTTATGTCCCTTCTGTCCATCTCTCCCAAGGGCTTAGGCACTGGTCACTGGGGCAGGTGGAAGAACAGATACCACCCGTGTCCCTGCATTTCCTTACTTGGCTCCAGGTGCCAGCATATGAATCCATCCCTTCCTCTTCGGTTCTTGTTAATCAATGCCTCCCAACTTATCTATTAACTTGCCAGAATTCCCAGATCGACCACGACAGTGATACTGGAGGTAAATACCAAAACCCAGGAAGAGCCATCAGATGAGACCACTACCACAGCTGACTGCTTGACTGCCACCTTAACCCACAGACATCCAGTTAAGCAGCCAAACTCCTGACCCACAGAAACTGAGATAATAAACGTCTTATTTTGAATTTTAGCATAATTTGTTACCCAGCAATAAATAACTGTAGATTGAACTCTGTCCTCCAAAAAGATACATTCAAGTCCTAACTCCTGGTACCTGTGAATGTGGTCTTCTCTGTAAATAGGATCTTTGCAGGCGTAATCATCTAAAGATGAGGTCATACAGGATTAGGGTGGGTCTTAAATGTCATGGCTGGTGTCCTCATAAGAAAAGGAGAGGAATCACACAGGAAAGAAGGCCATACTTGGAGTGATGCAGCTACAAGCCCAGGAATGCAAAAGACTGCTGGGAGCCACCAAAAGCTAGAAAGAGGCAAGGAAGGATTCTTCCAAAGAGCCTTTGGAGGGAGCATGGTCCTGCCAACATCTTGATTTCAGACTTTCAGCCTTCACAGCTATAAGAGAGTAAATTTCTGTTGTTTTAAGCCATCCAGTTACTGGTAATTTGTTATGTCAGCCTTATGAAACTAGTATAGTTACTAGGTACAGCAACTTTCAATATGGGATAGGACATGGACTTAAACAAAAAAAAATGAAACAATTTGAGAGGACTGACAAACATAGTAAGGGAAGGTAATGCGACCAACATATTAGGCCTAAAACTCAACTCTAGAATCACAGTGAAGAATCGAAACTTAGTCAAATTGTATTATCAGTCTTTAAAATCAGCAAAAAAAATATATGCCTTTGGTGGAGAGATGGGTTAAAGATAAAATGAACAGAAATCTACATAGGCCTTCCAAGGGCTATCCTGGAGTTATCTAGAAAAAGGGAAAGTAAAAGGAATTTAAGTGTATCACATCCTCAAGTTTGAAAGAAGTATCACTGGAGGTAAAGGAAAGTTCTACCTCATCTAGTCAAGCCACCTGGTTTTAGATTTCACTTATGATAGTTTTTTTTTTAATCAGTGTATACGCCTTTACATTTATAGCTTGTTTCTCCTCTTGCTTGCTAATAAAATACTTTTTGAAAAAAATCCAATTTTGTTTAAATAAACTAGGGGGCAAAGAAGTTTGTTCACCCTATGTCAAACTAGTTAAGGGTAGCAGAGTCTCCTTTTAAAAGCTGGACAAAATGGAGGCAGTAATGGCCGCAGATGGACATCTGGAGAAGAGTTTTGAGGTGAAATGGACGGCAGAAGGAAATTCAGACAACTCTGTACACCTATGCTGGATGGATTCCTTTTCACCAGGGTTTTTCTCACAGTGGCACCATCAAAATTCAAGAGAAGGAGAAGGAAATATTGTGGAAAGTCAAGAAAAGCTATGTGGAAGAGGTAGCATTGAAGCAAAGCCTTTGTTGCTATGTAGGATTTTAACTGGAAAAAAAAATGTGGTGAGGGAAACCAGGCAAGAGGATGTTTAGAGATAGGAATGAGCAGCGTATACATTGGCCAAACAAAAAAGATCAGCTGGACTATGTCTATATGTAAAAGGATCCCTGACTGCTAACAGTTGTCCCTTTCAAAGGTATCCAACAATTAATGACCTGAGACATGAGCATTACGACATAAAATGGCTTGTTATTTTTCAAATGAGGAAGCAGAAAGACAAAATCGATTGCCAAGATAGCATAAAAGCCTGCCAGAAGCAGCCACAGGAATAATGGTACCTTTATATTTTGCATTATTCTGATTTTGGGTGATTGAAATCTCTTTCACAAGAGAAAATTATGCAGTCATAAAAACTACCTTCTTTTAAAAATAAAGAAAAAAGAAAAAAGGTAGCTGAAAATACTGTACCCAAAAGAGAAATTAACATTAAAATTATACAATTATTTTTCTTATACAATGTTTAAAAAACAAAAAGCTAATTCTCACACAATTATTTGTACTTACATATTGTAATAAAGCTTCCCTTCTTGAGAATCAATAATCGAATCCAATAATGGTAAATAAATAAGCCTAATAAAGTGAGTGACTTGTGCAAGTTAACCCAGTGGCAGGCCTTGGAGCCTCCTGACTCTAAATCCAGTACTACTATCGCTCAGCCCCATCTTTTATTTCACATCATAGTGTGCTCTTTGGCTTCATAAACATTCTTCAAACACTATACCTGATGAACTGTCTTAGTGTTGCACACCATGAAACATACATTTAGGTTTTACTTTATTATGATGCTGAAATTATAATATCTAGATAGCTCCATTTCCCACATTATACATATTCCACAATATAAACAACAAAAAGCAATTTTCTCCATATTTCAACTGACCTCCTATTTTTCTTTACATATGTTTTTAACTATAAATAGTGCTTTTATCTAAAGAAAGGAGACCTTCTGTGAAAGAAAGTAGAGACTCAACAATAATTCAGAGTATAACAAAGAATGTCTTAAGTTGACAAACCTTTGAGAAGCTTCTCCAGTAGTTCCCCAGAGTATTTCAGGGCTCCCAGGTGAACAAGAACCTGAGGTAATCTATAGTCAGCAAACATGGTAATACTGGAGATGTCCTTAAAGCAGCCATCTCCTTCTCCCTCTAACACACTCCACGTATCTGCCACGAGGATTTGGGCCCGTTTATAAAAAGAAATTCTTTTCCCCTGATGAATGAAGAGAATATAAATGTTACCTGGGAACCTGAAAGCTTTATGAAATGCTATAAAAAGAAAACACACATTGAAAATACTTTTCAAGGGGAGAGTAATATTATTCTGTTGATAAGAATTTAGAGATCTCTTACACAAAAAAGCGGGGGCCCTAATAAATATAAATACATTATCTCTATCACTCCAAATTTACTTTGCGTTTTTCAAGGAACACAAAATAAAATGTATGTAATCATGTACTATTTAGTATTCTTTTTCAATGGTAGTACTTCATGTACATATTTCTGTCACTATAATACACCTACTTATTAATTTTAATAGCTAAATAACATTTCTTTAGTTTCTTAAATTTAAATGTTTTTCTAATTGCTACATAATTTACATTAATTGTATAAAATACAGAAAAAGTATGAAGAAAATAATCATTCCTAAACTCACCTCTGAAGAGAATCACAACATTCATTTTTTACCTGTTTTCTTTCAGATAATATGATCTATAGTCAGAATTTGTCCAGTCTACCATTTTTAGAAATAATTAAAGTCAATATGTAACAAAAATAAACTACCAATTCTATTTATGCATGGAAGAAACAAATTTAACCAAGCATTATAAGATAGTGGGTTATAATTTAACTCAAAAACTCTCTACAAAACTACAAGTGCAAATCGGTACAGATTATGGAAAAATGTGGACAGGGAATTATGATCTACTCCTAGTCCTAATACCAATGCTAATAATCCCAGTCATCTTTCATGACTGTTTATCTGATAGACAGGAATAATCAGTATCATTGACTCCCAAAATATATCCTGACCACCTATAAGAATGATTTAACATGTAAATGCCATAATTAAATAAAAAACAAAATTCCTCAAGGAAAGGCTCCATGTAAAAATTCCTTGAGTAACAACAGAGATTCCCTTATTTACTAAAAAAACTCCAGTAATAGTGTTCTAGTGAGAAATAACCTAATATTGTTTAAGCATAAGGTACACCTACTGCAATCAACCCAGACAAGCTTTTACTAGCTGAATTAAACTTTCTAAGGCCAACATTAAGAAATTCAGTATTTTGTTTTCCAAGTCAAACACATTTGCTCATTTTTGACAAGGTGTAAAGTCTGTAAATTAAATTGAGTGCTGGGGGGTAAAAATCACCGTTAATAAGTATCCCTACATCATTCGTGAATACCCTATATTTCCAAACCTATAGAAGTATGACAACTTTGCAATTGTTCCCTTACATAAACTGGACTTACATATGGTAATTAGGTTTCTAATTCAAGTCTAGTTTATTAAACAGCAAGACATAAAACTTAATGTACAAGATAAAATTGTGTATCAGACAACTATTACATCATTGTTTATTATGATAGATAGAAACTCTTCCATATTCAACAAGATTCATAGAGCAAACTGGAAAAAATTTATTAACTAGCCCTGGCTGGTGTGGCTGAGTGGATTGAGCTCTGGCCTGTAAGCCGAAGAGTGACCTGTTTGATTCCTGGTTAGGGCACATGCCTGCACTGTGGGCCAGATCCCCCGTTAGGCATGTGCGAGAGGCAACTGATCTTTTTCTCTTGCACATGGATGTTCCTCTCCCTCTCTTCCTCCCTTTCCCTCTCTCTAAAAATAAATAAATACATCTTTTTAAAAAAGTCTACAAATCAGATTTATATAACAAAATTAGTGCCAGTATCTAACAAAACATAAACTGTCACATCATGGCCACTGTTTCCATGGTAGCCAACTAGTATATCATAAAGATTAGCTTTGGCTGGTGTGGCTCAGTGGACTGGGCATCCACCCATAAACCAAAAGGTTGCTGGTTCAATTCCCCAACAGGGCACATGCCTGGGTTGCGTGAAAGGTCCTTCTCTCACGCATCGGTGTTTCTCTCCCTCTCTTTCTCCCTCCTTTCCCTCTCTCTAAAAATGAATAAATAAAATCTTTTAGAAAAGATTAGATTATAATACCCTTAAAATAAATAAATACACACCCGCACACGTATGATTCAAATGGGGACTGAAAAAATAAATTTAAATAATCTATAAAACATTTTCTTAAAAGATAAGATTTTAGTAAGCAAATGATCTTAGTGATCAAATTCTACATCTCTCAAATATTAACTGATATCACTGAAAATACCAGCAAATCCTAAAATAACAATTCCCTATATGTTCCATAATACTGCTCTGTGAATAAAATATTTTCAAGAGTACCTTTAAAAGGTAATTGTTGCCCTGGTTGGTGTGGCTCAGTGGACTGAGTGCCAACCTGCAAACCAAAGGGTTGAGGTTCAGTTCCCAGTCAGGGCACATACCTGGGTTGCAGGCCAAGTCCCCAAAGTGGGGCACATGAGAGGCAACGACACATTGATGTTTTTCTCTCTCTCTCTTTCTCCTTCCCTTGCCCTCTCTCTAAAAATAAATAATAAAATCTTTTTTAAAAGGTAATTGACAATAAAAAAGTTCTGACCATGAGTTGATTTTCTTCAAATTTAACACGAATTAGAAAGATCGAGAATTACAAATGCTTATGAGTTGCACAAAATGTTATCGATTAAAATACAAAAAAGCTCATATTTTTCATGCATATTTAACAGTATGTCAGAGTAAAGATGACAGCCCAAGGAAGCCAATTTATTAATTAGGACTTTTACATAGTTACTGCATATTCTAAATCACAGTCACTCAAAGAGCTTAAAAAAACAGCTCTTCCCAATGATCAGAATATTTGAGGGTGGTGCATTGGGAAAATATCTGAATTTTAAAGCTTTCTGATTCTGGGGCACAGCCAGGCTGACAAATCACTGGTCTAAATCTATCTGAATTAAAATGTTCTAATTTCATTAATTTGTTTATATCTAAAAATGATAATCTTAGTAAATCCGTATGCATTAAAAAAAATCATGAACATTTTTATGCAACTTGTTAAAGATTTACAATATAACAAATACCATAACCACGTTCTGAGGAGCAGGGAGAAGGGCCCTCTCACATGCTGCTGCTGATCATCTTTGTTACCATCTTTCTAACAGGCAGTTAGCACTCTTGCTAGCACTCTTAGGTATTATAAGATGGAAAAACGCTGGCCACGCTGACTCAGCATTACTACTACGAACTCATTCTAAGAAAATAATTGTGGATGTTCAAATGTTGTGCAGCACTGCTTCTTGTCACATAAAACTGAAAATAAGACATAAAATTTAATTTTAAAAATAAACTGTGTATCAAACACAATTATTGTGGTAAAATAGTTTGAGCAAATAATTATGGAATTGTACATCCATACACTGAAATACTGGGAAGCCATTAAAATTGGCACTAAAAAAATTATACTGTGAAAGAATTTTTATTGATATAGAAAGATGTTCATAATATGTTAAGTTTTAAGTTTATACAGCATGATACTAATTCTCCCCTGCCTGTGTGTACACGCATTCACACACAGAGAAAAAGATCAAACTGTAATCAGTGGTACCTCCTAGCACAATAGTCTGCTTCTCCATACTTTACAAATTCTATAATTAATGTTTCACTTTTGCAGTTAGAAAATTTTAAAATATGAATAAAAAGGTGTATTTGATTTTAACACTTTCTGAATTTCAAAGTAGTCCCAAAATTATTCATTAGAATTCTTCCAGATTTGGAATTACACAAAGTACTTTAATTATTTGTATATCTTTTATATGACTATGCAAAGATAACTGTAAATTGACTAATCAAAGTATTAAGTAAGCACTCACTATGTGCTCAGTGTTATACGAGGAATCATAGGGGTTACAGAAATATAGTGCTTTGGGTAACACTAATGATAGTCTTATTGAAAAAAATGAAAAAATACAATATTCCTTTAAAAAACTGTGGAAATTTTGTATTTTTTATCCTCACCTGAGGACATGCTTATTGATTTTAGAGAGAGGGAAAGGGTGGGGGTGGGGGGAAGACAGGGAAACATTGATCAGTGTGCCCCGACTGGGAACAGGACCCACAACCCAGGTGAGAGGCCTGACCAGGAATGGAACTTGTGACCTTTTGGTTTATGGGGTGATACTCCAACCAAGTGAGCCATACCAGCCAGGGCAAGAATTCACCCATCCTGAAGTCATGTTAAATTTAATTTTAGCCTGTCTTCTACTATAACCATGTGGACTCTGGAACACATGGATTCTTAGCCATGTGAATGGCCGTTTGATTTCTTCTACACCTTGTTTAATACAGGATGGGGAAAAAATAGGTTTACAGATGTTCATATGGAAAATAATACAATAATTAAAAAAAATAAAATACATTAATAAATAATACAAGAATAAACTCTGTTTCGCATAGTCACACTGCAAACCTACTTTTGCCCAACTTTGTACATGTACATGGTCTGAATGATAGATCAAGGAAATGAATCCATAATTTCTTGAAAAACAAGGCTGAAATGACATACTTTGAAAACAAAGATAAATCTCAAAGTAATCTCTGCATTAGCAAAATGGTTAGTCAAAACAGAATGAAGTTCACCAGTAAGTTGACCTATGGCCTCTTTTCCAGGTACTGCCTCTGCCTATCCACACACCCCTGAAAACCACATTTAATTGGTCATAATCCCTGCCCCGTTCAATCAGTCCTTGCCCAAGAGTTTTAGAACTGGACGTGAAAACATGCCTCTCTCACTTTCTCTCTGGAGCTGAAGCAGTAAGATGGAAAAATCTTTCCTACTTCATGGAGAAAATTAGTCTACAATAAGAGAAAAATGGAGTTAACACAAGCTAAAAGAGACTGAATCCTGATGGCACGGAGTCCTTGATCCTGGATGTGCTACCCCAATATACATCCAAAAATTCTTCCTTTTGATTAAGCTTTTTTCTAGTTTTGTGTCTGTCACTTACAATTAAAAGAATCTTAACATACATAAACAGGCCATCTCTTACTTTATAGTAGAACTGAAAAGCTAGCTCTTGACTAAATGACCTAAGACAAACTAGTTTAACTTTCTTTTTTGACTGGTTCCTCCTGCAAAGGGGACAACATGCTCCTTGTCCTTCGGCCCCATAGAGGCGTTCCATGGATCAAATGAGAGTGTGTGTGCAAACACCCTGTAAATCACAAGGACCAACTTAAGCAATATTGTCGGTAATTTTAGTTGTTGTTGAATTGTGGTTACAAAACGGTAGCTTTAACATTTAAATCTGACATAACATTAACTTAGATTTATATTATGTGATTCTGCTGAATTTGCTTTCAATTCTTGTCACAGTTAAAATATAGAGTGATAACAGATTCTAAAAATTTTACAAAAACAAAATCTAGGTGTACACTGGGAGGGTGTACAAAATGTTCACCAGTTTGGAAGTAAATCTCTTTAAAATTTTTTGTACCATAAAGCAAGTAATACTGTTAAAGTATCCTGTGCAGGAAAAGGAAAACGCATACTATATATACATTAGAACTCTACAAAAAATACTTATGAGAGAGAATTTAGTATATGTTCTGATTTTCATTCAATGAAGTAAATTTTTTAAAAAGATTTTATTTATATATTTTAGAGAGAGAGGAAGGGCGGGAGAAAGAGGGGGAGAGAAACATCAACTGTTTGCCTCTTGCATGCCCCCAGTGAGGGACATGGCCCCCAAAAATGTTTTAAAGTATGAAAATGACCTCCTTATACCAAAATGAGAACATCGTGTTGAAGGTCCGGTGTTTTTTCAGATTTGAAACATTTTAAAAGGACAATGAAAAAAAGTCAATAAAGAGAATATGCTGATGAGAAATCATGAGAGAAGTAAGGTCTTTGAAACACTGCTTGATTGCTGCTATTCCTTGTCCACAGGAACGAACTTCAAAATTTAAGTTTTTTTTCTCAAAAGGAGTTCCAGAAGTGAAAGAGTGAACTGAAAGAGCTGACCATGAAAAGAATTGTAAAATCCCCAAAAGAAGTAACTAACCTCAAACTCAGTCACATCTCTGTAAGAGGGAAAGTTTTCAACTACCAGATGCATTAACTTCTGTGCACTTTTTTCACTTTTTCGGACACAATTAAGAAAAGAGCCTTCAAACTTCTCAAGCAGAATTTTCCCGGTTTCATTTAGAATCCGATGCCTCTCTTCTACCAAAGGCATGGGAACGTCCGTGTCAGAACGGAGTATATGCCGAACCTGATCCAGGGTCACTGTGGCATAGTACGAAGCACTAGTTATTGGTATCCCTTGGGGAGAAGAGAAAATGCAGAGAAACAATGTCATGATTTTATATTCATTACACCCTTGCTTTTACAACACACAGCTAATATGAAACTAAATGAGTGTTACAGGAATTTACTAAAAGTGGATGAATAAAAAAACAGAAGCAAACCCCTGATTTTCTATTTGTTCATCTGTACTCATTCGCCCATTTCTATTGTAATATTACATCAGGTGTATTTTGACAATGTAAAATGTTATACATCTGCCCCTTTGTTCTTCAGATTTCATCAGACTTGGCTGTGATAGTACGTACTAGGATCAGTTTCCACTGAATAAGGATTTAAAGCCAACTTCTTATCATACTTTTATTTTAAGCTGAGGGGCTGGCAATGAAGAGCTTCGGCTTCGCCTTGTTAACACATTATTCCATCTTCCAGCCCGTTCCTCGGGACTCTCCAGCAAACTGAAGCCCCCAAGGCTAGAGTCTGACCAAGAGAAAGGGCACCAACCTTCGTCAAGGGCTCTGTTGATCGCGGCACACAGGGACCAGTATCCACTGTACGTTCTCCCCCTGTACCCTACCAGACACTTGTGCTCGTCGTGCTCCGACCAGAAGGAGAAGTTGAGTGTGTCTGCAACGAAGACCCAGTTGACTGCGGCTTCGTCGGCCGACCTAGGGTTCAGCTCGTGAAGGGTCTTCCAGGCCCCCAGGCGTAGCTCCGGCCCCGAGACCTCGGCGAGCAGCAGCTCGGCCACCCGCCGCACGCCTCCGCCGTCAATGAACACATCCCGACTGTTTTCCGCAATGAACTTTGCGGACTCCCGGGGAGTTAGGGGACCGTCCATATTGCCCTTCCTTTTTCGGGCTAGTCAAACTCTCCTCCCTCTCTTCCTCAGCGACTCTTCCGCCTCACGCAACGTGGGATCGACTCCCTCGCTAGGTCCCGCCCCCACTCTCCCATCGCATCAGGATCCCATCCCCCTCTCTAGGCTGCCGCTCCGCCGCGGAGCTGCGAAGAGCGGTCGAGCCTAGTGCCCCGCTACCGCTGCAGGCACTTCCGGGAGAGCGGCCACGCCTACCCGCTCTCTGGCGCGCGGCCGGGGTTCGTTTCCGGTTCTGCAGGCCCGGGAACAGCCTGGGTGGGTCAGGCGCGCGCTTTCCCGGATTTGCCCACCCTGAGCCCCGAGGCTACGCCATTTTGTCCGTGCTCCCACAGTCCCGTCGGGTGGGTGGGATTGCGGTGCGCTTCAAAGGCCGCGGTCGCGATGACTCAGCGGGCGTACTGCAGGTCCTTCACTTGTCTCCTGCATCTCCTCTCCCGGAGGACGAAGCCTGAGCTTGAGGCCTTAGGCAGCGCCTGCATCCGGATCCTTGGGCCGCGACCAGCTTTATGGCCTTGGGTCTCGGTGCGCAGGACCGAACCACCTTCAGACTGTGACGAGGTCCACGGTCCCCTACTCCTCAACCCCAGGCAGGCCTCTTGCTAAATTCCTGGCCTATTTGGAGGTGGAATGAATGGTCAGTTGGAAAGTTTGGAGAAATGAATGGATGAGGCCGTGACAAAAGCAACGAGTAATGCCCATTTTGCAAAAGAAGCAGGGTGGCTTTGTGGTTAGTACCTAGTCACAAGAATGGTCTGAGATTTGAACCCGTGTTCACTGGCCCCCAAACCAGGCGCATTTCCGCAAGCAGCATTTACCAGTGTGAACTTGCATTGTCAAACTGTGACTATGTCATTGGCCCTACTGAGGAGACAGTGGAAGCAGTTACTACTTTATAGACCCAAACCATTTAAACAATACCTTCTAACAGAGTGAGGAGAGAGGTATCCAAATCTGCCTAGTGATGAAAATTTAGAGGCATTTTTTTCTCCTTCAGAGACAAATCTCCATGGATAATGTGAAACGTTCACATCTTTGAAAATCAATTACTTTCTAAAGATCAGTAGTTATCTTTAGTTATTGAAAGAACCTTGTTGCCGTAAAGAACCTTGGAATTGTTGGATGATTTGGAACTTTTGAGTTTGACAACTGTTTCCCTAAAGAAGCAAAACATCATCCCTCTGTTTTGTTCATTTTCGTAAGAAAAAGGAGATTTAAGGACCCCACTATGATTTACTTTTCCAGAAAAGTCACTAGTAGATCAGCACAGTTGATGAATAAAGGTAAATCTGTGGACTTGGAATTTTTCCTGTGTACCCCAGCAGACCTAATTCTTGGGAGTCAAAGAAATTGATTAGCAAGAAAATCAATCAATCTACAAAAGAATCCAGGAAGCTAAAAAAAAAATTAGGCCATTTTCTCTCACTAAGGCTTATAGATAAACAACTTGGACTCCTAGTACTTTCAGAATTGAGTTTAAACACTCCCAGTAGTATAAACAAGAGTGAAACATACTTCATTTGTTCAAGAAACTGATTGTTAAGAAAAACTTTGTGTGCTGGGGAGGGGGATGTTTTGGGTTTGTTTTTTTGTTTTGTTGTTTTTTTCTTAAATATACAAAATAGTGGGAATACAAAAAGTGAGCTCTTACCCTGGCTGGTGTGGCTCAGTGGGTTGAGTATTGTCCAGCAAAGTGAAAGGTCACTGATTTGATTCCAGTCAGGGCACACGCCTGGTCTAGGTCCCTGGCTGGGGCGTGTGCGAGGGGCAACCAATTGATACTTCTCTAGCACATCAATGTTTCTCTCCCTCTCTACCTCCCTCTCTTACCCTCTAAGAATAAATAACTTTTTTTTTTTGGAAGTGAGCTCTTTACCTAATCAACATCCTTTCCCTCCTTCCTTTCCAGCAGAACCCTGATGTTGTTCAGAACTCCCTCTGACCCACAGCTGGGGTAGGTCAGCCTCCTCTGCTCCAGGGGTAGTCTGGACTGGTCCAAGGATAATAGCACCCTCTTGCCAGGGACTGGATTAAGATCATGCATGTACCTCACCTCACTTCACTTCAATGAGTTGCAAGGATAAATTTTTCAGGATGCTTTCAGAAAAGCTTTTCCAGAACTTTCAGAAGTGATTCACATTCCCACTGGAAGCGTTGATCTTTGATATAAGGCTTGAAATTGCTACAGTGCTTTTGATAGCAGCCAGAGCATATGAAGTCAACACATGGGGAAAGCCAAGAGAATGGCAGAGGACTGGAACTGGGATAATAGGATGACATCAACTCTTAAGTCTATCCTACTTTTGGATCTCCAGTTATGTGAGTTAATAAATTTCCTTATAATTTAAAGCAGTTCAGAGTTGGGTTTTCTATCTTACACAGGTAGCAAATACAGACATGGTATCTGACATGATCTAGCAAGAAAGGCAATCAAATGTCTGGGTAGGGTTGTATTTCACACAACAGAAAACCAGACAATGGAGGGAGGACGCCCCCCCAAGAAACAGATTTATTTATTTAAAAAATGTGTATTTATTCTTACATGTTTGAACTTCAGTACCTTCAAAGTACTCTCCATTTAATGCCCCCAAGAAACAGATTTTATTTATTAAAAAATGTGTATTTTATTCTTACATGTTTAAACTTCAGTACCTTCAAAGTACTTTCCATTTGATGCAATACACCTATCGAGACTTTTTTCCTTTGCTTGAAACAGCTTTTGAACTTGTCGATTTTGATGCCTTTTAGTGCTTCTGCTGTTTTTTGTTTCACCTCTTCCACATCACCAAAACATTTCCCCCTGAGGAATTTTTTCATCTGGGGAAACAAAAAAAAAGTTGCTTTGGGCAAAATTGAGTGAATAGGGAGGGTGGGGCTCACGGGTCATGCCGTTTTTTGGTCAAAAACTGCTGAACACTCAGTGCTGTGTGTGCAGGCGCCCTCATAAATCACCTATCCTGAAATGGGCAAATGTGTTGAAAGAGTCTCCAAAAAATTTCACTGAAGCCAAACACAGCCTCTCATAACAACACCAACTGGTATGCTGATATAGATGGGTTCTAGAGCACCCACCTAGCGGAGGAAGCCCGAACTACAAGGGGTCCACCCTCCAGAAGATAATTCTGGGTTTTGGGGTGTTCTCCCTAGCGTAGTGACTAAACAAAAGGGGATTGTTTTTCTCATTCATTAAATCTAAAGGTAGGCACTCTAGGGCTAGTGCAGCTCTTTGAGAACGTTGGCAAGGAACTAGGTTCCTTGCTTTATGTCTCACTATACCCAACATGTGGCTTTTTTCTTTATGGTTGGAAGATAGCTCTACCCTTATAGGCATTGTGGCCACAGGGGGGAATAAAGAAGAAAATAAAAGCAAAAGCCAGACATGGCCAGTGTGGCTTCGTTGGCTGGAGCCTTGTCCCCTAACCAAAAGGTTGCCAGTTCAATTTCCAGTCAGGATACAGACCTACGTTACGGGTTCAATCCCCAGTCCACATGTGTACAATCCCCACAGGAGGCAGCCGATTGGCGTGTTTCTTTCTCACGTTGACATTTCTCTCCCTGCCTTTCTCCCTTCCTCTCTCTCTAAAAGCAATGGAAAAAAAAGTTCTTGGGTAAGGAGGGAAAAAGCAAAGACCAAAGGAACACTCTGCCTGAGTTATGTTCCTTTTGAAAACCTTTGCCAGAAGCTCTACCCCATAGGCATAAACTTTTGAAGAGAAGATCTAGATGACCTCTAAACAGTCCCTAAGCTTACATTTTAAAGGTTAACAAAGTAGGTAGGCATGATCAATGATGTGTCTCTATCACTTTCCCTCTGCTGAACAATATCCAGGTTAATCCAAGTCATCAAGACAGCCATCATTCTGAAGAGCTAAATTAAATGTCAAGAATTGGCAACAATCATCGATACATCTGCTATTACATGTTATGATAGACTTTAGCAGATAAAGAAATAGTGGGTTAAGAGGTATTCCTGAGGAAAAGTTGCAAAAATTGGCTAGAGCAGAGATTTTCAACTGGTGTCCTGCCAAAAATTTTAAAATATGCAATATCTGACTGTTCGGTCAGGGGCACTGACCTCTTTTCCCTTAGATTGTCAAATAAAAAAATTACAACAGCCAACACAATAGCTGTCCAGCATGAATGAATCAAAATTACACCTATTTTTTGTCACATTGGCAAAAAATTATATTTCTTTGGTGTGCCGCAGAATTTTAGTAATTAGTCTATATGTGCCATGAGATGAAAAAGGTTGAAAATCGCTGGGCTAGAGCAATAGATGGACAATAGACATTGCTAGAAAAGAAGCTGTAGTTTCTCATATATGCAGGAAAAGGAAAGCAGAGAAGTGAAATGGATTTTGTGAAGGTAGGGCATCGCAATTATTTTCATGTCCCCCAACTTTCCCAAAGTGATCAATAAACTAAAACCTCAAGAAGGCTTAGCAGAAAAGAGAGATATTTCACTACTATGTAATTTTTCTCTGTTCCTTTTCTCCTTGATTTATCCATATATATATAGCATTTAAAATTGACCACATCCTTGAAATTCACTCCTGGTGTCTAGGCTATTATGTTATCCTAGTTTTCTTAGTACCATTGGAAGCTCTTTGTCTTCCTATTGTCTTCTCACTGTGTATAGAATGTCTCATCTACAGGCTATGGCTTAGGGACAGAATGATCTCTACCTGCTGAAAACACTTGACTCCTGTTTCTATTTGAACATATTTGGCTATAACAGAATAAATGTATTGTTTTCACTATGTTATGTATTGTAAACATTTTTACTACAGTTCAAAACTAATTAGAATTTTTTGAACCATAGTTAGCTTTTAACTAGTGAAATTAATATTTCCTACTTAGGAGAAAGAACTAAGTATTATGAAAAACAATGTAGAGGTTCCAAGTTGGTGACTACATAGAGATTCAGGGGGAGTGATCCACTTAGAAAATGTGAAAGCTTTGTGCCCCTTCCCGCATGCTTTTCCTTGTATGTCTCTTCCATCTGGCTGTTCCTGAGTTATATCCTTTTATAATAAACCATTAATCAACAGAGTTGGGCAAAAATAGGTTTACAGTTGTTCATATAGAAAATAATACAAGAATAAACGCTGTGTTTCATGTACTCAAAACTGTAAACCTACTTTTGTTCAACCCTGTATGTGTTTTCCTTGCTATCTAAAAAAACACAACAAAGTCCTGGAATAAGCCACACAGTCCTTGAGTGGTTTGCTGAGTTCCAACAATGTTCCTTTTCCAGATTATGCATGAGACTTAAATGTCATGGAAGTGATTTGAATGATGTTAGAGAGCATTAGTTCCCGCTTGACATATTCTCTTCACCACAATACAAATTGGTGCACGTACTGCTTTACAAATGAGATTTCTTTGAACAATTCTGAACTCATCTCTCATTTCAGGATATAATGCAAAATATTGATTTGGTAATCACCTTCTTTATAGCTCAAGGTTGCTATGAGCTGGAGTGGAGCAGTGGAATGGGTCCTGGAAATCATCGAGCAAAGGGTTGTTGCACTGCCCAAAGACAGGTTGAAGAAATTTCCAGAATTGAAATTCAAATATAGCCCTTCTAGTTATTTTATTTCTGGTGAACAGAAGTAACTAGATTGCCTGGTGTGTCTTCTGTTAAAGAGACTCACACAAGCAGGTAATATCCCTCACACACGTTGATTTGGAGAGTTGGTGCTAGTTGGCAACAGATCACTTAGTTTAGATTGTAGTGCAAAGCAGGGGTATATAATATTAATAAATGTGAAAACCTGCTTTTTAAAAAGTACAAAAATAAACATACAATGGAATATTTATCTTGAACACAACCTGAGGCAGGGATTAAAAGCTGATGTTTTATCTGTGAGGTACAATCTGAGGGCATGACCATGCAGGAAGGAAAAGAGAAGGCTCAGATGGCAAGTAATACAAGCAGGCGTAGTATTGTGCTGGTAACTGCTTTGCGGAGAGCCTCGAGGAGACACACCTAGGCACTGTGCAGGGGTGTGGGCACAGTCTACACCACACTGGACAAACGGTGTGGAGAAACTGTGCCTTGGAGCAGTTTGTAGGAGAGGGAAAAAAGAGGAAATTCTTTTCTCTTCTCAGATGTTTCAGGATTTTAATGTCCTTCACATATTCAGCATAAAATACTGACAATGGATAAACAATAGGGGAGAAGACTCTTCAGTACAGATCTTCCAGAATTCACAGTATTACTCTGATCAAACACTATAACGAGAACAGTCAAGTGAACAAACGATAAGGGAATTTACCAGAAAATTTTAGCTCAACAGCATAACTAAAAAATAGAAAAGCAACCAATCAGCCTTCTTCCCTACCCATTGAAAGGAAAGCAAAAGTGAACTGAAGAACTTGTCAATCTTTTTTTACGAAGCAGCTTAAAAAGGGCAGTGGTTGTGGGGAATGTGGCTAATGTAAAGCTATGATGCACAAAATCATGGATTCTAACAAATTCTAAGTCTCTACATTTATTACTGAGAACTGTACTATTAGAAATATAAATGCATAGAGATATAAACTATTTGGTATTAAAAATAGACCTTGCTATATAAACATATAGTAGTATGTCACTTTAATCTCTTTATGAAAATAATTATAAAGAAAGCTCTCCAGTTGACCTTTAGCCTAGAACTCCTCCTAAACTCTCACCACATGGTCCATGTTGAACTGAATTAATAGCTGTGGAATCCAGAAGGCCCTACTGCTGTTATCTTGGAAGGGATTGAGATTAAGCACCTAGAGGACCCCATCCACGTTCCATGATATGTGTTTGTGTGTCTCCAGAAACATTAACTGCAATTTGCATAATTAAATCCACAGAAAAGTTTGTATACTGAGAGCTAGCTGGAACAAATAGCAGCAAGACATTATAAGCTAGAATTTGTTAGAAAAGGAAGAGAAAGATGTTTAAAATGCTTCCAGATCAAGTCAGAATTAAGGTTTCTGTTCCAAGTCCCACCAGATTGCAGAGCTGTGTATGTTTTGTTGTTCCTTGGAAAAAGAAGAATGTAAAATAAACATGTTCATTCAAGAAAAAACCACGTTTAAGTTTTTGTAGCCATTCTCAAGTTACTTTAAATTTTGTTCACTATTCAAGGGCAGAGTATATATTGATTAGGATGTGCTCATAGCTGATGTATCTCCAAAGAATTTTTCATGAAGGTTACCAGCTCCTGAACATCTTCAATCCTGTCTGCATTGTACAGAAAGGCCCGGATGCCTCCCATAGACCCATGCCCTTTCAAAGAGATCATACGGAGTTCAAGAGCTTTACCAAGAAATTGTTTTTTCCCAAAGCATCAGCTTTTGGGTGTTGCCAAGGCATAATGGAATATTCTGCTTGCTTCTATTCTGGGTTTCACTGGATATACATAGGTTCCTTGAGACTTACCAATATCATGAATCATTTGAGGTTGGATGGAGCTAATCTTCTCCATGACCACTGCATCACCATCGTTCTTAATCCACTCAGGACCAAGCCCATGGCATGGATGCTAAAACACCAAGGTGTGTTGTACAAGGAGTTGTTACCAGCCTGCACTTTGTATTCCAGGACCGAAGGGTACTCTTTGAGGGCAAAGCCCAGCAGGTCATCGCGGGTGATCACCACCGTGACCCTGTGATGATCACCACCATCACCACTGTGACGGCAGAGCCAATGTTCTTCAAAGCACCAGAAGAACAAATATCACACCAAGCTTGGAGACATCCACTGGCTTAGATAGGAAGTTTGAGGACATGTCGCAAACTGGCTCTGCTCCATGCATGGTCTCCTTGGAGCAATAATTAACAGAGCAGACATTCGTGTTGAGTTTTCACGAACTTGGATCTGGATTTTTTGTATAACTCCCAAGTTTAGGATAATGAACAATATTCATACTCTCAAAGTTCTAGGCTTCTTCTGCAACCTTAGCTCACCACATAGTCAGCACATCTTTCTGCTTTCGGACTGACCAGGTTTTAAGGGGACAGCATTGAATTAGCCTGACTCATCTCTTTGCACGAGAATTACCTTGTCATGGTCTGGAACGGCTACCAATTCCCCAAGATTTTCTGTGTTGTGAATCATCTTAGTGAAAGCAGATGGCCAGTGGTTCATTTCAAGAACACTAATGCCAAGTCCTTTGTAGTCTAATAATTCTTTTTGTATCCCTAACTACAGTGAGTGAGGCAGTGTGGTGGCCTTCTGCCAAATGAAATTGACTGCCTGGCACTAGCCTTTCACAGTGTTTCCTTGGCAGCGCAGGCAGAGTGGATCTAGGGGACTGATGGCGGGGTGGCACGCAGCTCTCTCCTTTCTCTTTTTCCCCATGGGTCGCAGTTTTCCTCAGAGGGAGTCGACTCCTCCATCATTCCGTTTGCATCATCCAGCCCCTTTGGTGGCTAGTCAGGAAGTCAAACCTCTTGCCTGTGAGGTAGGGCATTTTTTGAAGTCTAAACATGAAAGAAAAAGCCAGTATATTTGGGCATGTTGCTGGTTGCCTTGGATGTTCAGTGGCAGCCTGGCACTCGCCTAGAAAAATGACTGATTTATGACCCACATGGCATAACTCTGAAGGCCCCAGTGACATTGGCTGACAGCAGTGGCAGCTGAGATGGAGCCAGCAGCTGTCACCCATACTTTGTTACTGTCCTCCCTGAAATTAGCAATGCTTCTTGTTCAAGATAAGCCTCTTGGATTGAAGGGCTGCATATAATAGCAACTGACTAATTAAAGCAAAAATAAAATTTTGGAAAGTTATGAAAAAGTTCTTAGGATGGAAGGGAAGGTTGGAGACTTGTAAACAGAAATCAGGCAGTTAGAATATTGAGGACAGGGTGGTGTGGCTGAGTGGATTGAGGGCCAACCTGTGAACCCAAAGGTTGCTAGTTCGATTCCCAGTCAGGGCACATGCCTTGGTTGTGGGCCAGGTCCCTGGTTGGGGGCATGTGAGAGGTAATGGATCTCTTGCACACAATATTTCTCTCCCTGTCTCCCTCCCTTCCCCACCCTTTAAAAATAAATAGAATCTTTAAAAAAATATATTGAAGGTAGAAACTTCCTCAAGTTCTCTTCTATGACTGCTGCTGAAAAAAACTAAATATGATCATTGTAACTTACTTGCATCATTGCTTAAGATTCAAATTTCCAGGATTGGGCAAGCCTGGGTCATAAGCCCACCTTTGTAGGTGATGAATGTCTAAGGACCAGGATGTCTATTTCATCAAGCCCATATACAACTGGGAGAGGAAAACTCCAAAAGGAAAACTAGGTACTATTAGAAAAGAGATACTAATGCTGTGTTGTTTAGCAAAAGGTCTATTATAATTCAATATCCAAGCCGCTTTCTTCCCATACATAGACTTTCAAAAATACTCCTGCCTAATAGAATGCAGTTATTTCATAAAATAAAAAATTATCTCCCCTTCAGCCCTGGCCAGGTGGCTTGGTTGGAGTGTCACACCAAGGTTGTGGGTTTGATCTCTGGTCAGGGCACATATAAGAGGCAAGCAGTGAGTGCATAAATAAGTGGAGTAACAAACTGATGTCTCCCCCTCCTTTCCTCTCTCTAAAAATCAATAAATAATAAAGAAAAAGGAAAAAAATAGTCACCCCTTCCTCAGAAGGAGATAACACAATGTTTCCTTACTAGCAAATCCTAACCTAAGTCAAGTATGTCTGGGTGTTGTAAATTCCTGCTCTAGCCCCAGCTCAGCTAGATTGAGTCCCAGAAGGAGTGCCCCAGCCAGGGATTCTGGTGGACGTTATTCACTGGGGAAATGTGTCAGGTGAAATGGACCAAGGGAAGCAGGATAGGGCAGGGAAATAATTAGTCAAGCTATGATTGGGTCTCAACTGGAGATTGCTGTCAGCCTGATCTTACAGAGTTCTGGAGTCTGATCTGTACACAGAATTGGGCCAGTTTGAGACACGGGTATGAATAAATGATATAGGTAAAAGGCTACCTGATCTACCAAATGGAGGCCCCATCCCAACAGGGACCACCTCTACCTAGAAGTTATGGTTTGACAGTATTAGTCTGACCTCTCCAGCTTTTATGGGGACTTCCAGAGCCCCTGAATTCCCATATGCCTTCTTTCTTGTAAGTTCCTATTCCCATTAATGGTAGACAAACACATAAGCTTGCCAAATAAGTATCTGTTGGTCTCTTCCAGTTTTAAATTGTCTAATTTAAGGGACATAATTACTCATTTAGGTAAGCACCCTTATTAGGGCTGTTTGTTTTTTCTACCAGGTCTTTCTTTCACCTCCACCTTTCTGAGAACTTCCAACATCTGGGTACAAAGGGTGTAGGTGTTCTGATAACGGGAGGAAAGAGCTTTTGTCAGCAACCTGTCTTTGACCTCTAGCTGAAGTGTAGACTGTCTAGTGTCTGAATTCTGGCCCTCGTTCTTCCCATAGTTACTACCGCTGAGTGACTAAAACTAGTATAACTGATGGTCTGGTTTTTCAGCACTCAGCCCAGTTGGTCTTCCTTGACTACAGCTTTCACTGGTATTTACAGTCCTTTGAGTTTCTGCTGCATCTCTCTCTCTAGTCCCTGCCTGGGCTGTCTACCTTACAACTTCTGCTATGAAGTCACCATGATGACCCCATGGCAAGTCCATGAGTACTCAATTGGCATCCCTCATATGCCATATGGGAATTGAAGGAAAGTCTGCAGTGTGTGTGTGTGTGTGTGTGTGTAATTTCAGTTTCTCTACCAAAACATGATATGCCTCAATTTCTCCTGTGCATTATCAGCTCATGAGATCATAGAGACACTTTGCAGGGGTCCAAATAGAAATGAGGCTTGAGCCTTGCTTCTTGCTTTTGGCTTCCTATTCATACCTACCCAGAGCTGC
This sequence comes from Mormoops blainvillei, assembly GCA_004026545.1. Lineage (NCBI taxonomy): Eukaryota > Metazoa > Chordata > Mammalia > Chiroptera > Mormoopidae > Mormoops > Mormoops blainvillei. Next base: position 77,679 of record PVJD01002485.1, on the reverse strand, counting down.
TGCTCTAACTCATCTTCTGCCTCTTGCCCTGCACCATACTGAACCTTAGGGAGGTTTTGAGGGGATCAAGCTGGCACTTTCCACTTCAATGTTCCTGACAAATCTTTCTCCTTAATATCAAAATTACTTTCTCTTTTGGTCTGACAAGCAGCTGTCATATGCTTTCCCCTCCCTACCCTACAGACTTTTTATTTTAGGTGAACTGGCTCTTCTCTTCCGTAAAGCTTGTGCCTTAATGGTAGATTTCAGGAAGAAAAGGGAAAAGGGGGATAGGATGACCAAAAGAGGGAAATATTTGACAGGATTTTGAAAGGTGTGAGGTTTTGATGACTATGATTTTTATTTCAAAATTATAGGTCCGGGGGTTACAGGTCTGACTTTGGGGAAGCAGGAAGAAATTGGGGGGGGGGGTGTTGAGGTAGAGCATAGGAAGTTCTGGACAAAAAAACCCATTGGTTAGAAGCTAGAAAGGTTTCAGGTCATAGGATAGCTGGTATTTCAGTTTACTTCAGTTGCTAGTGTCTGTTGCTCAGTTGGCAAACACGGGAACCCAAACCCACAAAACATTTGCATTTCGTACATTACACCACTCAGCTCAGCAAATTAGCTCCCCGTTTTAAGTATAGACAAATGTTTATAACTGCCTTGACTTTAATATTCCAAGTATTCCCTTCCCTCCTCTTCCTCAGGTCAGATCCTTTCCATGATTGGAAATACTGAGGCTTGCACCTTGGGCAAATGATGTCCATTTGGGTCTGACATCTTTTTCATCTGCTAGGACCAGAGGGCAGAGTTTTGGATTAACACACTGGGATTTTCCTGATTTTAACTTCACAATGTTGTTTCAGGCAACACTAATATGATCATGAATGTGTATATGTGTACATACACACATCTCACTGTACTATCAAGTTTTTTCCTCATTATCCATTTGTTGTAATTACTGGATTGCCTCTTTTAATAGACTATTTTTGCCAACCACTACACTGTTAAGGCCTACAACTGTCCCTGTATACTTTGGGAACTACATAAGTATGAGTTAATGAAAAGGTATGGAAATACTTGTGGTTCTTACTACATATTAAGTAATTGCTAACAAAGGCTCTTTCCTCCCATAATCAGAAAAACCTAGATAAACTCTTGGCACACAGAAGACCTTGAAGATCTTGGAAAGGTAGAGATGATAGGCTTTTCTTTTTTTTTGACAACTTAAACTATTAACTCCAAGAATTTGTTAAAAGTGCAGATTCTGGATGCCTCTCTCTGGAGATTGATTTGATTCACTGTAACTGAGGTGTGGGCCAGAAATTTTCATATTTAACCAGCACTGTTGGTGATTTTGAATATGACCCTAGGAACGGTTTGAGAAACAATGGATACTGCTCTGTAAGTTTAGTGTCACCACCAACAAACTGAGACAGTTCCACTTCTAACTTGCCAGCAAGGGGCAAACCTTGATTATAAACAAATGTAGACCCAGTATTTAAGGTTAACTTAATTTAGCCACCAAGAGGCTGAATTTCTTACACTAGCCAGTATGGTTCAGTTGGTTGGAGCTTTGTCCCACAAACCAAAATGTTTAAAAAAGCATGCTAACGTTATGGAGATGTTTTCATTTATACAAAAATAAAAATTTAAAATTATTTACTTTAGAGGGGGGGAGAAAGGGAGAAAGAGCAATGCACGAGAGATACATTGATCAGTTGCCTCTTGCATGCCGCCAACTGGAGACCTGGCCAGTAACCCAGGCGTGTGCCCTGACTGGGAACTGAACCAGTGACCCTTCGGCTCGCAGGCCAGAACTCAAACCTACTGAGCCCCACCAGCCAGGGCTATATAAAAATAAATTTTAAAATATAGGCCTCCTCAGCAACAATTTTTTTAAAAAAGATTTTATTTATTCAGAGAAGGGAAGGGGGAGAGAGAAATGTTAGAAATGTCAATATGCAAGAGATACAGGGACCAGTTGCCTCTTTCACATCCCCAGCTAGGGACCTGGCCTTCAACCCAGGCATGTTTTCTGACGAGTAATCGAACCAGTGACATTTCTCTTCCCAGGCTAGTACTCAATCCGCTGGGACACACCAGCGAGGGCTTCAGCAGCAGTATTAAGCAAATCATGACCTATCTTTGTTTATGGAACAGTAATTCTTGCTTATGGAACAGTAAGTCCATTTTGGGTACTAACATTGACATTCTAAGTCAAATCACTGAAATGGCTTTTGAGAAAAACTGTCCTAGTTTGACGATAGTTCACTTTTATAAAAGATTCAGCCCCTACCTACACCAGTGGTATCAATGATCAGATTTAGGTTTAACTACTGGATCATTCAATACAATGTTAAGTATTTTTCATTATATCTCACTATAAAGGCAAACTTAAAATTTGAATAGAAGTTCTTCATTCCTGTAAAACCTTGGTACAACCTAATTTCCAACATGTTGGCATTTTGACTTGTGAAAAAGCTACTTTTGAGAACTGGTGTTAATAATTTTAAAAGCCTCTGCCCTGACCCACATGGCTCAGTTGGTTGGTTGGGTGTCGTTCCTCAAGCAAAATGTTCCTGGGAATCAAACCTGGTCAGGGTACAAGCCTGGGTTGTGTGTTCTGTCCCAGGTAGGGGCGCTGAAAGGTAACCCATCTCTCTTGTCTTTCTCCCTTCCCCTCTCTAGTATCTTTACCAAAAAAAAAAGAAAAAAAAAAAGAAAAAAGCTTCAAGTCAGTGTATGTACTTCTTACAAAATTGGTCCAATGTTGCACTAAATGTGAATTCTACACCAGGCATCAGAACTTGCTCAAATTTCCACTTGTGTTCAAACACCATTTACCAGTAGTGGCAATGCAAAAGGCCTGTTCCTCCTGTTGTACACCCAACTTATCAAGGACGGAAAGTCTCCAATTCTTTAGTAGGTTAATGTATTCAAGGTCTGGTTTGTAAAAGGCAAAAATTAAAATTTTCACTTGAATAGTCTATTTACATAACGGATTTTCAATGACTATGGGAGCTTTGAAAACCAGTGCTCTCTCCAGGAACGCTTACAACTTGACTGTCATCACTACTGATTTTCCTCTGGGGATGGCTCATTTCAACACTCGCAGGTTATACTACCCTAAGTAGCCTCAACTTACCCATACTTGACTCAAGGGAGAACCTAAGTAACACCAATGCGGCAATTTGGCCTAACCTCACCTTTGGGGAAACTTTATCACAGTTGGTATTCACTAGTTTTAAGTGATGTGACATCGTGTATCTATCAAGAGAACACTAAATTTCTCTCCCTAAAAGGGCAAGTGTTAACTGAAATACTGATCACCTTAAAAAGCGTATTTGCATGTTATCATTTGTGTACTCAAGAAAAATTGCCCACTTCACATTCTTCTATTCTACACAAGTCTCCTTCCTACTAAAGTTAAGAGAACAACTACACCCATGAATCCTTTTTCATGTAATAGAGGTCTCATGCCTCCTGGACAACTGGAGGTCAACAGGCAGTACTTTAGGAATTTATTTTAATATTCTCAAACAACAAACACAAGAGCTATTCTACAAATAAACACCTAAAAAAACTAAAGATTTTTCACAGGTAACGTGAGAACGGAACTTGTAAAATTGCATGACTCAGCTCTTATGCTATTTACCACCCTTGCCAGATTTCATTTATAAATGCTAGAAAAACACTTCACACGAAAAATATATAATTTAAGATTACTGTATTTCCTTACAAGAGGAACGCTTTAACAAATTTTACAGGTGTCAATCAACCCTTGTTCAAATTGGGCACACATCAAATCTAGCATTATGGGAGTTTTATTTGGAAGAAAACTTAACTATTAATACAAATGTCAAGATACTACACAAAACATCCACAGGAACTTTTTTCATTTTTTTTGAATTGTTCACAAACATTTCCTACATAACCCAACATACAACAAGAAATGGTACATCTTTTTCTTTCAATTTGCATACAATGGGAAAAACAAGAATATATATTTTACAAAGTTTAACTAATAGACACTAGGCAGGCTGACAGTTTAAGTCTATAGGTGAGAAATTATCTAATAAAAAATAATCAGAATTTATTTAGCATCAGTCACTTCCATGACCAATTATTATTCCGATTAATAAAACTTGCTGCCACCAGGCTTCTGGTATATATTTATACCATTACTTTTTAGTACTGCTCCCCACCTTGGTTCTTCACAATTACTAACATAGAAAACTGCTGCAAAGTAGGAGCAAGCATTTGCAAAAACAAATAAACAAAATCCCCAGCTTATTATAAGCATGAATGTGTATGATGGAGTTTCTTCCCAAGCAATAAGTGGACTTTCAAACCATCCAGGAATCACCAGAACTGAATTTGCCAAGATATTTTTGCCTAAGTTCAAGCCCAACAGAGGAGCTGAAAATCAAACTTAAGTGTTCAGGTTGGTAAGAGTAGGTTGGGGAATTCAGCCATTGGAAAAATGACCATCTTAAAAAAAAAAAAAAATGACGACCAAAAATAGGTTCACTAAATTTATTTTAAAAATCATAAAACGTTTCTTACAAAAGAGCATTACATTCTGCACACTGCTCTGAATGCCAGGGGACATATGGACTACTGTTACTTTTTCTCCCTGTCCCACCCCCCCAAATGTTACAGTGACCACAAAGCAAAGTGTTCACAATAATTACATAGGGGGCATTTTCCTTTTTAACCACCAACAATGAACAAAAATTAAAATTCACTCACTCTGCTGCTGTTTCAAAATTTCAATGTTAGTTTTTGCACACCCTCCCCCCACCCTGTTTGTAAGGAACTAAAACATTACATCTGGTGAACAGCAAAGATTTCACTACACCTCAAATGCAGAACACCTATGAAGCAGAGGAATGTTGGCTTTTTAAACAGAAGCAGATTAAAAAAAAAAGATGCAGGACTCCTTCAGTTCTTCACTAGTCTTAGAAAAACTTTCCAGAATACTGCTTCACACTATAAAAAAGAAAAAATATCTTGCATTAGAATCCTTCAACATCTGCATACTGCTTCACACTATAAAAGAAAAGAAAAAAAAGTACGAATTAGAATTTTTGTTTGTAACATCTTAATCAACATCAAGACAATTTTCAATGCTAAATTAAAATGATAAGCATGTCCAGTATAATTAGAAATAAGAATTAAAACATTAGCAGTTACAAATTAGAGCAATGTAAAATTAAAAAAAAAAAAAATTAACCGTGAACCAGACATTAGTAGAGCAGAATTAAGAAAATGAAATCAAAAGTTGTTAATAGTTGGTAGAAAAGACAAGAAATGCCAGTAAGGTGTGAAATGCTGCATTTTACAGCACCAATCATTTGTCCTGTAGAGGCATGGCCTGTGCCATATGGCAGACTGTGATTTGTTGTCGATTTAGTTATCTAAAAACAACAAAATCACTAGTCTTCCACACAGAACTAGACCAACATCCATTGAATCTTCTATATTTTCTACAGGCTCTGTATAATTTATAACAAGTGGTTTTGGCAGCAGTTTTCACCAGAGAAATGAAAAGTTTGCTTGGTTAAGGCTTCTTCCAGCAAGATTAGTATTGAATGTCTCCGTTTTTAGTAAGAAAGCAGAAGAAAATTAAAGCAAAGCTATTAGAATGTTTAGAAGTTAGGTCCCCAAAAGGTTGAGACACCATGGCTTCTAAAAAGAAAAACCAATTGAGAAGAAAAGCTTTTTAAAGTTTTAGTATGTGCAAAGTAACATAATGGTAAACTTAAACTGACCTGTTCTGCAGCAAATACTGTGCATTCTGTATCTGGTCCTGTGTTCCTGTAATGGTAATGATCCGATCTTCGGACCCTTCTAAAGGCTCATCAATTTTGATCGAAGCTCCTGACTCATGACGGATTTGTTTAATCCTCTGACCACCTTTGCCAATAATAGATCCAGCCAACTGAAAAAATTTTCAAAAACAAGTGTTCATGATACACTTTAAAAGAAACCACATAACCTGTATTTTTAATGACCTTCAGAAGAGTATTAACTTTGCATATTTATTCTGATTTTCAATGCCCTCTTAACCAGTCAAGATCTGGATTACAACATTTACACTTCAGCATTTCCTTAATAAATTAATCGAGGGCTCAAAACCCTCTAACTGCTTTTAACAGTGCTGGCATCACTTGACAATCTCAAACCAGAGAATGACACTTCACTAAATCCTTAAAAACACAACTTTAATCCTAAAATGGAATATTTTTGTTAAACCTTTTATCGTTAAGGAACTTGGAATGATTTATTAACTGTTCCTTATAATACAATAAAGATACTTACATCTTTGGGAATAGTTACTTGTGTAGTAATAATAGGTCCACCAAGATCACCATATGAGCCACGACCCCCTGCATAGGAATAATCTGATTTAAATAATGAGTATTAAGTTCATTTAGAAAGCATGAAATAATGTTTGATTTCACAAAGGAGAAAACTTACCATATCCAGAGCCACCCTAAAAATGAGAAAAAAAAAAACAAAAACAAAACACAAAATTACTTTTGACTTCAAGACTACTCTTCAGATATTTTAATATTCCTTAAACCCCTCAGTTTAGGAAACCAAAGTTCTCCCATATCTTCCCTAGTATGTTCAGAAGACAATCCTTAGGGCAAGAAACCACTTGGGTAATAGCATTTAAAGAAACAAAAATATTAATGAGGGAGAAAGAAGACACTTGTTGGTGAGTACACAAACATCTTAATTACTGATATGAATGCAAACAACCATGATACTCAACCTGTGGTTCGTAAGCCATCTGCCATTCTGAAGGGCTCCACGTATCTATTGCAGAGTCCCAAGTTTCATCAGCACTGAAACCAACCTGTGTTAAGGGACAAAAAAACTATTAACACGAACCTGGCACTATATTTTTGCCAGAGCTGTTTTTTATATGCCTGATTTCTACTGTTACTAAAATATATAAATCGGCAGCAATCACGTATTTTGGGGACTAACAATGGCTCGATAAAGTCTTAATAGTCTAGCAAACAACCACAAAATGAGGTAAAGCTATCCAAGACGTCCATTTATAAGAAGCTTTTCAATGAATAATATTTGGGAACACAATGTTAACTATACCTGATTTTAAGATCCCTTATGCCCTCAACTATACACTGAAGATAAACGAAAATTCTTACCATGCCGTCATAACGATCTCCAGGTCTTCCTCTTCTGTCATAGGCCATCAGATCTCTGCAAGAATAGTACTGGTTGTAATGTCACACACATCAAAGAAAACCTACTACCCTATCAACCCCACTGAAGTGCAGCCTCTTGTATGTTAACATGTAGATGAAAAAAACTTACCCTCCTCTAGGTGGTGGTGGTGGAGGGAGAGGAAGATTCCGCGCTCTGCTACCACCCCGGCCACCTCGACCTGGAGGAGGTGGAGGAGGTCCTCTCCGAGGGCTCATATCATCGTAATCTCTTCTAGATGGAGGCATTGGACGCCCACCCCGACCAGGAGGCATTCTGTCAAAACCACCTCTTCCCCGCATGGGAAATCCCACAGGACGTCCGCGGCGGTCATCAAACATCATTGTGAAGCCACCATAATCATAGGTTTCATCATAAAAATTGGGATCATAAGGCTGTGCACGTCCTTTGATGGGAGACTAAAATAAAAACATAGCTGTATTACAGACCAAAGTAAAATAGTCTTGGTTCATAACCAACGACTCTTTTTAGAAAATATTTAAAGTCCTCTAATTTCTCCTTGCAGGTACTTCAGACAGAACAAGAAAATAGGCGAAGATATAGTAGGAAAGGACTGGGGAGAAAAAAAAGCAGTATGTGAATCCAAACAAAAAGTGAGCTTTACTACCTGTGGGGGGAAAATTAACAGCTTACTATTTTTACCCTAAGACGTTAAGAGACAGATACAAAAACCTTTTACATTTTCCAGTGGAGTCCATAAAAGTGACCAATCTGAGGAATTAAGGGATCACTATCTTGGGTAAGCCTATAACCCATGCTGACGTTATCAGCTGGGAACCTGAGTTGTAGAAACTTTCTTCGAAGGACTAAAGGCCATAAAAATCTCACTTGCAATCAAATGATCATTCTTTATAGTCTCCCAAATTATTTCTGAATTAAAGTGGTAAGTAAAAACTCATTATAGAAAACTGCTAGGGTAAGGACAAGTAAAAGACGGTATGTCTAAACATTCTGAAACTACCCTCTACATCTATGTATTTCATTAAGTGTATATTCCAAAGGTACCTCTGATATGAGATCAAGGATGATCTTTATGCATTCTACAACCCTATCGGGTTTTCCTCCAATAAGAACGACTCTGTCAGTGGAATGAGGACAGCATTCCTGGAAAAGCTTGATTGTTGTCTGAGTGTTCTGTAATAGGTTAAAAAAAAAGAAGCATTAATTAACCAAAAGAAATAATAATAAAAAAAAAAACAGCATTAATGAGGCTAGGAAACCTACAAAGGTTCAGATAAACTTGTATTTGCCGTAAGTAAACCTGCCCCCCCACCATCTTGTTAGTAACTCTAGGACTTTTCAATGGTATAAAATAACGTGGTCAGGCCTTATTTGGGTATTTTGATAGCAAACTAAATATAGATGTGATGAGGAATCTCAGGGAAGAAATTCAGAAGGGTGAGTGAGAGAAGCCCACTGAACCAAATCTATGTGAAAAACTATTTTCCAGTAATGTAACAGGAGAAAACAGAATGGTGCCTTTACCTCTCTAAGTTCTTTGATTTTAGCACCTTTGACCCCAATAATTCCTCCTGCCAGACTCTGATGAATCAACAGTCTCAATTCGCAGTCAAAGTCGCTTCCTTTATAGTGTTGGTACTGCAGAGGGAGAGTTATAAAATTTTAGTTCCAAATTAAAGATCCCCCAAATAATACACACTTATCTGCTATAAGCATAACATACTGTTGCAGTGAGCAACCTGAATTTTTATTTCAATAACTTTACCAGTTATGTGCTTATTATCCTCAATAGCCAGGCCCAAAAAGGACATTCTGCACCACCTTAAAAAACTATTTTATTTTCAGGTCCTGCAACACCATACCCACACTGCAGCCATTTAGCATGTCGCTGTTACCACAATATTATTATTAACATTCAAATAACACCATAATATAAATGACTGCAAAGCACTTTGCAAATGTAGTTAATTCCCACTGCAGCATGGAGCAGGGTCAACAGTGAGTTGTAAGACCATTCGTTTATCATGTTTTTAAGCCTTTTTCTGTAGAGACGGGAAAAGCACACTATGTTAAAAATAAAATTGATCCTATGGGCCAGGCTCCATACTTCAGTGGGGTTCAATGGCACTATGACATACATTTAAGCATTCCACAGCATCAGATTCGAGCGGGAGCTGGCTGGTTGCAGTGGGTGATGGCAACTGCAGGCCCTGAAAGTAGAAAAATAAGAGTAATAGGTTAAGTGTCTAGTGTGATCAGGCTATTGTCGCATATATTGGTAAAGCTACTACAACATACTTCCTATCTACATCATTAAATAACAAGAAGCTGCTAATCTATACTAAGAACGTACGTTTTTCTCTACACTTGATAATTACAGAATTAAAAAATCCCCAAACTTTTCCAATAGTCCTTCCTCACATAGTCCTACAACCAATACTTTAACTTGAAAAAAACAAAACTTCTCTGAAACTAAAGCCCATAAAATATATGCTAAACCCATTAAAGTACATGACCACAAATAGTTCATATATACTCCAGAGTGGCTAGACTGCACTTTAAAACAAATTAATGTGATCACAGTAACCCTGTATACTATGTAGCAGATTGTACAATGCTGCTGTTACAAACTATTATACACACTGTCTCTCCACCTCCCTCATCATGCCCCAATAAAACATACTTTAAATACCCGCCCCCTCCACAATCGGCAAATACATAAAAAAGAGCCTACCTCTTCCAAGGTAGGGATGATTTTCTTCAGAATTTCTCCAATTGTTTCAATATCAGCACTGATACTCAATATGCTGTCAAACATCACAAATACCAGATAGTACAAAAAAGATGGAAAAGAAAAATGAGTTTTGTGTTTATCACTAGTAGTCATACAAACTTTTACAGAGAAGTAACATACAATTATTTAATACTCCCCATTTAAAGTAGCCTATGTATAGATTTAACACATGCATTTTTGTTTTATGCCCAATACAGACATGGTAACAGTATTAGGAGACTTGCAGAGAGACAGAGAGAATGGGCTCTTGGAAGGGCTCAGATTAAGTGGGCAATAAATTGACCAGAACTGAAGCAGAGTTGAATATTTATGTTCCCCGCCACCACTAAGTTAATTAAGGATACCCTTGCTGTTACATTGGTAAAACTGGCACACCTTCTTAGGCAAAGTGGGGGAATATGCAAGTGGTGAACATTATATTTGGAATAAGGTTATGGATACCAGTTAGAAATTAGATCACTAATGGGCTCTGCAAGAAAACAAATACAAATGCAAGACAAAACAAAGACAATACAAATGAGAAGTGAAGGAAAGTGAACCAGAGTTAGCATTTCATCAGAAAAAATTATGAACAGGCAATGTTGGGAAGCAAGGTGGGCCACAAAGACAGAGCGAGAGACTATTTTGGTAACAATTTGATTTACAATGCAGCAAATATGCAACACTTGAAGCTGTGCTCCTTCCATCGAAATAAAATTAGTGGATCGTTTCGGTGGGCAAGTCACGGTAAAAGTTCAGTGACAAAAAGACTTAATGGGGAAAATAAGACAGAAACTTGAAAAACAATACACCGTCTAAAGGGGATACTATTTAATTATATAAAAGGCAGGTAATAAAATACATTTCTCTCTTTCTAATCAGGCAGTGAGGCATAAACTGTTGGGACATACCGCTCGGGGCCACTGCTGTCTGGGACTGAAACACTGGCATTGTACTGCATTGGTCATTGGCGTTCGTGGATGTTGGCATTGGGCATGGGCATTCAATCAGAAGTTGTCAAGTATGGTACCCGTTTGGCAACGAGCACATTTTTGGGCATAGCCAACCAGGGTTTTCACATGGGCGTTCAGGGGCGGATGGGCCAACGTCATGGTGGGCAACGCAGGGGTAAGTCGATCCAGTACATGGGCAACGGAGATATATGGCCAAAAAAACAAGGAGAGGGAAAAGGGGGAAAAGCAATAAATTTTAATTTAATACAAACTATACTCATACTCTCAATTAATGAAACAAGTTTAAGTTGTTCTGAAGACTAACACAATAATGGACTTCTCTATATCTGACTGTGGCTTAACATTTAAGGACCTTAAATGATGGTACTAGCTATTAAAAAAAAAAAAGAAAACAAACGATGTTTCAGTAGCAGGCTGGCTCATGAGGGTAGACACAAAACCTGTCATGACTCAGTTTACTGAAGTTCTTGAGGAAATGGGGAAATTAATAACCCAGATAATTATACAGAACATCTGGATTAAGAGGAGAGAGGTTTATAAAAGACAAACAAAAATTCCCACATCACCAAAAACCCTAAAAAAGACTAGTTGGTTTCCTGGAGGTTTAAAACACATCCCTAGATCCTAATAGGCAAGTTTGCAAAATTTTAAATGAATTTTTAAGTTCAGTTTACAGTAATCAAGAGGAACACACAAAGATCTGCGACCAAGAGAGAAATGAAATACTACCAAATAAGTATTTAACACAAAGTTATTATTTGCCTCAATTTTAGCAAGAAAAACATTAAGAGCGTGTTCACTATGAGAAAAAATTTAAAAGGAATTTAGGTGTAGCAAAGTCCTATAAATAGCCGCACTTCTGGTGATACCAACATTTAATGTGTCTAATCACAAGAGTCAACCCACTATAAAATACGAAGACTCAAACAAATTATTGGCATTGACAAAAGGTTTCCCAATCTTAAAGATTAAGTGCCTATTCTCTTCTTTACCCATATTTAAATCATGCAAGCTCAACATTAATTTGTTTGTGTTCCATGTGCAAGCTGTTAAAGAACAGATGGACGATTAAAAAAGGAAATAAAAATTTGAGTTTAATCAGCCACCTGCAATGGTTTTCAGTAACACTGTAATTGATTCACACACGGGAAATGGTGCAATTAAGGGTTTTTACACTATCATTATTGTTATTTCTAATTAAGATGTTATCTTGCTTGAAGTGAATAATTTGGCAGAAAGTTATTAGAAAGTGAAGAGGTTTAATATAGATCCCCCCACCCAACCCAAACTTTGTTAAACCAGGAACGGCAAACCTTGAAATTATCTATGCAATCAATCATTACAAATGGCTTGTATCTAAACTATTAAATGATTTCTATGATGCAACTCTTTAAATTTCTACAAACAAACTGAAGCTGCTTGTGTAGTTTAAACTCTTTAATACTTACGTCTGTACGCAGAGCCTTAATATTCTTGCCTCCTTTTCCAATCACTGCCCCGGCATTCTGGAGAAAATAAAAAGAAACTAATTTTGCTCTTTCCTTCCCATGCTCTTAAGCTTTAACCAAAACCAAAAAAAACCAACAAAAAACCAACCAACAAACAAAAAACCAAACCAACCCCCCCCCCCACCTCTTTTTTTGTTATAGGGCTGAAAACCTATTTGGGGATACCAGAATCAGGTCAAAAAACCACCAAGCAGTCTATGTGCCTTTTCAGTTCTGGACACCAAGGCAGAGCTTTGAAATATTCAGGATATAAGAATAAACTGAATATAAAACTTAAGCACGTATTAGTTTTATAGTACCCATCTGTAAAAAGAGTAATTTAGTATGTATGAGAAACTTTCACATTGGGATTTGGGATTACCAAGTAAACTGCCAATTTTCTTTCTACTAAATTTACATTGTAATCAAGATCCATTTATGCTTTAAGCATCACCCAAACCCATTTCTCCTACTTTGACCTGCAAGTGGCCCAATATATTAAGGGATTTCATTTTGTTAGCCATAAATAAAAACAAAACAAAAAGACGCAAAGCCACCACACAAATCTTTTATATTCTTCAATCTTTAAAAGCTTTGAAGGCTTCCCGGGGGCAAAAACAGAACTTAATTTCTACTTAAAGAGCCATTTTCAAATTTTCAAGAATAAAATTAATACCTTGCTCTGAAGCAGAATGCGTAATTCAACCATCTCATCAGTGTTTCTAGATCTTTTAAAAGCTTGTTCCTCTTCCATGTCTTCCGCAGGGCGTTTACCTAGAAATTAACAGTTCAAATTTCAAAGAAAGCACCAACATCCTCAAGACGAGGCATCTTAACTTATACTTAAGTTTTAATGCAATTAACAGGTTAGAGAAAGCAACTATATTCCATTTGAAATTTGTTGCTAATTACAAGTTTGTTTTAAAAAGATCAAAAGCATTCACATTCTTGGATTATAAAATATGGATCAAAGCAAGCTTGGTCTTTCAGAAATTTCAAAAGGCAAATAAATTTTTGTATTGGTTTTTGCCTCCTAGTTTACAGTTTCCTATGCAAGCAAGGCTTACTTTTAGTTCATGAATACAAATGGAGAATTAACTCACAGGTGTCTGACTAAACGCACAATCATAAATAACAAAATTAACAGAAATGTCCTCTCACCAAATTCGCCATTGGTTTCAGTGTTGGGGAAGGTTTCCTCTGGCTGTTCAGTCTCCATTTTCTTGGATTATCGAACACCAATCTGTTTAAAAAAATAAAGAGGCTAGTATGTTTGGCTTATTGGAAAATAAGCTGTACATGTTGCTAAATATTTTTTAAAAAAGAAAAGAAACAACTCTGCTTCTAGAACGTACCAATTATATATCCTTGCAGAGAAGAACTGAAGTGTTCTGGGCGGGCCCAACTGACACCCTAGTGCTGCAGTAGCCTAAAAAACCAACATAAATCAGTTTTGCCTTTGGGATGCTGATTACTGGACACTAACAAACACCGATCTGAACACAACACACTAAAGGACTAGTTCTAAAACTTGTTTCTTCATTTTAGGGACTTAAAACCTCAAATGATTGCCTTAAAAATCCAAAAACAATCCTATCGGATATTTTTCCCCCCAAAGGAAAGAACACCAAAGCCACTGGATGTAGTCTCACCAGAGAAACTAATTATTTTATAATAAATACAGGTAAGACCAAAGGTATAAACAGCCCATGAACCTGCTTCCCCTCCAAAGTTTAATTTATACAAAAATAGAAAACAAACTAGTTTTACATTAAAACTTTAAGTCGTTTCGGGGTTTCTTTCCATTGGGAGTGGAAATGCTGTTTTCTAAAACCTCGAAAACTTTCCAGAGATAAAGCCAAATTCACGCCATGTTCAACAGTCAGGTCAATCTACTTGAGGAATAAATCTCAGGACCTGACTGAAGAGTAAACCCAAGCTGCCAGTACTATTCGATTATTCAACAGTTAATGGAGCCCTGGATCGCTAGCAAGACATTTTACCCTGGGCTAGAAAGCGTACAGCCCAACAACTGCGCCTTCGCAACCAGACTAGTGAGAGCACTGCGAACAGCCTTCTATCTTCCCTCTCACAACGGGCAGGAGGCGGCGACGTGCGGCCCCTGCCTAAAAAAGGGGGGGACAGGACGGGCGGCGGAGACCTAGGCAGCCTGGCGCCTCAAAAACGGGGGCGGGGGGCAACATTTACGCCTTCCATTCTTCCACGAAGTTTGTCGATAAACCACTCTTCGAACGACTCACTGAAACACTCCTTCGGGCTCGTCACTCAGTATTAAATGCCGTTAAATACTGAGATGTGGCAGAATACTGGGGAGAAGGCGTCTAAAGACAAACAGGAGGACCTACTGGAACGAATAAAACGCTTCCGCGGCCCGCCAGTCGCCACTCCTCGGACCGCCAAAATCGCTCAGCAGGCGCGCGACCAGCCGAGGCGACACGCGCTCCCGTCCCCCGCGCGATACCAGAGTCGGCGAGAGCTGAGTAACAGGAGCTGAAAAGGCCGGCGGCGAGAGCAGGAGCGCCGCTGCTCTCCAGGACCCGACAGGAAATGGCGGCCCGTGTAATGGCGACTACGTGCTCCTAGGCGGAGCCGGGAGCCGACCCCCTCCCCCACCCACCACGCGGTCCCGAGAGCTCATCCCCCGCACCCTCCCCCCCACCGCCGGGGAGACAAAGCAACGGAGGCAGCCCCGACCGTTCGACCTCTCCCGCCCCCCAGCGCAGGCCGAGAGAGCGAAAGTGCGGCGGGACCCACACAAAAGACGGCGTTCTCTACCGCCCTGGGGTCCCGCCCGCATGCCCCCCTCTCCATTCCCCCCACAAAAAAACCTACTTCCTAAGACTAAAAACTACAGCTCACCCAACAGGCACATGCCTCGCAATGCCACAAAGCTGGGAGTACCACAGTGAAGACTGCGGATATACGCTCAGGGAAATGGCGGAGGTGGGGGGAGGGGAACCGGGCAACGTTCCCTCGGTGAGAACCAGCCAACCACCACGCAGCCCCCAAACACCTCCCGCAGGTGACAAAATTCGTCTCCGACTCTCGCCCTCACGCGCCGTTTGCCTAGCCCCGCTCCTCACCGCGCGAAGCCGCCGTCCCTATGCCGCCGCGCCGCCTCCACCGGTCACAGATAGAGAACGAGCCCAGGGCCCCGCCGCTCTCCCCCGCCTCCCGCGCTCTGCTACCCCGCCGCCGTGCCCGATTGGCTGCTTGGGCTTCAGCGGTGGCGCCAGGGCGAAGCGATTGGCTTAAGGACGCTTCAATCAAGGCGCCGGAGGAGGCGACACCCCGCCTACCACCGGCACCTCCCTTCAGGCTGTGAGGCCTCTGAAGGCCCGAGAAAAACCAGACTTGGAAAAAGTCAACGCAGCCTTTTGGGAGGCCAGTCCCCTTCCTGCGTCCATAATACCGAAGTCCCAATAACCCCAATTACCTATAGGCCGTAAAGAGGCGGAACGTAAGCAAGACGTCGAGGTTCGTGCTGCCGAGAAACAGAGGATAATGGCGGCCGCAGCACTTTCGCCTGGAGCGCCCTCCTCCTCTCTCGTTCGCGCACTCACTAGCTGGGGGAGGGGAAAAGCGTCTCGCGAGAACTAAAGGCTGCCTCGTTCACAGGCACAGGGAGGGGGCGGGGGAGGGGCGTTTTCGGGGCCTGGAGGAATCTTTTGGGTTTGGAGGAGGGGCGTGAGCGCGCGGCCAGTCGGGCGGGAAAAGGCAAAGTACGATTAGGGCGCGCGGTGGTTCGATTCCTGTTTTCAGAGTTGCGCGGCCCGGGAACTACTGTTGCGCGAGGGAAAGGCGGGATTCGTAGGTCGGTGCTAGGGCCAGACGAATATGCCCTCGTCTCCACTGTCCACACTCGGGCCTCCCTTCTTCCCCGTACCCCACTCCCCCCAGGCTGCGGGGCGAGAGGGTAGGTAAGTGCAGCTCGCCCACCGGCCCGGCCCTCACCGCGGCAACCCATTATTTGTAACAGGCCGCTGCGTCCGTCAGGTGTGGCTTGGGCGGGGGGCGCAGCTGGCGGTCGGCACCCGCGGGATCCCGAGAGACGCGGGTGGGTCCGCCGGGTTGTGGGAGTGAGCCGCAGTCTTGGAGAACTTGACCCTTTGGTTCCCACCTTGAGCCAGCACACCCGGGAAAGTCCAGGCGTCTCTACAGAGCTCTCTGTTACGAAGAGACTTTTCATTCTTTTCCTCTTTTTTTTCTTTTTGTTAATGAGGCCTGTATTGCAAGTATTCTGTAGTGTCGTCACTGCATTGTATCTGAAAAATTCTTGGAAGTAGTGTTACATTCATCCCAAATGAATGCAAACATCAAAACACGTTTAGACATCCGCGTTCTGTTTGTTAAACTCTAAAAACCGTACCGTATATCAGGGTTTTCGGCAGTGATCAAAACAACAGAAACCTTGCCCTCCAATGTTACCGTTTTAGCGTATTCAGATTACAGTACTTGCTTTGTGTCCGGTTTTCTTAAGGCCCCTGTCCTAAGTTTTGATAATTTCTTTTGTTAAGATCGCCCCGAGTCGTGACAAACCCGGTAAATCGCCAGGCTCGATAGTACCCAATTTTCACACCGGGACTCTTCAACCCTCCAGTCTTCCTCCACAACCCCAAACTCACATTGAAGGTTAAAGGTGTAATCTACACGTAAACTGAATCGACTATTAGCAAAATACACGTATATATGTATATATTTATAATAAATTTGTGCTGATTCATAATATTGGAACTTGATTTTCCTCTTGAATAATTTGCAAAATAGATGTAATCAGCATCTTTTTAAAATGGTTATGATTTCGTCCATTCTTTATCTTGCCTAATTAGGAAGAAAACTCTTGTTAGGGAGAGCTGAGCACTGTGAAGCACCATTTACTGGCTGGGAGGATAGTTAAATACTGTCAGAGCATAGTGCTGGGATTGTGGCGTTTATAAAAGGTCTCTTTAAGTGGTAATACAATTTTTCTAGTGGTTCCCACCATGAAGAGTACATTGTAAATCTTGTGGAGAGGTAAAACTTTAACTCATGGTTTGGTTCTATGATGCATGGTTAAGATTTTTATGAAGTGTTCAAGATTCAATGAGTCTATGTGGGGGCTGGGAAACTTGGATTGTAGAGATATAATCTGCCAGTTAGGATTTGCAGCATTTAATTAATCTGTCATTTAAAATCTGGAACATTTCACTAACACCAATAGGCACCTATAGGCACATTCTGTACTAATGATGTTTTCTTTCAAACTAGTATTTCTATTGCAGCCATCATTTTCGGTGATGAGTGATGAACAGGAATGCAAAGTAAGCCCTATCCAGGAACTCTTTCCTCCCAGTTTTATTCTCTTCTTGCTGGACGCTAACTGGTGAAAGCAATTACCTTTTCTAGATGCCATTATTGGATGCTTTTTTTTCCCCCCACTTGTGTTCTTATTACTTGTGTCTTATTTACTTTTTAAGCTTACTCTTTAAATTACAGGAAAAACCTGTCTTTTCATCATCTTTTCATCCTTTAGTGTTTTCAGCCAAACTATATTTTATACCTGTGCTCATTCAAGGCCTTGCCAACTTGATGTATACATTCAGTGGTTCCTGTTTTGTGTAATTGTACGATCATTTTGCACTCCAAGTGAATTCAGAGCTAGTGTTACTTAGGTTTGGGATTTACTTTAGATAAGCTAATATAATTGAGATTGTACACTGTCTGGCTGAATGGCTATTTAAAATATTATAGCTAACATTTCCTGAATTCCCCATCCTGTGCCAGATCTTGTGCTAGAAGTTTAATAATGCTTATTACAGTTCTGTGGGTATGTCGTGGTTATCTTTGCTTTATGGATGAGGAAATTAAGACTAAGAGAAGTTCAAGAAAATGTGTGAGGTCACATAGCAGAGTTGGGATTCAAACTCCTAAACCTATTCTCTTTCTGTTTTGTACCTCACATTAGGTTATGGAAGATCCACAAATAGCCTCACCAACTACTTCTTTCTGATTTTGGTCATTACATGTAATTTCCCCCCCTAATTTTCAGAGAGTATCTTCTCAAAATTTTGGGATTACCTTGAAGTCATTCAAAGTGAGTTAAAACATAAATTACCTTTACTTTGTAGATGCAGATAGTGGAAACATGGAGCGATTATGATTGAAATATTTGTTACTGCTTTTAACTTGCAGTTATTGGTTGAATGCCATATACAGTGCCCAAAAGGATGGTACTTCTGCCTCTGTTTCTATTTTTTAAAAATTGAAATATGTGAGGCTGACTGCAAATTAATTTATTAATTAAATATGCTTGTTTTAGTGGTGAATGATAGAATTTTCCTACTCTATCCTCTTTCTGTTCAGTTCTGCAGCCAAGATCTATAATGTAGATTATTATGGTCAGCCAAGTTTATCATGCACAAAATATCAATTTGTTAAAATTATTTTTCATGATTATAAAATTAGTAGAGATTAAACTATGTAGTTTTATATCTGACCTTTTTCCTAAAAAAAAAGAAAATATGAACATGTCATTATATAGCCCTTAAACATGTTTTTTAAAGATGCTCTTACCTTCCATTCCATAGATTGTTCCTGTTTTCTTTTTTTTTTCCACGCTGCAAAAACAACGATAAACACTCTGGCACATAAATTTTTGTTTCATTCCTGATTGTTTTCCTAAGATTAATTTTGGAAAATAAAAGAAGTAGACCATATGGTATGAACATTTCTTAATGTACAATTTAAAAAGCATATACTTTTGAGGATTAGGGTCTGTTTTTTTTTGTGTATGAGCAGCTGGGAGGCCGTGCTGCCCTAGCTAACATCTCCCCTCTGAGTTGCATCTACCTGCAGTAACTATGGTTACTCAATTTCTTGAGAGAGGGAGGAACAAAAACCTTAGGAATTCTCTGAAGGAGAAGATGCAAGTAATAGAATTTACTAAATTATTAAGGGGCTCAGTTATTGAAGCCCAGTCTAAACATTATAATATAGATCTCATGTGATAATACTTTTTCCATTTGATTAAACATTTTAATCTTTCTTTGTAAAGATTAGGAAAAACAATTCTATTATACATAGAATTTAGGAGAAATAATTCTGTTATACATATAATTTTTTTTATTACATTTGTTATATGCAGTTGTGAGGAGATCAATATACCTTCCACTTAGTTTGCTGTTAAGTGAATTCTGTGTAACAAATGTGCATTTAGCAGTTATTCCTCCAAAGTTCTTGACTTTTTGGCAAAATATTTTATCTTAACTGTATTTGAACACTTGCACAAAGTTAAATAGCTCTTAACACATTTTGTTTTTTCTTTTTTAAAGGTCTTGGTTATCTTTTGGGGTTTTAGTCATTGGAATTTCTTTCCTTTGCCTAGTTTTGATAATATTATAAAATTATAGGATGTAGTTAGCTCCAGAAGTGGAGATTCAAATCCTAGAGGTAGTACTTGGAGCGAATTATTAATTAGTGCTGCCACACATTAACAGAACAATTTAGTTATGGTTTAGTTGAGCAGTGTTTCTCAGCTTTTGTCCCAACTGTCTTTTGAAAGTTTCATCACTTGCCATGTTCAACAGCATAAAAATAAATGCATACATAAGCCTTAAAATATGTTATATTTTTGAAAATTTAAAATTGTGTTTTATAGAGTTATAACGAAGGAAAAGTACTACTTAATCGTAACATTGTTGTTTTGAAGATGTCATAAAGATAGACGCAATAGGTAATGTTGAGTTTTTTCTTTCACTTGATTTTGTAAGTGAAATAATTTGGAATGCACTAGGTGAGCTTGTTATTTAAATGAGATCTGAGAAGTCTTTATTTTAATAGTGTAGTGCTTTTATAGAATAGCCATTTAATGAGTAAGTTTCATATGTAAGTGGGTTTTATATATAAAAGGGGACTGGCTATATTGCTATATTTTCTTTTCACTTAAGTCAGCAGGGTCTAGAAAAAGACATAGGAATGGAGATTAGCAGAATTTATGTTCTATTTTTAGGTATGCTACTAGGTATGGTCTTTATATCTTAATCTTCATACCTCAGTTTCACTCTAAATAGATGACAATACCTACCTACCATAAATTACGGTTTCGAAATTTAGGTAATAACTGCAGATGTAAAAGTATTTTGCAAAAAGTTGAAAGTTTTACAAATAAGAGATTTTAATTTTTTCAGCAAACCCTTATCTTAATTCTGAGTTTATATAGCTGTACCGGCTGGGATTATAGAATTAATATCTGAAATTCATCCTTGTTCATTTCATTTTCTGTCTAGCCTTGACATTTTCAGTTCACAACTAGTGTTTTTTCCTTTCTTACTGTTTCTTCCCTGGACCTAGAAGCATCAACAGTATTATCTCCTACTATTTATAAATTATTTATAGATTTATAGATAAAGTATTTAATAGATACATATAGAAAATAGCATTTGTGTTATATGGCTTCTTATAATTTAGGGGTATATATTATACCCAGAGTTATTTATAGTATAAAACATTTTGCAGACAACTGAATTGTGATTGTGGCATTTATTCTTGATACTTCACTTACACAATTTTTAACTACTCAAAGTACACTTTGTCCTGATTTCAGTTTATTTACTGACTGTCATCACAGTGCTACACCTTTGGAAATCATATTAAGGCCATTTGTCAGTACTGTGGTCTTTAAATTTTAGTGGAGGAAATAGGTGACTTACTAAATGAGCTCACCTAAGAGCCAGGGGGCTGGTGTAATTTTTGAAGGAAAATAATAGATAGCACTTTGAAATCTTAGGTTATACAAGTATCGTTCTTTCAGTCTAGGTGTCACTAAGCTGTGGCTTCATGGAATTGTGCTTGAAGGTTTTAACATGCCTTTATTTTAATTAATTTCATATTTTGGTGTTATTTTGTTTTAGGGCTATCTTTTAAACATACACCTGGATTTGGTTGATTCAATTTGAGAGTGTCTTCTAACAGGTGAGTTGACCTATGTTCACTATGATTGCTAACATATTTAGACTTATTACTACCATCTTATTGAGTTTCTGTTCATCATGCTTGCCTGCTCCTTTTGTACCTTCTGTTGGATTGTTTTCTTTATTCTGTCTTTTCCTCAGCAAGTTTGAAATGTAGTTGGGATATTTCTATTCTTTTGGTGTTTGTCTTCATCTTACATCAGGCATAATATACATTCAGTAAAAATGATAGTTTTTTTGGTGTATAGTTCTATGAGTTTTGACAAACATGGTCACATCACATCATCATTACCGTAGTTTGCTATGTATAATGCACATGCACACTTTTGGCCCAAACTTTCAGGAAAAAATCTTTTAATTTTTTAATTCAATTATTTATTTATTTATATTTAGAAACAAGACTGTTTATCGTATTCCAGGGTATTATTTTGTTTATGGATATTTTTATTGCTTTCTAGAGTTACACTTTTAATGCATAAGCATAAATAAAAAAATTGAAAACATTTATATAGATACAGAATTAGTACTACCCATGTATAATGCGCATCTATGTTTTTCCCTCAAAAATTTGGGCAAGAAAACGTGTATTATGCATAGCAAAATATGGTATGTAGTCTTTGGCTTCTTTCACTTAGCATATCACGCTTGACATTGCCTTAAGTCTATTTGGGTTACTCTAACAAAATACCATAAACTGGGTGACATAAAGAATAAGATTTATTTCTCTGGGGGCTAGAAGTCCAAGATCAAGGCAGTGACAGATTTGGTGGTTGTCTGGCGAGGACACATTTTCTGGTTCATGGATGACCATCTTTTTACGGTAACCTCCCATGGTGGAAGGGGCAAGGTACTTCCGTTGAGAGGGGGTTCTCTCCTATAAAAGTTCATAGCTCTTTTGTGAGAGTTCTACTCTCCTGAACTAATCATGGTCCACAAAGACCTCACCTCTTAGTACCATCACACTGGGCTTTAGGATTTCAACTTATCAGTTGGGGGGGTGGGGCACACAGTCTGTAGCAACATTCATCCAAGTTATTGGGTCTGTTAGTAGTTTATTCATTTCAATTATGGATAGTATTTCATTGTAATGCTGTAATACATTTTGTTTATGCATTCACCAGTTGAAAGACCTAAGAGTTGTTTCCAGGTTTGGTGATTATGAATAAAGCTGCTATAAACATTAATAGACAGGTTTTTAAAGAGTGTATATTTTTATTTTTCCTGAGTAAATACCTAGTAATATGATTACTGGGTTGTATGGTATAGATGTATATTTAACTTTTTAAGACAATGCTAATCTCTTTTTCTTTCTAAGGAACTGCTAAATTGTTTTTGCTGAATTGTTTTGCAAAGTGGCTCTGCCATTTTGCATCCCCACTAGTAAACATATGAGAATCCCAGTACTTGGTATTGTCAGTTACTTTTTATTTTAGCTATCCTAATAGATGCGTTAGTTCATGTTGTGATTTGAATTTTGCACTTCTGTAATGTCTCATCATATTGAGCATCTTTTAATGTATTTACTTGCCATCTGCATATCTTTGGTGAAATGCCTTTTCAAATCTTTTGCTCACTTTAATTTTTTAAAAAGATTTTATTTATTTATTTTTAGAGAGAGGGAAAGGGTCCTGGCCCACAACTTGGTGTGTGCCCTTACCAGGAATTGAACTGGCGACATTTTGGTTTGCAGGCCAGTGCTCTGTCCACTGAGCCACACCATCCAGGGCTCTTTTGCTCATTTTAAAATTGGTTTTTTTTTAATTGAATTTTAGAATTCTTTATATATTCTGAATACAGATCTTTTGTCCATTATGTGCTTATCCCAGTCTGGCTTGTCTTTTGTATGTATGTGTAGTTGTCTTTATACTCTTTAAAAAAATTTTTTTTTAAATTAATTGATTTGAGAGAGAGAGAAAGAGGGGAAAAAAAGAGAGAGAAAGAGAAAGGAAAATAGAAACACTGGTTTGTTGCTTCCTGTTTGTACCCTGACCCAGGATCTGGACAGAATCTGCAGCCTTGCTGCATAGGAGGCAATTGCTTTAATTACCTGGGCCACCCAGCCAGAGCCCTAAACACCACTTTAGCATTATGCTGGGGGACCATTTTAAACACTGAAGTCATCAATAAAAACATAAAAGTGCAAATGATGTGATACTAAATAAGCATGAAATAAACGCTTGGATCTGGCTAGCTCATTTATCAGGTGTCACAGTTTTTTTTGTAGATTCCTTGGCATTTTCTTCATAAATGTTCATGTCATCTACAAATAGGGTTAATTTTATTTTTTTCTTTTTATTCCCCTCTTCTTTCCTCTTGATCCCCCCACTTATTGTAGTAAAAAAAGACACATAAGATAAATTTACCCTCTTAGCAGTTTTTAAGTGTATAGTATGGTATTGTACAATAGGTCTCTGGAAATCATTTATCTTGCATGAATGAATTTCTGTGTTCATTGAACAATAACTTCTCTTTCTTCCCTCAGCCTCTGGCAACCACAATTCTACTTTATATTTTTATGAGTTTGAGTACTTTAGATACTTCATGTAAGTGGAATCATGCAGTATTTTTGTGATCAGCTTGTTTCACTTAGCATAATGTCTATTAAGGTTCATCCATGTTGTAGCATATGATAGGATTTCCTTTTTTTCTTAAGGCTGAATAACATTCTTGTGTGTATATACCACATTTCTTTAGCCATTCATCTTTAGCCATTCAGGTTGCTCCCACATCTTGTCTGTTGTGAATAATGGTGCAATGAACATGGGTGTGCAAACATCGTTTTGAGATTCTGTCCTCTGTTTTATTGGATATATACCCAGAAGTGGGATTGTTGGGTTATATATTAGTTCTATTTTTCATTTTTTGAGGAATCTCCATAGTGGCTGCATCATTTTACAGTTCCCACCAACAGTGTGCAAGAGTTCCACAGTGGTACCTCACTGTGGTTTTAATTTGCATTTCTCTTTTGGTTAGTGATGGTGAATGTCTTTTTATATACTTTTTGGCCATTTGTATATCTTTGCTGGAGAGATGGCTGTTCTGGTCCTTTGCCTGTTTTTAGATTGGGTTATTTATTTATTTATTTATTTATTTATTTATTGTTATTGAGTTGAGGAGTTACCTCTTATCAGAAATACGGTTTCCAAATATTTCCTCCCTTTCTGTTGATTACTTTTTCACTGTTGTCTTTGCTATAGAGTTCCTAAGTTTGATACAGCCCTATTTGTCTGTTTTGCTTTTGTTACCTGTGCTTTCATCACCTATGCTTTTTTCATATCCAAGAAATCACTGACTTCACCAACATGAACTTTTCTTCTATGTTTTCTTCTAGGAGTTTTATAGTTTCTGGTCTTAACATTTAGATCTGTAATCCATTTTGAGTTGAATTTTGAATATGGTATAAGGTAAGGGTCTATACTTGCATGTGGGTATCCAGTTTTTCCAACATTTTTTGTTGAAGAGACTATCCATTCCCCATTGTGTAATCTTGGCATTCTTGTTGAAAATCGCTTGATCTTATGTGTGAAGGCTTATTTTTGGACTCTATTCTGTTCCATTGGGTCTATATGTCTTTCTTAATGCTATTTTTTTCTATTTTAATTTGTATACTTTTTATTTCTTTTTCTGTCTTACTGCACTCCAGTCCAATGTTGAAATGTTGAAAGTGGACATTTTTACCTTATTCTTGATCTTAGGGAGAAAGCATTTTGTATTTATAAACATAAATACCCTTATACTATTTGGTCATTGCTAGTAGCAGAAACGAAAAACTCAGTAGAACACATGAAAGTTAAGAAGAAAATCTCCCCCCAAAATTAAATACCAGTACAAAGAAATCAGTGGAATGTAGGAGAAGATCAAAGAAAATAAAAATTTTATATGTATCATTTAAAATATCAAACCTTAAAGAATAGTTTTGAGAAATAGCAAGCCTCTGCCCTCATCCTTTGTCCCCTTTCCTCAGTGACAACCACTTTCAACTTTTGTAGCCAATTCTTTTTTTGTATTTACTTATATAGCTCTGGAAGCAATGCAAATGTTGATATTTGATATTTCAGTATTAGGCGTTAATCTATTGACTTTCATTACAGAGATGAGGGTTAAGCTCTTCCCCTATGTTTCTTACCCCTCCCACCTTCACCCTTGTACATATTTTTCCTTCTTGCCATTTTATCTCTGTATATTTATGTAAAAGTTTTTGTCAGATTAGTATTCAGAGTGTATATTATTATGACGAGATACATGTTATTTACAACTAAGCCATGTAATATTCAAATATTACTTTTTGTTAAATGTTTTGCTTTCTCTTGAGTTGTCTTTTTCTTTTTTTCTCTTAGTTTTCTGTATTTTTTCATTAGTTCAATTCCTAACTCCTCCAGTTAGTTAAATCTCTGTTGTGCATTGAGATACATCAATGCTCCAACTAACAGGTGTAAACCAAGAACGAGAAAGACATGACATCCTGGCTCTCACGCAATTTCTTCTTAAAAAATAATTTCTCCTGAGGCATTCTGGGCTGTTGGCCTTTACATCCTGCAAATACCCTTTTGTAATGTTTTGCCTCTCTTTTGCCTTTCTCTTTCTTGTTTTATTTCTCTATTGTATTAGAATATATCCTCCATTACAAAAGTTGTTTTGTATAATGCTGATCTGAAAATGTTTTTATTTCATTGTCCTCCTTGATTGATACTTTCCTGAGTAGAGATTTATGCGTTGGAAATAATTTTCATTCAGAAATTTGAAGGAATTGCTCATTTACTTTATAATTTCCATTGAGAAATCTAAAGCCAAAATTTTTATTCCTGGTATTCTGAATGTGACCTATTTGTTGTTTATTTTTGCTTTCTGGAAGCTTGCAGAATCTTTTTCCTGCTTTCTAAAATTTTATAAAGATATGCTTTGTTATATGTCTATTTTTATTTATTGTGTGTCCTTTAAATCTGGAAGCTTTTGTGTTTAAGTTATAAATTTTTCTAAATTTGTTTCTTTGGTTATTGCCCCTCCAATCTCCCATATTCCATTGATTTCTTCGTACTGATATTTTACTTTTTGAAGATATTTTATTATTTTGAAGATATTTTATTATTTTACAGTTTTTCATTTCTGCAATTGTATTTTAAATTTCTAAGAGGTTTTTTTTGTCCTATGAATATTCCTTGTTACAGCATTCTTATTTTATGGATATGATGTCTATGGATATGTTCTCTGAGGATATTCATGATAGCTTTTTTGACATTTTTGTCTCCTTTCACGGTCACTTCATTGCAGTTTTTTCTCTTCGATATGATTTTTTTGAGGCTTTTCTCAGATACTTTGTCATAATTCAGAGTGGGAAACTAGAAAGAAAACTGGTTGGAACTCTGAGTCTGTTGATTTGGTCTCAGAAAGACTGTGTAACAGAGAACCTCTCATGTTAGTACATATTTCTAGGTCTTTTCTCTTAGGGTGGTAGGATTGTCCAGAGAAAGGTTTTTTAGTCTCCTTCTAGGAGAGTGTAGACCTAGTCACTCATTTTTTGGAGTTTTGTGGAGGAAGAGAATAGCATTTATGTTCAGCATTTAGTGTTTAAGAATAAATTTATTCTGCTCTGACTGGTGTGGCTCCGTGAACTGAGTGCTGGCCTGTGAACCAAAGGGTCACTGGTTCAGTTCCCAGTCAGGGCACATGCCTGGGTTGTGGGCCAGGTCCCCAGTAGGTGGTGCCTGAGAGGCAACCACACATTGATGTTTCTCTCCCTCTCTTCTTCGCTTTCCCTCTCTCTAAAAATAAATAAAACATTAAAAAAATTAATTTGTTCTAATTTCACTATAACCTTCATCTCTCCTCTGGTATCCCCCAACCTAAAGAGCCTCTGATTTAGAAGATAGAATTAGCAGCCCCACTGATGTGGGATGAGGATGCCACAATCTTAATGTCTTAAAAGAGCTTCTAATCAGTCATGTTTTTAGAGTGCCCTTTACTTGCAAACATACTTGGTATTGCCTTTCGTGGGTTCTGGGTTTTAAAATCAAACACCCTTAATCCCAGTTTAGAATTCAGCTTTCTGGAGTCTGCTTTCCAGCCTTCAAAATTTATTGCTGTTGTTTCCTCTCCCCTTTTCTTTGTTCTTAAGTTTTTAAAAAACATTTATTTTTATTTTATTTTAGAGTAGGAGGGAGAGAGAGGAGGAAAAACAATATCTTTCATGTGACAATGAAACACCAACCAGTTTCCTTCTGCAAGCTCCCAGACTGGGGACAAAGTCAGGCATGTGCCCCGACTTGGAATCGAACCAGTGACACTTCGGTTTGCAGGATGATGCCCAACCAACTGACTCACACCGACCAGGGCTGTTTTTAAGAGTTTTACGGACTTTTAAAAATCTGTTCTCTGTGGAGTTTCAGAAGGGATTATGAAAATGTGTTTTACCCTTAAATAGATAATTAAATATTTTTTATTAAATTTCTAAACCTACTCAGAATCTCTATGTTCCTTGACAAAACAGGAATACCTAAACTTCCCTCTGAATTCTTTTTGCATTTTCTACATTTTTACCGTCTCAAATTTTAGATCCAGCTTGCTGAATCTTAAGATTTTTTTCCCTCCTATCCTTAATGTTTTGCTGTTTGCCATACTATGCTTACTTGCGGATTTATAAAAATGCTTCTTAGTAGTGTTGGGGTTTTCCAGCCCAGAGTATTATATCTTTCTTGACTTTCAGGAAAATTTCAATATTATTGTTTTTTATTTATTTTTACTTTTATTTATCTCCCCCCACCCCCAATTTTATTGAGAAATAATCAACACTCAGGGTCTGGCAGAAGTAAGGCCTGTTTGAGTGTGGTTGGTAGGGTAATAATATGGGTGTAATAATTTACAGTTTTAGTGTGAACATCTCACCTAACATGTCATATGGTATGCTTGCGTGTGATATTGTTATGGTAACAGAATTACATGCTTACGGTTTTGTAATAAAAAATTTTGTAATAAAAAGGGGGCGTTATTTGTGCCGGACCCTGTACATCACTGTGTAAGTGCTGGTTTGAAATGATTATCACAATAGGTTTAGTGAACACCCATCATCTCACAAAGATAAAAAGAAAAGAAAAAATAGTTGTCTTTGTGATGAGAACTCTTAGGATCTACTCTCTTAACTGTCTTAACATATCATGCAGCAGTGTTTACTGTATTCATCATGATGTATATTATTATATCCCTAGTATTTATAACTGGAAATGTGTACTTTTTGACCACCTTCAACCATTTATTATTATTATTATTTTTTTTTATTATTACTGATTTTTGAGAGAAAGAGAGAGAAAGAAACAATGATTTGTTGTTGCACCTATTCATGCATTCATTGGTTGATTCTTGTATGTATGCTAACTTGGGTTCTAATCTGCAACCTTGGCGTATGGGACACTGCTTTAACCAACTGAGCTACCCAGCCAGGGCCCAACCAGTTATTTTTTAAAAACATTTTTCCCCCCTCCTCTAGTTTTTCCTTCTGAAACTGTGGTTATCTTCACTGCATAGCTTTTTCAAAATTTTTAAATTTTCTTAATTTCATAAGCCTTCTTTTATACTCTGTCCTGGCTAATTTCCAGTGTATAAGTTCTCTCTTCATTTGTTTATATTCTGTTGTTTATCCCATCTTTTAAACTTAATTTCAGAGGCTGTTTCCTATTTCCAAGATTTCCAGTTGATTTTTTTCATAAATACCTGTTATTGTTTAATTATCTTTTTCAAAGATACTAGGCCCATTTTAAAAGTATATTTAATATGCTCAAAGGTTTTTAAAAATGATTTAAGGTTTTTTAAAAAAACTTTAAAAAATATATTTTATCGATTATGCTATTACAGTTGTCCTATTTTTTTCTCTCCTTTATTCCCCTCCACCATGCACCCATCCCCCTACCAGCATCCACCCACTTAGTTCATGTCTGTGGGTCGTACATGTAAGTTCTTTGGCTTCTCCCTTTCCTATACTATTCTTAACCTCCTGCTATCTATTTTGTACCTACCATTTATGCTTCTTATTCCCTATACCTTTTCCTCCATTCTCTCCCCTTTCCCTTCTTGCTGATAACCCTCCATATCTCCATTTCTGTGATTCTGTTCCTGTTCTAGTGGATTGCTTAGTTTGTTTTTGTTTTTGTTCAGTTGTTGATACTTGTGAGTTTGTTGTCATTTTACTGTTCATAGTTTTTATCTTTTTCTTAGATTAGTCCCTTTAATATTTCATATTATAAGGGCTTGGTGATGATGAACTCCTTAACTTTACTTTATCTGGGACGCACTTCATCTTCCCTTCCATTCTAAATGATAGCTTTGCCAGATAGAGTATTCTTGGATGTAGGTCCTTGTCTTTCATGACTTTGAATAGTTTTTTACAGCCCCTTCTTGCTTGTAAGGTTTCTTTTGAGAAATCAGCTAATAGTCTTATTGGAACCCCTTTGTAGGTAACTTTCTCCTTTTCTCTTACTTTTAAGATTCTCTCCTTATCTTTAATCTTGGGTAATGTAATGATGATGTGCCTTGGTGTGTGCTTCCTTGGGTCCAACTTCTTTGGGACTCTCTGAGCTTCCTGGACTTCCTGGAAGTCTATTTCCTTTGCCAGGTTGGGGAAGTTCTCCACTATTTTTTCAAATAAGTTTTCAATGTCTTGCTCTTCCCCTTCTCCTTCTTACACCCCTATAATTCAGATATTAGAGCATTTAAACTTATGCCAGAGGTTCCTCAGCCTCTCAATTTTTTGAATTCTCGTTTCTTCATTCTGTTC
This sequence comes from Mormoops blainvillei, assembly GCA_004026545.1. NCBI lineage: Eukaryota > Metazoa > Chordata > Mammalia > Chiroptera > Mormoopidae > Mormoops > Mormoops blainvillei. The sequence continues at coordinate 47,506 of PVJD01002485.1, read as the reverse complement.
TGGTTGAATGTTTATTTCTTCCTTCCGCTCCAAATCGTTGATTTGAGTCCCAGTTTCCTTCCCTTCACTTTTGGGTCCCTGTATATTTTGCTTTATTTCACTTTGCATAGCTTTCACTTTTTCCTCTATTTTGCGACCATACTCAACCATTTCTGTGAGCATCCAGATTAACAGTGTTTTTGAACTCTGCATCTGGTGGGTTGGCTGTCTCTTCATCGCTTAATTCTATTTTGGGGGCTTTGATCTGTTTTTTGTTTGGGTTTGTTTTTTTTTTTTTTGTCTTGGTGCACCTATTACGTTGTGAGGGGTGGATCCTTAGGTATTCGCCAGGGTGGGGAAACCCACATCACTGCCCTGTGATGCTGTCTGTGTGGGAGGGGTCTGAGAGGAAACAATGCAACTTGCTTGGCTCTTGGCTGGCTTTCAGTCACTTCCCCTGGTACCCACAAGCAAACTGGGACCTTCTGGTGCTGATTCCCAATGTGAGTGGGTTTGTATATGTTCTGGGACCCTGTTGGCCTCTGAAATGAACTGCCTGTGAGATTGGCAGTTTCTGCTGCTACCTCATTCCCCACAGGTTTTTACTGGTAGAGGTTCTGAGGCTTTTTCAATGCCGCAGGAACCCTGGGTTGCTCTGTCTCTCTCACTCCCCAGTTATTTCTCCTGCAAGTGTGGGACTGCCCAGTCTGCCAGCTGCTGCCTTGCCTGCCTGGGTCCTTGAGCCATAGGCTTGCCGTGTGTCCTCTCCCTCCTGGCTGCCCATCTCAGCTCCTCCTACCAGTCTGGATGAATGTTTCTTCTTTAACTCCTTGGTTATAGGACTTCCATACAGTTCATTTTTCTGGCAGTTCTGGTTATTTTTTGTTTTTCAATTTGTTGTTGTCCTTTTGGTTGTGCGAGGAGGCAAAGTGTATCTACCTACACCTCCATCTTGGCCAGAAGTCTTAAAAAAACTTTGTTTTCCAGGTGAAAATTCTTTTGTTTGTTTTGTCTGCCAGTATGACTCATGGTAGTAATTTTCCTTGAGTATGTTATAATTTTAATTTGAGAGCTCATATTGGATAGGAGTTTTTCCCATCTGTTTTTCTCTTGTGTGTGGTTTTGGAGTTGCTTTCAGCCTTATCCTCTGGCTGGCATAGCACTAGGTCAGCTGTTTCATTAGGGATTTGAGGTTTTACTTGATGTGAATAGCCTACTTCTGGACCATACTGTGTATACTATACATGTTATGTAGGCTGTATTTACTGGTCCACAAAGATCTTATTCTTTTTTATTGAGTGTAGCTATGTATTAAAAGTTTTACTTCCTGTATATGTTTCTAAAGGTCCTTTATGTATATATAAGGAAATAAGAATATGCTTATTTTCCTTTCTTTTGTATAGAAAAAAGTTAGTACACTATGTTTTTGTTTCCTTCCTTACCAGTAAATGAGGAAACACTTCCATTTAAATGAGAAAGCTAGTGTAGACATTGTTGGTTTCTTTGTTATAGAGACATGTAAATTTGACTCAACACATGGTTTATTTTCATCATAATGACCAGGGACTTTCCTACCTTTGAATTTTTATGTTGTTGCTCATGTATCATTAAAAAATACATATATGTACTCTCAATCATTTTCTTCAATATAAGGATTCACCAGCTCAGTAATTATAATGACCATAGCTCCTTTAAAATGTTATTCATGTAATTCTCACATCAGCTGTACTATTTTAAATTTTAACCACATGTTAAATTAATAATGTGACCACTTGTTTATGGTGACAGAGTGTATAAGTGAAAAATAATTGTTTCCACAGTTGTATTCTGAACCACTAGATTATTTACTGGCTCTCCTAGCTCTTTTGATCTTTTTTATGTGATAAAGAATTTTCACTTTTAACTAATAATATGTAACAAGTTCTTAGGTTGTCATCTGGTAATTTTGTTTAAGGAAAACTAAAAGCAGCCCAAACAGTTCTATTCATTGTTCTAACCCTTAGCCAGAAAGTATTATTTTAAGGCATCCTGTTGCTTAATACAGGTTACAAGTAACTATTTCCTACTCATAGGTAAAACCCCTGACCTTCAAGAAAGCTTTAGGGGAAAAAGGATATTAACCTCCTTTCTTCAAAAAAATTTTTTTTTATTACACATAAGAAGGAAAAAGTCAGTACTAAATATATATGTTGCTTGAGCTAAAAGATATAAGAAACCAGAGAATGTATATACCAATTAAATTTCTAAGAAATACAAGGTAAAAATTGAAACTTTTGGATTAAGTTTTAAGTTTCTACAAAGAAGCAACATTTGCTGTTCCGCATAAAGTGAAGGGACTTGCCATATACAGAAATAATTTAATACCTTTTCACAAGAAATAGCTTGAGCTTTGCTAATGGTTCATATTCCATGAAGGCATCTAAAATGCCAATCCTTGGAACAAGTACTACTTTCTTCTGTTACATATTTATGTAGTAGGTTCTTTTTTAAAGATTTTATTTACTTATTTTTAGAGAGAGGGGAAGAAAAGGAGAAAGAGAGGGAGAAAAACATTGACGTGCAAGAGATACATTGATTGGTTGCCTCTCACACTCCCTCAGCTTGGCACCTGGCCTGCAACTTAGGCATGTGCCATAACTGGGAATTGAACCAGCGACCTTTTGGTTTGCAGGCTGGGACGCAGTCCACTGAGCCACACCGGCCAGGGCTATGTGGTAGTTTTCATGGGTTTCTGGGTGAAATCTCAAGCAAGAGACCAGTGATTATCCAGGACTTCACCCTTGTTCTCCCAAAAAGTATGGAGGATTGTCTTCTGGTTATCTTCCTCTACGTCAGTGCTACCACTGCCATGGGATCCCAGAGCCCCAGCTTCCTTGGCCTTAACTCTTTCTCTCTCTGCAGGTGGTACTATTTAGTTTCAGTCTGAGCGGCTTTGGCCCGCTTCAGCCCCTGGTCTCTTGTGGGCCTTGGATACCTTCTGGGCAGCCTGCTTCTTTGCCTAATAGCAGCTGCTGGATTCCTTGTGACTGACCACAAAGCTGGTGATTCTGAGGCCAACGTGAGTGGCCTAAGCGGGCTGGACTTGCCCCTTGGGTCATCTGACTTAGTTACCTAATAGCTGCGTTTGGGCTGTTGTCTCTGTCATATCCAGTCTCCTTTAATTTTCACACTAACCCATGAAGTAAGCGCTATATAGACAAGGAAACAAGGTGGAGTGCATAAGTTTCTAATGGTCACTTGCTTTTGTTCATATCACTCTAAACCTTGTTTTTAAAATTCTATGTTACCTATACTCTACCCTAATTGATAATAGGAGCCTGAAAAGCCAAACCATCAAACTCTTGCACTCATGAAAATAGGTCAGGGATTCTTTTTGCAGCTTCGCCTTATAACCCTTACTGCTTCTTGTCTTAGCTCCCAGGGCTATTTCTGAGCAGTAGACGGTACAAGTACTACCCTGAACAACCAGTTCCAAGTCCTGTCATCAAATCCTATGCTTCTTTTCCAAATGGTGAGTTTCTTATGGGCATATTATAACTTTTATAAATTCTCACTCAGATATCTTTAGCTGTAGAGGAATAATATATATTTATGTGAACATAGGGTTAATTTGTCTTTACTTCTTTGCTACTGTTTTACCCTACTGAGAAAATCAGAAGTGTATTTACCTGGTAGGACTATTGAAATTATTTAGCTAAAGAAATATGGTGCTTTATATCAGCTCAGAATTTATTGTTATTTGTTATAACTTATTCTTAGATCACATATTTAAGTACTGTATGGTCAAATACAATGCTGCATTTTAATAGAGTATGAATTGTAGCTCTGAAAATAACCTTAGTGAATATTGTTCCTTTTTTTTTTTCTATTGCCTGAATAATTAGGAGGCTGCTTTTATTAGACTTTAGAATATTTCTGAGACCCAAACTTAGATATTGGTTCTTAACCAAATTTTAAATTATTAAAATCTGGTTATTATAGTAATAATTACTATTTATTACGTGTCTTTCATAGGTCTGACATTATGCTTTACAAATGTTAATCATGTAATCCTTACAACAACCCTGTAAGATAGGTAGTGGTATTGACATTTTCCAGATGAAAAAACTGGGTTAGAAAAGTGAAAAAATTTATATTAGGTCAGAGAACTTATAATTTGGATGAGCTTCCCTTCAAACCTTTGCTTTTCTCATTGTACCATCTGCTTGTGGTATTCGAAATTTGGATATGTAGAAAGTGAAAGGCTTTTAAGATGCTGAAGCAAGAGAAATCAAAAGGGTATGGTTATACCTGTTTTGTGCGTTATACAGAATTATAGAGACTATGTTTAAGTGTACTGAATTATAATTCTTTTTTTTTTTTTAGGTAACAGATATATAATTTTTATTTAAAAGAAATGAGTGTAACTAGTATTGCATTAAGAGTTGAAACCTGGCTTTTAGCTACGTGGCATGTAAAAGTACCTCTGTCGTGGCTGGAAGCTTGTATTAACTGGATCCAAGAAGAAAATGATAATGTTAACTTGAGTCAGGCACAAATAAACAAACAAGTTTTTGAACAATGGCTCCTTACTGATCTGAAAGATTTGGAGCATCCTCTTTTACCTGATGGCATGTTAGAAGTTCCAAAAGGAGAACTGAATGGATTTTTTGCCCTGCAGATTAATTCTTTGGTTGATGTAAGTCAACCTGCATATTCCCAGATACAAAAGTTGAGAGGAAAGAATACTACGAATGAGCTAATTACAGCTGAAACACAAGTAACCCAAAAGCCTTGGGAAGCAAAGCCTTCACGAATGTTGATGCTACAGCTAACTGATGGAATCGTACAAGTGCAGGGAATGGAATATCAGCCTATTCCAGCTCTTCATAGTAATCTTCCTCCCGGCACAAAAATTTTGATTTTTGGAATCATTTCTTTCCGCCTTGGTGTTCTCTTACTGAAACCAGAAAATGTGAAGGTGTTGGGAGGAGAAGTAGACGCTCTTTTAGAGGAATATGCTCAAGAAAAAGTACTTGGAAGATTAATTGGGGAACCTGATCCTGTAGTTTCAGTCATACCAAATAATTCTAACCAAGACATTCCCAGAAATACAGATGATCTAGATCTTGTGTTAGGACTTTCTGATGAAGAACTCTTGGCCAGTCTTGATGAAAATGATGAGCTTGCAGCAATTAGTGCCACCTCCTTGGAAAGAAGATGTTTCAGCACAGGTAGTTCCTCAAATACTATTCCCACAAGACAGTCAAGTTTTGAACCAGGACTTATTTCTCCAAGACCAAAGGAGAAACCACCAAATCAATCTGTGCATTTCACTGATGGGGAATTAGATGACTTTTCATTGGCAGAGGCCTTGCTTTTAGAAGAAGCTGCCCAGAAAGAAAAAGTGGAGACCAAAGAATTACAGCCATTGACTTTGAACAGAATCATAGATGAAAATATAGTGACATCTTCACATGAGCCTAATACTCTTAATAACTTTTCTTTGATTTGCAAAAATGGAAACAATAATTGGAATGGAAAAAATTTATCTGAACAAATGACTAATGAAGACAAGTCTCTTAGTTGCTTATCGCCTACAGACCACAATAGTAGTGTTTTTTCAGTTCATAATAATGTACCCCTATACCATGATTTTACAAATAAAGGAAAGAACTCAGAGACAGATAGTAAAGTAAAGCAAACCATCACCAGTTCAGATATATATTCCTTAAATAATAATTTAAATGAAGAACTGGTCAGTTATGTACCAAAAAGGAACTCACAAGTTTCTAATGAAAATGATCACCATTCTCAGAATTGTTCTTTAAGACCATCAGAGGATAGCACTAATCTTTCTATCACCATGGATTTGTATTCTCCCCCCTTTATCTATTTGTCTGTTCTAATGGCCAGCAAACCAAAGGACATTATAACAGTAAAACTCAAAGCCTTTATTGTAACCTTAACTGGAAATCTCTCAAGTTCTGGTGGCATTTGGAGTATAGCAGCAAAGATTTCCGATGGTACTGCATATCTAGATGTAGACTTTGTAGATGAAATACTTACTAGTTTGATAGGGTTTTCAGTACCAGAGATGAAAAAGTTAAAAAAAGATCCTCTGCAGTACCAAAAGTTCCTGGAAGGTTTGCAGAAATGTCAGAGAGATCTAATAGACTTGTGCTGTTTAATGACTATTTCATTTAATCCCTCCTTGTCTAAAGCAAGGGTACTGGCATTAGAAAATGTTAATGTGGAACACCTTGAGAAGCTAAAGAAGCGATTGAATAAATAATTTACTAAAATAGTATTAGAAAACAGTGAAATATTTAGAATTTAATTTGTCCTTTTATTTTTGAAACTATGTAAAAGGGACAAAGGAAGTTTCATGACTTATTTCAATTTAATTTAAAAGTGTTTAATCATATTTGTTTAGGTTTTTTAAATAAATTTTTTATAGCAACTATTAAATGAAGGAACTTGGTGTGACTCATTGTTATTGAGAAATTTGTTTTCCACTTATTTCTTTTTGTGATTTTTATTTTTTTATTTTTTAATTATATTTTATTGATTATCCTATTACAGTTCTCCCACTTTTCCCCCCTTTGACCCTTCCCACACAGCACTCGCCATGCCCTCAGGCAGTCCTCACCATTTTTCATGTCATGAGTCATACATATAAATTCTTTGGCTACTCCATTTTCTATACTCTACGTCCCCATGGCTATGCTGTAATTACCTATTTGTACTTTGAAATCTCCTCACCTCTTCACCCTTTCCTGCACACCTGCCTCCCAGCTGGCAACCACCAAAACACTCCCTGTATCCATGATTCTGATTCTGTTCTTGTTTGCTCAGCTTGTTTTTTAGATTCAATTGTTGGTAGATAGGTACTTATTGCCGTTTTATTGTTCATAGTTTTGAGTTTCTTAAATAAGCCCCTTTAACATTTCATGTAATAATGGCTTGGTGACGATGAACTCCTTTGGCTTTTTTTCTTGTCTGGGAAGCCCTTTCTCTGCCCTTCACTTCTAAATGATACCTTTGCTGGGTGGATCAATATTGACTGTAGGTCCCTACTTTACATAACTTTGAATATTTCTTGCCAGTCCCTTCTAACCTGCAAAGTTTCTTTTGAGAAATCATCTGACAGTCTTATGGGAATTCCCCTGTAGGTAACTAACTGCTTTTCTCTTGCTGCTTTTAAGATTCTCTCTTTATCTTTAACCTTTGACATTTTAATTATGATGTATCTTGGAGTGGACCTCTTTGCATCCATCTTGTTTGGGACTCTGTGGTTCCTGGGTTTGCATGTCTATTTCCTTCATCAAATTAGGAATGTTTTCTTTTATTACTTTTTCAAATAGACTTCCAGGTTTTTGCTCTTTCTCTTTCCCTTCTGGGACCCCTATGATGCAAATGTTGGACTACTTGAAGTTGTCCCAGGGGGTGCTTACACTATCCTTGTTTCTTTAGATATTTCCTTTTTGTTCTGATTGGTGGTTTTTTGCTTCCTTATGTTCCAAATCATTGATTTGATTCTCGGCTTCATCCACTCTACTGTTGTTTCCCTGTAAAATTCAGGGGGTGTTCAACCTTTTGGTGTCTCTGTACTACCCTGGAAGAAGAAGAGTTGTATTGGGCCACATTCACAGACATCCTGGGCTGCATATGGCCGGTGGGCAACAGGTTGGACACCCCTGCAAGTTGTTCTTTATTTTAGTTAGTGTATCCTTTGTTTCTGACTGGATCTTTTTTATGCTGTTGAAGTCCTCACTAAGTTTCTTGAGCATCCTTATCACCAGTGTTTTGAACTTTACATCTGATAGATTGCTTATCTCCACTTTATTTAGTTCTTTTTCTGGAGTTTCGATCTGTTCTTTCATCTGGGGTATGTTTCTTTGGCTGCTCAATTTGGCAGCCTCCCTGTGCTTGTCTCTATGTATTAGGTAGAGCTGCTATAACTCCCTGTGTTGGTAGCACGACTTAATGTAATAGGTGTCCAGAAGGGTCCAGTGACACAGCCTGCCCATCACCCAAGGTGGATACTTGAGGTGGAGCCCTTCATGTGGGCCGAGCACATCCTCCTCTTGTCGTTGAGCCCTGGTTGCTGTTGACAGGTCAGTGGGAGGGATTTACCCAGGCCAGACTGCTGATCACCAGCCTCCATCCTCTGTGGGGGATAAGTTGTGTTGAGGGAGGGTGGTGGTGCTCTTACGTAGTCTCTAGCTGTCCAGTGGGTGCACAGGACCTGGGGTTTCCTGGGTTGTGTAGGCCAGGTCAACCCCCACCAATGTTTTGTCTGGGCCTGCCTTGCCTGAGTCCTAAAGGAATCTGAGATGGCTACTACTTGTACTGGCCTTGGAGATTCCCACATGAAGCCAAGTTGTGATTCTAGGCCAGATGCTGCTAGTACTGGGCCTGGGACCACTTAGCAGGAGATAGGGTGGCTGGGGGCTCTCTGAGGCTGGTTGTTGCTTGTTTCATAGGATTTAGGAAGTTGTGAAGCATGAGCCAAGACCAGCCATTCATATGAAAAAGCCACTGTTAACAGCTGTAAATTGGGTGGGACAGCCTCTGGGGATCTCCAGGGCAGGGCAAACAGTGTTAGCCAGGTTGATGGGAAGTCAGAAATGGTGCCAGCCTGGAGACTCTGACCTGGGGTGGGGGGTGGGGTGAGTAAGAGGAGGGGAGGGTTCAAAAAAGGACAATGAGCTGTGCCTGCCTTTCTGTCAGGGAAAGCTGTCCCTCAGCTCTAGCCTTGGTGCCAGACACTTCACTTCCTCTCTGTAAGTCTATGGTGCCTTTTAAGCTGCTATAGAGGGAGTGAGTTTGACTAAGTCTGTGTGTTGGTTCTTTAAGTGTAACTTTGGGATTCCAGCAGTTTTTAACTCAATCCCCGGAGGCTTTTGCAGCCAGAAGCTATAGATACTTATCTTCCTGATACTGGAACCCTGGGCTGGGTGGCTTAGTGTGAGCCTGGGACTCCTTGTTCCCAAGATAATCCCTCTGAAAATTTTATCCACCATGTGGGGATATGGGACCAGCCCTTTCCATGCCTCTGTTCCCCCCAACCATCAGTCTAGATGCATGTAGTTTCTTTAATTCCATAATTAGACTTTTCGTTCAGCTCGATTGCTGGTGGTTCTGATGGTTGTATAATTTTGTTGTAATTTTGATGTGGCTGTGCGAGGAGGCAAGCTACCTTTACTACCACTGCCATCCTGACCAGAAGTGTTTCCTCTATTTCTCATAAGATGATTGCTCAAGTATTGTACTGATGTTTACACCAGTGTGTCATATTGTTGATTATTTAAAATGGGTGGTTGTATTTCTAATATGTTGTACTAAAAATTTTTGTTTAAATTATTATACTTAGGAAAATGTAAGCCAGTAAATCAGAATGCCAGGCTTTCAGATGCAAATTGTTTTGCTGGTTTTTTATTTTGCTGATTTTAAATGTTTGGTATAGGTAAGTCAAATATTTTGTTAACAGGATACCATTTCAGAGAATATATCGAAATGTTAAAAAACCTTATTTTTAAGAAGCGTTAATTTAAATAGCATATTGAAAACTTTACTGTTAAGATCCAGTAAGTATTTTTTTTATTATTAAAATAAGGTATTATCCCCTTTCTAAATTAGCTCTATAAGTAAGACTCTAGTTTTTTTGGAAGTACTGACCTTTTTTTAAAAAGGGAGATTGTTTACCACTTTTCCATTTTTCTATTAAAAAGTCATATTTGAAAGGTAAAGTTATGTTTATTAATTTTTGCCTTTAAAATTGTGCCTTGAAATTTTAAAACATTAAACAAATAGGATGAAGACATGTTTTATTTTAGTTAAATAATGTAATAGGAAAATACCTGGAAATAAGATAAATACATATATAAAAATATGATATAGACATAGTAGAAAAATATTTAAAATATCTTTTATTGTTTGGAGGATGATGATCAGTTCATGAACAATGTGGATTTTGCTGATGTATGCCCCATTGGTAACCTCTTCTATATGCTTGCATAGCTCTGTTAAGAGATTTAAATGAGATGGCATTGTCTTCTACATGCTCTCCTGTACTCTGTCTCTGCGAGCGGGGCTTGACTATGGGTTTAGACCTTATTTTTCTTCATACTCAGTTACTAAAGACTGGGCATAGTACTCTACTATATTAGTTTATCCTTTTGGTGCCTTGATTCTGGCTCTGGTCTTCTCTGACCTGGATTATTCCAGTAGGTTTACTAACTGGACCTTGCCTTATTTTGTCCTCAAACCTTTTCCCATAATTCTGTCTGAATGATCTTTTTAGAATAAATTTCTTCTATTTTTCTCTTTGGTAACCTTTAACATCAGTCTTCTCCTGCCTGTTTACTTACAAGGGTGAAGTCCAAACTTCATAGTGTGTGAGGCCTTTTGTGGTCTGGCCTTCGCCTTTCTTTTCAGCCTCATCTTGCCTCATTACTTCCCTCCTACCTAGTCTGCCTCTAAATTTTAGTCAGACCAAATTATTTGTAGTTCCCAAACATGTAGGGAAATGCACTTACTCAAGCTCATAGTATTCATTCTGGGAGGGGGCACCTCATCCCCTTACCTCCCAGATTAATTCTTATTTCCAACTCAGTTTAAGATATAGGTGCCCATTGAAGTGTTTCATGAATTCCCTTGCTAACTTGCATGCCCACTGATGATATTATCAATTTTAGCTGCAACTATAACTTAAAATCCATTTGGTGACCTGGAATTCTTATAGACAGAGTTTAGGGAAAATATTACTGTGATAAACATGTATATTTTTTAAGGCATAAGCTCCTATAAGCTTTTAAAAAATTTTGTTGAAGTATGATGTGTGTATACAAGCTGCATTCACTGAAATGGTGCAGTTTAATAAGAGCTTAGATAGCTATCTTGTCTTTATTTTCTGGTGTACAGATGGGCTGGAAACCTTGGTGTAATGTGCAGAGGCACTTGTGTTTGGTTATAGATGTCTAATTAGAAAAAGGGGAGAGAAAGGGAGAATGATTTATAATGCTTATGTCACCTTTGATAGTTATATGCAGGGTGGGGCAATAGTAGGTGTACAGTAGTTTGTATGGAAAATAAGCCAATAATTAATAAATAATACAAGAATAAATTCTGTTTCACTTACCCACAACTGTAAGCCTACTTTTGCCCCACCCAGTATACCTGTGAGATCACCGCCTTAAGATACACATTTCCATCATTACCCTCCTCTTCAAATTTCCTTATGCCTCTTCGTAGTCTGTCCCTCCTGCTCCTTACCTCAGGTGATAATTGATGTTGGGGTTTTTTTTAAATCACTAAATTAGTTTGCATTCTCTTCCATTTTATATAAATAGCATGATATAATGTGTACTTTATCTGGCTTCTTTTACTTCAGCATAATGATTTTGAGGTTTATACATATTGTATATGTAGGCATATAGCAATATTTCAATCTTTTTGTTGCAGAGTAGTGGGTATACACAATTTGTTTATTCATTCACCTGTTGATGGATATTTGAATTGCTTTCAGTTTTTGGCTATTACCAAAAGTTGCCTTGAACATTTGTCACAAGTTTTTGTGTTAACATACTTTCATTTCTCTTGGGTACATACCTGCAGGTATTATAGAATGGCAGGATCATATTGTAGGCATATACTTACTTTTATAAGAAACTCCTGAACATTTTTCTAAAGTGATAGTATTGTTTTACACTCCCATGATCAGTGTGTGAGAGGTCTTTTAAAAATTTTAATTTTTCAATTGTAGTTTCCATTCAGCATTATTTTATATTAGTTTCAGGCATGCAGAATAGTGGTTAGACAAAAATCATATACTTTACAAAGTGTTCCCCTTGATATTTCCAGTACCCACTGGGCACCATACCTAGGTATTAAAATATCGACTATATTCTCATGCTAAACTTTCCATTTCTGTGACTTTTGTAACTACCAATTCGTACTTCTTAGGAGAGTCCTTTTAATTAAATATTTACACAGTTCATTTCTGTTGTAGAAACATTAAAAAATATATATAAGTAAAGAAAAACTACTAAAAATCCTATCAATATATAACATGTTAACATTTGGGGGTATATTCTTGTCATTTTTACACCTATTTTTAGTAAGAGTTATACTATATACACAATTTTGCTTTTTTCTTTAACATGAGACTGGCTTTTTATTTTAATAAATATAGAGTTACACCATCATTTTAAATAGCGATACAGCATTCCATTGCATCAGTGCACCATATACTGAAACCAGCCATTTGGCTGTTGTTGAACCTTTAGGTGGTTTCTGCTTCCCATTTTTATGAATAATATTATAATGGACATCGTTGTGTAAATTGTATATTTCTCTATTTCTTTATGATCAACTCCAAGGAGAATTGCTGGCTCTAAAAATATACACATTTTTAAAAGACTTGATACTTCTTACCAAATTGCCTTCTACCTCTGTTTTTTCTTTGTTTGTTTTACTAGCTTGTGTCTTTGGGCATGTTTTTTAACTTTTTCAGCACCAATTTCCTTATTCATAAAATGGAGGTAATATGAAACTATATTGCTTTAAAGCTATTAGCCTAGTGCCTTACACATGGTTAAGTTCTCAGTGGTGGCTATTATTATGTTCTTTTTGAAAAATTCCTGTCCATTCATATTTCTACCTGGATTTAAGAGTTTGTGGCTTCTCAAATACTTATACAAAGTATTATTTTTAAAAAAGGCCTTTGTCGATCTGATCATTTATTTTGTATTTCGTTTGTGAATTGTCTTCCTTGATGGTAGTCTTAAATATTTCTCAAACATTAGGTGAACAATAGGACATCAAATTTTTAGAATAGTCTCTAATAATTAGGAGTAAAAGACAGATGATTGTTCCATTAATAAATTTGGAATTTTTCTTTGTATATTTGTGAATTCATGCTGCTAGTATTCATTGTAGCTTTGAGATTTTGTGAGGCAGGAGACCCACAATGCATTTAAAAGAGTGAATGTAAATCAACTTTAAATATGTATTTGACATTATTACTTTTCCATGATGGCCTGGTTCTTTGTCAGTTTTATGGGACCTCAGTACTAATGAAACAGCTACATAAACCCTAATTAATTAATTAATTAATTAATGGAAAAGAACTAGAAGGCTCAGATGTTGTTATTAGGTTATGTTGCCAAGAAATACAAATCGACAGATCGTCCCTGGTGATTTCACATGTGAACATTGTTAAATGTTACCAAACTATTCAAGAGCTTTAATTTTTTTTTTTTAATTTTTAACATTTAACTGAATGTAGGTAGGGGAAGTATTGATAGAGGATGAAAGGAGAATGAAAAAGTGTGTTGAGTGATTCTATTTTGGCTTTATCCTTCAGGTTGCAAACTTTCAGAAGGGAGGACAAGTTCCTCATTCTTTTCTTTATGTGATGGAGTAGAAATGTAGCTAAGGGCATCAAGAAGCTACCATGCCAAAACAAAACACAATTCTTCTCTCCCCTCTATAATTCCAGAGATTTAAGAAATCAATCTATTAAAATGGCTCTTCATATAATGTGAATTACAGTAATTGCAATCAATTTTTAATCCTTAATAAGGTTGTTCACTGATGGTGACCCAGTATTAATAAATACGATCATTTGGAAGAGGACAGGTCTGAGCCTGTGTTACAGGATGAACTTTGGGTTTTGAAGTGGTATTGTTAGGGCATGCATCTTTGACAATTGCTTAATTTCTTTGAGCCAAAACTGATTTCAGACTGGTAAAGTGGGGGTGATGATTTATAGCCTGTGGTTTCTGTGAGGCTCAAATGAAACAGTACGTAAATGTCTTGCACAGCTAATCAGCACTTACTGTTTCTGGCACCAAATTTTGGTGTTTTCCCATGGAAGTAATAAAATCTAAATTAGGATTGTAGGCCATTCTCGTACCTCTTACAGTTTTGCTGTATGTGTGTGTTTGGCTAGCTCATTTCAAAGGGTAGAAGATGAATTTTAACAGGTCAAAGTTTAAAGTTAAAATTCATAAAAGCATATAGGTATATTATGTAGATCTATATAGTGTTCATGCAGAGTACAGGTAGTGTATTTAATTATGTGTTCTTTTCTATGAGTTCTGCATCCCAGCACTTGAGCCACTGAAAAGAGAATGTTTCCGAAGCCAGGTTCAAATGGTATCTCTAATTCCCTTTTCAAAGCCTCAGACTTTCACCGGATTCCATTTAGTGGTGTGCTAGTAAATGCTTAACATCTGGGCTTTATCTATATATATTTATATCTCAGTATACATATAAGTTTATGAGTTTTACTGATATAAATGATGTGAAGCACACAATTTATAAATTGTAAAGTATAAAATACTCTTGTAAATTACATATAGCCATTTGATTCTCCTAGAATGCTAATTTTTGCCAAATTCTGGTATCTGTAGCTAAACTATGTTTGCAAGTCAACTATGGTTTGACAATATTTGTGCTGTTTATATGTACTCTTCCTCATGTTGGGGTGCTTTCACAGGCTGTCCCCTGTGTTTGGGAAGCTTTCTCCTCTCCCATAAAAAAAAATTAGGTAATTTCTACTTATGCTTCAGATTTAAAGTGATTTCTTCAGAGAAACTTTCTCTGTCTCATTGCATTAGGATAGATCTTCACTGTTATGTATTTTCTTAATTTTCCATAGGTTTCCGCAGTATCATAATTTTAAAATTTTAATGGAAAACTTCATACTTAGAAAAAAGTAAAGAGAATAGTATAATAAATCCCTGCATTCCTCTCACCCTGTTTTAACAATTAACTCCAGGTCAGTTTTATTTGAATTACGTACCATCCTCTAATTATCTTGAAGGAAATCTCAGACATCATATATTTAATCACTAAAATTTTGTTATGATTATCATTTAATAATTGTGAACTCTATTGTTCAATGACTGTCTCCGTTGCCAGGATGTAAATTCCATGAGCTCAAGGGTTTGAATCTCATTCATTGCTGCATTCCAAGGGCCTGGCTCAGGCTGTGAATATAATGATATATTGAATGAGTGAATGAAATGTTACTAGATTACTAGAGAAAACAGGAATATTTATTTGGTGTGTTTAGAGGTCTGCAAGCCATTTGTCATGTTTTCCCATAGAATCTTTGTTAACAACATGGACTAGAATTAAGAACAGTTAAGTGAATCCACTTGTTGACAGATTGTATTCAAGTAGATTAATGAGATTGCAATTTTTAGTAGTGTGTCACAGGGCTCTTCTCACAGTCTGGACTTGCTCCACAATTTTTTTTTCAAGTATGGGAGGGATTTTCAAATACTGGTTGCAGGACTGGACTCCAGAAATAATTTTGACAGCCTAGGGTGATAAAAACCAATGTGATAAAAAATTTAAAAATATTTAAAAGATTATATATTTCAATTACAATTTACATTTATATTATTTTGTATTAGTTTCAGGTGTACTGCATAGCGGTCAGATTATCATACACTTCACAAAGTGCTCCCCCGGGGTTTTTCTGGTACCCATCTAATACTGTACCTAGTTATAACGGTATTATTGACTCTCTTCCCTATGCTGTATTTTACATTCCTGTGGCGATTTTTAAAAAAGATTTTATTTACTTTTATAAGGGTGGAAGGAAGGGAGAACGGGAGAGAAACATCAATGTGTGAAAAGTACATTGATCCAATGCCTTACCCCAAGTCGGGGACTTGACCTGCAACCCAGGTATGTGCATTGACTGGGAACTGAACTGGTGACCTTCCCATTCACAGACCAGGGCTCGATCCACTGAGCCACATCACCCAGGACTCCTGCGACTATTTTATAATTATCAATTTGTACTTAATCCCTTCATCTTTTTCACCCAGTCCCTCAACACTCCCCTCTTGACAACCATCAGTCTGTTCTCTGTATCTGTGAGTCTATTTCTATTTTGTTTGTTTATTCATTTTCTTTAGATTTCACATATAAGTGAAATCATAAGGTATTTGTCTTTCTCTGAGTTATTTCACTTAGCATGATACTCCCCTAGGTTTATCCATGTTGTTACAAGTGATAAGATTCCATTTTTTTTTATGGCTAATAATATTCCATTGTATGTATGTACCAGAGCTCTTTTATCTATCCACCTGTTGAAAACTTGGGCTGCTTCCATATCTTGGCTATTGTAAATAATATTGCAGTGAACATAGGAGTGCATGCATTCTTTTGAGTTAGTGTTTTGGATTTCTTTGGTTATGTACCCAGAAGTGGAATTGCTGGGTCAAATGGCAGTCCCATTTTTAATTTTTTTGAGAACCCTCATACTGTTTTCCATAGTGGATGCAATAATCTGCATTCCCACCAGCAGTGCTCAAGGGTTCTCTATTCTCTACATCCTTGCCAACACTTGTTGTTTGCATTTATTTATGGTAGCCAATCTGACAGATGTGAGGTAACATTGTGGTTTTAATTTGCATTTCTCTGATTATTAGTGACATTAAGCATCTTTTCACACGACATTGAGCATCTTTTGTTATGTCTATTGGCCATCTGTATGTCCTCTTTGGAGAAGTGTATTTAGGTCCTCTGCCCATTTTTTAATTGAAAAAATTTTTTGGTGTTGATTTGTATGAGCTCTTTATAAATTTTGGATATTAACTCCTTATAAGATGTGTCACTGGCGAGTATCTTCTCCCATTCGGTTGGTTGTTTTTTCATTTTGTTGATGGTTTCCTTTGCTGTGCGAAAACTTTTTAGTTTTATATAGTCCCATTTGTTTATTTTTTTCTTCTGTTTTTGTTGCCCAAGGAGATATATCAGAAAAAATATTGCTAAGAGAAATGTCAGATTTTACTGCCTATGTTTTCTTTGAGGATTTCTATGGTTTTGAGTCTTACATTTAAGTCATTAATCCATTTTGAGTTTATTTTTGTATATGGTGTAAGAAGGTGATCTAACTTCATCTTTTTGCATGTATATTAAAGATTTTACTTATTTTTAGAGAGAGGGGAAGGGAGGGAGAAAGGAGGAGAGAGAAACATTGATGTGTGAGAGAAACATTGATTGGTTGCCTCTTGCACACCCCCAGTGAGGAATGTGGCACACAACCTAGGCATGTGCCCTGTTTAGGAATTGAACTGGGAAACTTGGTTGGCAGTCTGGTGCTCAATCCATTGAGCCATACCAGCCAGGGCTCCCAACACTTTTTTGAATAGACCATTTTTCACCCCATTGCATATTTTTATCTCCTTTGTCAAATATTAATTGATCATTCTTGTATGCGTGTTATTTCTGGGCTTTCTATTCTGTTCCATTGACCTATATGTCTGTATATGCCAGTACCATGCTGTTTTGATTACTGTGGCCTTGTAGTATAGTTTGGTATCAGGTAGCACAATACCTCCAACTTTGTTCTTTCTTAAGATTATTGTGGCTATTTGTGGTAGGAGCGTGGTGTTTTGTTAAAGGCAGAAGAGACCTGGCATTGTTAGGGAGGAAGTAGTTGAAAACTGAACATATTTATCCTGTTGGTGGTAGGCTTGGCCAGCGTTAATTTTGTTTTTTAAATTAATGGTCAATATTTAAAAATTGGGAGACATCACAGTTGTCTTGATAAATTGGAGGACCTGGCAACTGAGCTTGAGCTGTTTGGAGACAATTACCTGGAGCTGAGTCACTGCTCACTCCTTAGTTATGGCTCCTGTTTGTGTTCTCTCCACTCCCTGCTGTCTGGCGTGCTGCTGGTTTCACTCCCTTAGGTATCTTCCTTGGCCTTGTAGGCATTAGCATTTGCAACCCCTGGATAGGCTGGTTCTGTAAGGTCTGTCAGGGAGGAACCAGAATGCCTATGAATTAGGACTGCTCAAATGAGTTGCCTTGAGATTTTGTGAAGTTTCATAAAGTTACAGCTCCCTCTCTTCCCCTTTCCTTTTTCGTTATCTCCCTTCTTTGCTTCCTTTCTCCCTTCTTCTGTTAAAATAGTCACTCCCTTAAGGAAATAGGTTTCTTGAACTATGTACTTACATGACCTATAAATACATACTTTTTATTATTTTTGTTCACTTTTCTTTCTATGGCTGTCCCTTATGCATTTATGTAGACGGACATAGTGCTGATTGTAACAAAGCATAAAGTTTTCATCTGAGGGTGCACTTAAGATGTGTAAAAAATAGAGATACGCAGTTCTCCCACACCCTACCTTGGGAGATTCTGACTCACCAGGTCCCTGGAATGGAGCCTGGCATCTCTAGGTTTAACAAGCCTGGATGGGGATTTGAAATCTTGGAAAAACCGCCACAGGAATTATAATTAGGTCTGTACAGTACCTGAATCATGAATTTCTTATTTTGTAGTTATTGGGTGTGTCTATGTGGAGAACCTCAAATAAAGCAAAACAAAATGCCACAGAGAAAGATAGCATCTTGCCTCTTGTGGAACCTATAGCCTTATTAATAAAACAACGAGAAGACAAGATTCTGACAAAGAGAGACCTTTCTGGATTTGGATTGGTTCAAGGCTTCAGAAGGAGATCAGTTCCAAATGGAAGCTTAAAAGGAGTGTTTGGTATTTGAATAGTATTTGGATGAGTAGAGGAAAGGAGGAGAGGATGTTTTGCAGCAGATGGATAACATATGGAAAGACATGGACACCTTGAGTCTGACTTTTTCAGGAGACATTAAGGAGACCTGCCTGCCTCACCGGAGAGGAGAGTTCATTGGGAAATTGCCTAGATGAGGGAATTCCTGTGATGAAGATTGCTGGGTCCCAGGTGAGAAGTTAGCACTAGGATGCAGAGATACCTGGACTTAAATCCTGCCTCCAAAACTTGCTGTAATTGATTATAGACATTTTTAGATGTTTATCTTCCCTGAACATGTTTTGTTCTATAAAATGGGGTTAATACTTGCTACCCCTGAGGGGCGTTGAGGGGCTGAATGAGACAGCAGTGCTTGGCACAGAGTAGTACTCAGTATATGGAGTTATGGCCATTATTGATGCAGCATGCTGAAGGGCACTGCTGAGGGTCCTGGAGGAGGGTGGTTGCAGACTGACAGTGATAAGCTGTTAAGGTGAACACAAATGTAGAGAAGGACAGACATTCATTTTGGTGAGAAGATAATTCAAACTGGATTTTTGGTTATCTACTTGTCAGGTAGTTACATTCAATTCAGCCTTCCCAACTCCACTGGGTGTCATGCTGACACTGCGTGGGAACTCATATAGTTGCCGAGTATCCGCCATGCTCAGCAAATCAATGCTCTTACTGCTCTTGCTTTGGTTTTCTAAAACCCTCATAGGACAAGCAAGTGGTGAGTTGGAGGCCCATAAAAATAGATCCCATTTATTGAGTACAGCGCTGTTTAACTTGCATTCTACATGATTATGAAAATGAAAACATTTTCAGATTAATTAAAATGCCTATTATATCTTTTCTGAAATTTGTTTTCATTAAATAATGAATAGCTTAACAGCACTTCTAAGGCACATGTAGGCTTAAAGAATGATGGTACAACAAATATTGGTGTTCCCACTCACAGCTTAAGAGCTAGAATGTTCCCAGTACTTTAGAATCCCCTAGAGTGCTCCTTCCCACTTCCCTCCTTCAGAAGGAACCATTATCCCGAATTTTGTGTTTAATGTTTTCTTACTTTTCTCTTTATCACTGTATGTATTCTTCAATAATAGGTTGTTCAGTGTTGAGTGTTTTATAACTTTATAAAAATGGAATAATGTGATATGTACCTTTCTGTTTCTTGCTCCACCAGCATTGTATTCCTATCATCCATGTTGATGCATGTAGCTATAGTTTACTAATTTTGCTGCATAATATTTCATTGAGACAGAAGACCACAGTTTATGCACCCATGTATCCATGGATATTCAGGTTTCCATTATTTTGCTTTTACAAATATTGCTATGAACATCCTTGCACATGTCTTGGTGCACAGAACAAACATTTATTTGGGAGGAGCATGTGCTTACGTGTCAGGATTAGGTCGGGCTCTCCCTCCTCTCTTAAAACATAATAGATATGTACAAAAAAGATAACTGTGTTTTGAGCATACTGACTTTGCAATGTCAGGAGGACAGGCAGGTGTCCAACAGGAAACTGGAAATGTGGAATGCTGTACTAGTCAGTACAAAAGATTGGTAGAAAAGATTGAGTAACGGTCCCAAAGGAGAGAACGTAGAGAGAACAGAAATGGACTGTGGACATAACCAAAGCTAGTACGTACATTTAAGATAGAAGGATAAAGAGGAATCAGAATGAGAAGTAGATTTGAGGGTGGACAGTGTTATAAAAAATCATGGGAGAAGATAGTATGAAGAGTTGTTGACAGTGACTTGCTGTAAAGCCTGAGGAGGATGAGAACTGAGAAAAAGCTGTTGGATTTAATCATTCATGATTATCAAGAGAATTTTTTGCATATGTTTAGATGTTGAGGAAATGGAGGCCATAGAAAGAAACTTGGTAGTGAAGGGAAGTGGGGAGGAATGTAGTTCAAAGAGTAGCCTGGTACGTAAAGGTGATGTGTGCGTGTGTGTGTGTGTGTGTGTGTGTGTGTGTGTGTGTTTTAAGATGGGAAGCACTTCCAAACATTTATTACATTGGCAGGAAGAAGTCATAGAAGGAAGAATGAAGATTACTAAAATGTAGCTAGGTTTGGGGGGATTATTGATGGAGTAAGGCCCCAGAGAATGGATGGGAATGAGGGCCACTGAGGAGGCTTTTACCATGAAATAAAGAAGGGTCACTTATTTTAAAAAGATTTTTATATCATTTCTATTTATTTCAGGACATAATGTGCTATTTAGACCCATGGATGATACTAAGTTATAACTTTTAATATCTGTAGGATACTTATTTTGTGAAGACAGGTTCTAAAAATCATAAAACTGAACAGATTAATGGTTCTCATTCACTCTGTCCTACTGTTAAGATGTTACAAAGATACGTATTTAGAATACCACCCAGCTATTCTCTCTTGATGCTGTATTTAAGTTGACAAGAAGTGCCTTAACATTCATAGACATAGTTGTTATCAAAAGAATCTATGATTTTAGCAAAGAGATATAGTCCCAGTTTTATTCATTATGACCACTGATTTAACTACATTACTTGGCACATGGTATTATTTTTCTTACAGCAAGTTCTAGTTTTCTCAAGGCTTTTGTCTCAGTTTTTCTGGAAATAAAGTTTATCATGTATTTCAAACAGTCAAAATATTACCTTCATATATACATGTACATATCCTTTCCAGTTTCAAGCTAAGCAAAGATACATTTAGACCTGTATCAAGGCAAAAGATAACCCAACTTACTACTATGAGAAACTGTTACATTCCATTTAGTATTCCAAAATGTTGATTTTGATACGTTTTATTCAGATAGCAGTCGGGTCACACATGGTCCAACAACACTCAAATAATAAACCAAATATAATCAGATGTCAAAGATAGTTTTTAAGCATTATAGCTAATGATGCCATGCTTGCCTATGATCTCACCAGCATAAAACCACATCCACACCTCAGAGGCCGCCAAACCATTCAGCACAGCTTCCTTAATAGCTGTTTGAAGCTACTAGTTTGAGCACTATTTACAGCTCTAATAGCTGTGGGGATCTCAACAGGGGTTGGAGGAACCAGCCCAACTCTGACAATAGTGGCAGTTGTGGCTGGTTGAAGCTACAAGTGAGTCACAGCAGCATTTACCAAGACCGGGGTCTTCTCTGCGACATTATGGACTGAGGTTCTAGGGTGGAAAAATTCATCACCTGGAACTTGAAGGTAACCCCTTTCTTAGTGACAGTGAAGGAAAGGAGGATGGGGAAGAGGAAAAGAAGTGATTCAGAATCATCTCCACATTTTGATTAAAAGAATGAGATATCTGCAGAGAATGAGATGGGATCAGAAGGGCAGGGGGTTACCTGTATAGAATTGCCTTGGAAGTTTTTAATTAGAAAAAATGCGGAAGGGTGTTTCTTCATTTAGCAAAGCAGGTGGTTTGCAGCAGAATGACTTAATGAAAAGAACCTTAACATTGGAACCAGAAAGACCTGAACTTGAGCCCTGGCTTTATTAACAAAAGTCTTTCAATTTCTTCCTAATAAAATGGGAACAACGGTATCTACTTTGTCAAGTACTGCATTTTGCCGTGTATAATGCACACTTTTTTGCTTAAATTTTTGAGGGAAAGATAAGAATGTACATTATACATGGGTAGTACCAATAACATCTATATAAATTCATTTATTTATGCTTATGTGTTAGAAGTGAAACTCTGAAAAGTAATGACAATATCCATATGCAAAATAATACCCTGGAAAATGATAATCGGTTGTGTTTCCAAGTGTAGATAAATAAAAATTGAATTAAAAATTTAAAATGTGAGATTTTTTTCCTGAAGTTTGGGCCAAAAACATGTGTGCATGTTACACATGACAAAGTACAGTAGTTATGCACATTCAATGATAGGACATGTCAGTTAATTTCAGTTCCAACAAACAATGTATTGTGTGCCGGATACTCAGTGGGTTTGTATTCTCAAGGAGCTGGAAGTCTAAGAGGGAGTTTACTCTTCTTTCATTCTCTTTTGGGACAAAAGAAATTCAACTTCTGCAGAATTGTGAGAGGATTTGCTGGCTACTTCCCTATTTGTGTATTTTTAAGTTCTAGATCAGATCCTACTTGCAGGTGTTAGTCTAGTTGGTCTGGATTTTGCCACCAGTGTCGGGTGAGTAACTTCTCCAAGTCTGTGTGCAGCTATTCTGACCCCTTGCCTGCTTGCCCATGGGCTTGGAAGAGGGAGCATTTTGGAACTGCCAATCACGAGGCATGAGTGGTCTTGGACTACCGATCCCTTCATTTGTGATTCAGCCGGTCTCATTCTTATCCCTGTAATAAGATTGATGTGTACTTTCTGGCTTTTTTTTGTTATTGTTGTTAGCAGCTAAATGTAGGGTTGTTTAGCTTTCAAAAAACCTCCCAGAAGGAAATAGTCCCAGACTGAGGACCAAAGAACAACTGACCACAATCATGAATAGTAATGAAACCCATCCATTTATAATCTCCAATACTTTTCAGGAGACAAGTAAAGATATGCATCCTTGATGAAGGAGATTGGAATTAATTGTAAGGATTGGACTTGGAGTGTGAGGTTAGGGAAATATTAAACTAAATTGTAACAGAAGTGTTTTGGCAAAAGGGTTATAAATTAAAACGTTAATATGTGTACTCTAGTTGCTTAAATGATTGTAACATCATTTAAGCATTTAATGACATTGAAATTGTTCCAATGTCATCTGTACTTTGTGATGGAGATCAGCACATCCAGCTCAGAATTGGGTTAATTGAAGTTCATCACCAGGGAAAGGACAAAACATTCTGACCGATGCCTAGATTGTATAGTAGATATTTACCCCTTCCAGTGCAGCAGAGCATTTCTAATCTTATGTTGAATCAGTAAGAATTAAGTTGTCTTCAATTTCTAGGACCATGTAAATACCAGCCTTTCAAAGTTGGTGTTAGGAAGTTTGTAGATGCATCTTTTTCGTATATGTGACCTCTCAGTTCTCTCAGGCAGGCCGATCTGTTTTCCACAGCTCTGTTGTCCTGGTTGTTAGCCTTGCATGAGAATTGTTGCAGTGTCATGGGTATCAGTAGAATGTTCCAGCTGACCTTTGTTAGGGCTTTGAGAAAAGATGGAAAACAAAAGCAAAACAAGAATTGGCACATGTTGAAGGTACCTACAGTGATTAACATCAATTTTCTTTAGACAGTTTGTGATTTTGTTAAAATAGAAGCAGACCAGAAATTGACTTGCTTTGAGTGAGATAATGTGTGAAAATATTAAAAGGCACTTAGCACAGGGCCAGTGCTCAATAAATGCATGGCCTTATTACCATTGTTATTATTTTTTTTAAAAACATGGATTGGATTTTTAAAAAAGTATTTATTTTTTAGAGAGAGGGGAAGGGAGGGAGGAGGAGAGGGAGAAAAAAATCATCAATCGGTTGCGTCTCATATGCACTCCAGATGGGGATTGAACCTGCAACCTAGGCATGTGCCCTGATCGGGAAGTGAACCAGCGACATTTGGCTTTGCAGGACAACTCCCAGCCAACTGAACCACACTGATCAGGGGTATTACCATTATTTTTATTATTTGGAATGAATGTTACCTACTTCCTCCTCCTTTCACTGTAGTGCTCAATGAGCATCTTTTACTCCGAACCTCAGTGGTATGAAGGTAACCATTCATTGTCTTTTCTGACGATGGGTTACCCTGATGTCGAAGGTGATAGGGCACAGTCAGCAGCCCTAGAAACCTTACTCCAGATTCTCGGTAATTTTGCTGGGTCAGTACAGCCTTGCAAACTGGCAGCTGCCTGGAAGATTGAGGTCATGTTCTGCATTGGCCTGCACTGGGGAATTGCTATGCAGAGCCAACAATCTTCTCTGGCAGTAAGAAGTGAAGAGCAGCCCTGGACCCCACTTCACAACATTCCTTTAAATGATGTACTCATAGCCAGAACTTAAATGCTGCACCAGCAAGGGAATCAGCTTTGAGATAGTCCGAAGCATTCTGTCAACAAAGCATTATTATTCAGGCCAAGCCGGGGTTGCTACATATACAGTTCTGTTCAACTCACCCTGTAGCTAGGAGAATTTGGAACTTCTATAGTTTCTAAATCAACTTTTATTTCAATGCAGACGACTCCTGGTTCTAAATAATATCCTTTATATTCTAGTGCATCAGTCTTGGCATTTCTAACTTCCTGATGGACATTTCCACTTGTATTTCCAGCTGTTAATACCTGTTCCAGACCACTTTACTTCTATGCTATCACTATTACCGTTACTGAGAGACTGGATATGTATGTAATGGTTAAGAGTAAGGACTTGGGAAGCAGACTGTCTGGTTTCAAATCCCTACTGAGCTACTTTCTAGGCGTGTGGCCTTGGGCAAGTTATTTGACTGGTACCTTAGTTACCTCATCTGTTTAGTGGGGATAATAACACATCCCTCCATCAAATTGTTGTAAGCATTAAGTTAAATTGCTTAGACTAGTGCCTGGCGTGTAATCAGTGTTCATATCAGTTTGGTTGTATTAGTCTACAAGTATCAGAACAACAGTTAACAGTAGGGTAGGTAATAAACACATTTAATTATCGTATATGACTAAAATTCTGGAGTCGGTGGTTACAGATATGGTGCAGCAGTTCAGTGGTGCTACCAAAGACCCCATTTCTTTCCATCTTTCCACTCTATCCTCTTTAGCATGTTGGCTTTTCATCTTCATAGAAGACGGGAGATGGGCAGGGCCAGCATCAACTGTCCCTTTCATTCAGAGCCTCTCAAAGGACTTCTCCTTACATGTGATTGTCAAGACTAAATCACATGTCTAACCTTGTGTGTGAGAGGCCAAGAGAGTGACTGTCTAGTTTTCTAACTTCTGTTAATGGGAAACAGGAAAAAAAGAAGAGGGTTGAGCACAGTTGTTGTGGTAGACAGATGGCAATTATTATGCATGTTAGCTGTTTTTATTTTTATTCCAGTTCCTTAAGTTAGAAATATTGAAGTTATTTTCACTTCCCGTCTTCTTCCCTAGCAAACACTCAGTCACCAAACTTGATGATTCCTCTTGCTCATTGTTTTCCATGTCCTTTCCCTTCATACTATTCTTAATGGTTTATGCATACAAAAAGGCAGCAGCTTTTGTTCTGTATCCCTTGATCTCTAGTTTTTCTAAGCTCTGCTCCATCTTGTACTCCACTAGGTGAATCTTCATGCATCTCTATCATGAGACTTTCTTGCTCCCAGCCCCTCTCTATTGTCTCTAGTAGTGATTCTTAAACTTATTTGTATATCAGAATTACCTGAGAAAGTTGTTAGAATCAGATTTCTTTTGAAAAGTAGGTGCTAAGGTTACAAAATAATATATCCTCAAGGCACTCACTGTATAATGGGAAAGGCAGGTAAAATAATAATAGTCAAGGGAGTTATTTATTTCCTGTGCTGCTCATTTGGCACATTAAATTTCTTGCTTTAGATGAGGTTCATTGTAAGTTATCTTTTCATGTAAGCCTTATCTCTTCCAGTAGACCAGAAATACCTGTAAGGTAGAGATTATATAATACCACTCTGCTGCTCTTATCGGTTATAAAATATTCAATAATTTGTTGAATTGAACCAGTGGTATTCATACAAAATATTCAGTGGGTGCTTAATATATGTTGGACAGATCCATCAAAAATATTGGGAAACCTTAGAGATATAGGACTCTACCTTTCAGATTTGATATATAGTTTGAAGCAACAGAACCACTTCTGCCCGATAAATGGCTAGCATGTATAATAATGATGCAGCTAAGTCTTGCATGATTCAAATGGAAAGGTATAGTGTAAATTTTCCATAAATGCAAAACTTGAAGTGGTGAAAGGGCATCTTAGTAATCAGTAATTCTATCAGTAATAGGATTAGTTTGGTTACTGTGGAAGACACCACTCATTACATAAAATTCTTTTCAAGATACTTATGATACCTACCAGAGGTAATGCTAGTTTCAGTAGCAAAAATGTACTGTGAGGACATATAGGAGGGAAAAAAGTGATCATTCATTTGTTCATTTAATCAGCCAGCAATACCTATCTGTTCTGTGCCAGGGTCTTCAGTGATGAATAAGACTCAGTCTATCAAGGAATTTTGGTGTTCAGTATGGAAAAGAAACAAGCAAATAAGTTCAGTAAGCGATTTCAGGTGTGACCATTGAGCACAGTGTGGGAAAGAGGGCATGGTCTATTCTGTCTGGAGGTGTGAGGACAGGGTTCCTGAGTTCTCTTCTCTCTCATCTTCCAATATATTTTACATGGCTTCTCTTGAACTATTACTAGAATTATTATTTTCCCTCATGTTTGCTGATATTTTCTTATTAGCTACTAAACTACAAAATTAACATTGAAAGAATTGTTAACATTTTTACTTCTTTGCACTAATTAGACTGGAAACAACCACAGAAATCATTGACTCAGACCCAGCCTTTATTAAAAAAAAAAGTCATCTGTTCATTCTCTCTCATTCTACCCATTCCTGATATTCCACTTCCACCCCTTGAATATGAGAGACTAAGGGTGATCAATCATTCTAGAGTGCCCAGGAATGAGGAGGGGTCTCCTAAGACATAGGACTTCAGTGCTAACACCAGGAGAGTCCCAGGCAAACTGGAATGAGTTGGTCATCCTAGGATGTAGTAGAAGGATTTGGAATTAAAGGGCTTAGGTTAAATCCTAGGTGAAATTCCTAACTGTGGGCAAATCTCTTAATGCTGGTGGCTGCTTTATGCCACCAGAACGTGTGTTTCAATGTAGCAGACATCTGGTGCAGATTGAGACCCAGCATCTCACCACAACCTATTGGGCTTGTCTTGTCTGCTGATTGGACCAACTCAACATGAGCATATGTTTACAGTAAACATCTGACATAACTCTTGGAATTTCCCATTACCAGCGATTCTCATGGTCTAGTAATAAAATTGCATTAGACAAAAATAGAAAGTATATTTAACAACTTTAAACCCACTTTCTGGTTTTAATTGTCTCCATGAGGCTAGTTCCAGTTGTTGGAGAGTTGGGTATGAATCATAGTTTTGCTACTAACTAGCTGGTGACCTTGGAAAAGGCTTTATTTTTCTCATCTGAAACATAATAGGTTTTTTGTAATGATTAAATGGATAAATATGAGTATTATTCATGAAACAGACTATTTTTTATTAAAAACTTTTCAAATGAGGAAACCGAACCATGGAGAGGTGAATGAAGCACCTTGCCTAAGGTCACAAAACTAGCAAAGTATAGAGCCAGGACTGAGCCCCTGATGGCCCAACCTCCTGGGCTGTGCTCTTAATTGCTACTTTCTGTTGCCTCCTGGTGGTAGGGGCCTGTGGCCTGGGGACATGGTAGGACCTAGGAGGGAAGTGGATGCATCTCTAAGACTGGATCCTGGATACAAAGGCCCCCAAATTCTAGCGCCCTGAGCCTAGCCAGCATGAAAACTGCCTGTCTTTGAGCAGCTAGACCTGGAAATATAAGCAATGACTACAGTGGACTGAAGGCGAGGACCGTTCATGTTTTCTTGGAATCTCATAAGTCTTCGTGATTCTTGGGTGATCCAAGGAAAGGAAAGGAGTCTAGGATCAATTGACATTGAATTTTCTAGTACGAGGGTTCTCATTTAAATTGAATCAAAGAACATAAGGAAATCGATGTTTTCATTATCCCTGTTTGTCATTGCAACATCATTCCTACTGCACATAGAAAAAGAGCCTGGAGAACATACTAAATAGGTTTTTTTCTTTTCTCTCTCTTCTTTTTCCTTTGGAATAGGTTGGAGATAGGATTGGAGGAACTTACGTGTTTTTAAGCTTTATATACTTATTTTTGGGGGGTTATAATGGGCTGTCATGGGCTGAATTGTGTCCCCTGCTCTACTTCTCAAATTCATATGTTGAAGTCCTAACCCCCAGCACCTCAGAATGTGACTGAATTTGGAGATAGGGCCTTTACAAGAGGTAATTAAGTTAAATGAGGCCATACAGATGGGCCTTAATCCAGTTGACTGATGTCTTTTAAGGAGAGGAGATTAAGGCACAAACACACACAGGAAAAATCATGTGAAGATGGAGAAGGTGGTGGTAATCTACAAGCCAAGGAGAGAGGCCTCAGAAGAGATCAACCCTGCTGATATTTTGATCTCTGACATCTAGTCTCTAGAATTGTGAGAAAATAAATTTCTGTTGTTCAAACCTGAACCAGTCTGTGGTACTTTGCTTTGGCAGCATGAGCTGACAAATCAGGCATTTTCTTAGGTTGGTTTCCCCATATACACATACAGGGATTTACATACCAATAGGTTTTTTTTTTTCTTTTGTGTTAGTCTGGGGTGGGGGGGTGGGGTGACCCCAGCAAACTGAATGGGAAAAGG
Organism: Mormoops blainvillei; assembly: GCA_004026545.1. NCBI lineage: Eukaryota > Metazoa > Chordata > Mammalia > Chiroptera > Mormoopidae > Mormoops > Mormoops blainvillei. The sequence goes on along the minus strand of PVJD01002485.1, from coordinate 18,600 downwards.
ATGTGAGAAGGAAAGGAAGGAAACCAGTCTAGAGCTACTGGGGAAAACTGGGGCCAAGGGCCACTGTGGGCCTCAGAAGGCTGTGTAGAACACACCTCAGATTGTCCTACCTGAGGGCTGCTCCCATTTGTCTGGGGGCAGTGGTTGGTTGGCTCCTCGGCAGCTCTGGCCTGCACTGTACAGTGGCGAGCTCATATCTGCAGCCAGAGAAAACCCACAGGCAGAGGACTGGAGGAGCTAGCAAGAAGAAGCTGTAGGTGTGCACAGCAACAGTGAGCATGTGGCTTATTTGCTATTGGAGTAAAAAACAAAGATTTAAAAAACAAGGAAGCGATTGTATTACTGGGAACAGTTTTATTAGCTTTACCATTGTAATGAATACCAGGTTCAGACTCTGGAAATTGCCCTAAAGAGAAAAGTTGCCTTCTCCAGAATTTGAAGGCGAGCTACCTGACACCTATGTTCTTTCCCCTTGTATGCTCCACCCCTCTGTTCAAGGGGTTCCATCTGTAGCTTCTGCTCTGTGCTTTTCACCCCATCCTTCAGCGCCACTGTACAACACATCTTTCTCTCCACATAACCTGTTTCCTGAGGGCTTGCATTTCTGCATGCTGTGTCCTAGACCGAAATGCCTTTAAAAAAAATATTCACCGTTCAAGTTTCACCTCAAGGGGCAAGGCCTCTGTGAAACTTTGCTATATATCATATTTATTCTTATTTTTCAATGGAATGTATTGAGGTGATATTAGTTAATAAAATTTTATAGGTTTCAGGTGTACAATTCTATAATATATCATCTGCATATTGTATTGTGTGTTCACCAGCCCAAGTCGAGTCTCCTTCCATCACCATTTATCCCCCTCTTTACCCTCTTCTACCTCCCCCATACCTTATTTTTGTGTTGTTGAATCATATATGTGTGAAACCTTGCTATGTGTTCTATGTGTTCTATCCTGTTTCCTTTGATCTTGCAGCCTAGTTAACTGTCTAAATGTCTGTATTTCCCCATCCCATCACCAGCTTATAGGTGTTTCGAGTATTTTGAGGTATTACACATGTTCATATTTTCCACCGTGCCCAGTACACAATAGGTGCTTTAATAGACTTTTACTGAGTGAAGGTCCAGGTGAGAGGTAATGAAGGTGTGAACTAGAGGAGTGACAATGGAAATGGAAGGGAGGATAGATTGATTAAGACTGGGTGATTCTTTGGATGTGTGTGAGCACTGAGAGAAGGGCAAGAGGCAAGGATGTCTCGAACATTTTTCTCAGGAAGAATGGCATTGTTACTACAGAAGCCAGGAGATCTTGCCACTTATGGGCAAAGATAGCATGAAAAGGGCAATAGTAGTAATGATAGAAGCTACCAGTGACCGAATACTTGAATCAGTCACCATGCCAAGTACTTATCATATATTGATCTTTTATTTATTACAATAATCTTGTGAGGTATTATTAGTCCCAATTTATAGATGATGAAACAGAGGCTCAGAAAGATTAAGCAAATTGCTCAAGGTAGCACAACTAGCAAGCAGCAGAGCTGAGATGCAAACACAAGTCTGTTTGACTCCAAAGCTTGTGCCCTGAACCACTGTTCTCTTGAAAACTGCCTAGTGAAGTTATTTCATGTTCTTCAAAGGTGACAAGAGGAGGAGTCTCACCGCTTCTCAACCACCGTTTGTGATGCCTGGTGACTGAGCAGAGGTCAATGCCACATTGGTTTTGATCGACACAATTTCCTGCGCACAGATGGAAAGCCCTTGTAGCTTCTATTCCCATAACTGCAAAGTTATGGGAATAGAACATGAGGTGTCCGAGCAAGGCCTCAGATGTCTCCTCCGCTCCCCCCGTCTCCTCTCAACCTGTGCAGGCTGTTTAGCAGAAACGCCCAGAACTTCTAGCCTTGTTCCATACATAACCTTGGCCAAAGGGAATCCCAGAAAAACTAAAAGGTGTCACCTCTTCTATAATACTTATTTGGTGTAAAGAAGGAAGAAGAGGTCCCAACACATCTTGTCACAGTCACCTGTAAACAAATTTCTTCTTTAGTAGCAGCATCAACAACTACTGTAAGTGAGTATGGGGTATAGAACCTGGTGGAGGGACATACCCGAAACTCAGGGCAGTGAGGTGGGCACATGTTCCTAATAACACTAGAGCGTGGATAATGGAAATAAAGGCTTCAAATTTGTCTATGGCAATATTTATGTTAGCTCTGCATCTTCGAGGAAAAGAGTATGTTTTGCAGAATTCTATAGGCCGTACCCTCACTGGGCTCAACATGATTGTGCTTAAAATTTTTATATCCAAAAGGACATTAATTAGGCCTTATGAGTACAAGTAGCAACATAAAAGGTTTGACAGAGTGTGAGGAGGACCTATGGAGCTATAGCAGATTCCAGCATGTAATGGCAGAAGAATTAGGAGATAGGTCTTTCCCCCAAATGAAATGGAATGAACCTGATAATTCTGGCAATGTAAGGGAGAAGGGAGGCTTGTAAATATTAATATCATATTCCTGTGATAAGAAGAGAGAAATGGGTAATAGATTTTCACCATGTCACCATGTTCACTGGGTCAGCATCAAAGGGATTTATGTAAATGCACAGACGTCAGGACAACAGAATATGGGAGAGATACCCCTCTTGGCATATTTTTGTAGAATAAATTAAATGGAAGGCCTCGATTTTTAAATTACATAGTTTTCTTTTAGCTCTGTGGTTTTATTCTTAGTTTAATATGTAATAGTCCCATGTTCAGAAAAAGACAGCTTTCACTCCTGTATTGGAGGATAATATGCCATTTTTCCTTCTTCAAAATGAAATATGAACTTTAAAAAAAAAACCCTTCCCTGTAGTTGTTACAGCATTTTGATGTGCTTTTACATTTAATAATGTAGTATATTAATTTTTATTATAAATGTTCCCTAACACATGCCCACTAGGGTAATGTTTTATGTTTACCTTCTCATTTGTATATTTTTGGGGGGTAATGCATTCTGATAACTCATTAGGATTCACAGCTGGAAAATTCTTATTTTAAAGTAGAATAGTTGTTAAGCAACGTTAAATTTTAATTAGAATTCGTCACTGCATTTCATTATGAGGTTATTCTGTAATTACTCAGCAAGTCCTGGTGTTTACTAATGCAGAAGTGACAGCACATAATACTGCTAAATTATTGCCACATCGCTGGAGAAGACAATTGGAAAATAGGGAGCAGATAAAGGCATTGTTTAAAGAGCCTCAGGAGAAAACACAACCCCAGAACATAATTTTTTTCTTTTCTTTTAACCATCTTTTTTCATGTCCATCTTTGGCAACATCTAACATGTAGACCTCCCCTACCCTAGGTTAAGTAGCCTACATATAATGTCTCTAGTTGTAATTTTCTGACTTGCATGAAACCTTTTTCTTGCAAGAGTAGGTGTGAAGTGAGACTTGGTAGATATATTAATCTAAATTGCTCAGCTACATTATATGTGGGAAGAAAATAAATCTCCAAATAACTTCCATAAACAGGTTTCTAAGAATCTTTATGCTTTTTAAATAATCATATTTTATCCCTCTTTAATCAGGATGCAGATATTACATTATGACCAGAGAACATGATGGTGTTAAGAAGCTTCATCAAATGTAACCTGACCCTCCACAATGTGGCAGGGATGTATGGGTTGCAATTTTCATATATGAGCACACTGAAATTACTTTTTCCATTTAAAATTGTCATTTATGCAGATCTCATAATCTTGCTGTTAATTTGATTCCCTGCGCCCTCCCTCATTAGGACCAAGACTGCTTCTGTACACTCAAATTGAACTGAGGCAACTATTTTGATAATTTGGATGAAAAATAGCTTTAACAAAGACATTTAGATAACAGGTGTAATTTGTTTTTGTGTGTGTGTGTGTTTGGTTAGTGTGGGAGTTGGTCTGGTGAGGGGTATTGAAGTGAGGAATGAGATAACATCTATGAAATAGAGTATCTTGATAAATCCCTGAATTCTCTTTGAATGCCTTTTCACACTACAGTGAGAGCAGACATTCATTCTTGCCTTGTTCCTGATCTCGGGGTGTGAGAGCACTCAGTTTTCAACCTTAAATATGATGTTAGTTATTGCTACTGTATTATCTTGTATTTTTCTGTAGATATATCTGTATGAGTTTGCTAGGGCTGCCATTCAGTATCACCGACGGAGTGGCTTAAACAACAGAAATTTATTTCTCACGATTCTGAAACTTGGAAGTCCAAGATCAAGGTGTCATCATCCAAGTACAGTCATATTTTGAGGTACTGGAGGTTAGAGCTTCAACATATAGATTTTGGAGAATACAATTCAGCCTATAATTCTACCTTTTTCAGGTTAAGGAAGTTCCATTCTATTTCAGTTTTCCGAGAGTTTTTGTCATGAATGAATGTTAAATTGCTTCAAGTGGTTTTGGGAGTCATAAGTTGATAGAATCATGTTGTTTTTCTTCTTTAGAGTTATAATAATAATGGATTACATTGATTTTTGCATACTGAATCAATTGTGGTGTGTCATTTTTTACATAGGAGGATTTGCTAATATTTTGTTTTGCACTTTTACAAAAATATTCATAAAGTATATTGTTTTCTTTTCTTGTAATGTCTTTGTCTTGGTTTTAGTATCAGAGTAATGTTGACCTTATAAAATGAGTTGAGAGGTATTCTCTCCTCCTCTAATTTCTGGAAAAAATAGAATTTGTGTTATTTCTTTTTAAACTGGTAGAATTCATCAGTGAAATATTCTGGGCCTGGAGATTTCTTTTTCGGAAGTCTTTTAACTAGTAGTTCAATTTCTTTCGGTAGTTATGAGGCTATTCAGGTTCTCTATTTTACCTTGAGTGAGTTTTGGTAGTTTATGGTTTTTGTAGAAATGCTCCATTTTATTTAAGTTTTTGAATTTATGTGTGTAGAGTTGTTTGTAATATCCTCATATTAATCTTTTAATTTCTGCAGAGCCTGTAGTAATAGCCCCTTTCTCATTCCTGATATTGATAATTTGTGAGTCTCTATTTTTTCTTTGTCAATCTTGATAGAGATTCATAAATTTTATTGATCTTTTAAAAGAACTCCCTCTTTGTTTTATCGATTTAAATTTTTTTGTGTGTGTTTTAATTTCACTGATTGCTGCTCTTATCTTTATTATCTCATTCCCTGTGCTTGCACTGGATTTATTTTTCTCCAGGTGGAAACTTAGGTTACTACCTAGAGACTTCTTTTCTAATATGAGCAATTGCTTTAAATAATTCTCTAAGCACTGCTTTAGCTTCATACCACAAATTTTGATTCGTTATATTTTTATATTCATTCAGTTGAAATATTTTCTAATTTCCATTGAGATTTCCTCTTTGACCCATGGATTGCTTAAAAGGATATTGTATAATTTCTGAATATTTGTAGATTCTCCTGTTATCTTTGTTATTGATTTCTATCTTAATTCCATTATGATTGGAGAACATATTTTTAATGATTCCATTCTTTTAAATATATTATGATTTGTTTTATGACATGGTAGCTTTTTGGTGCATATTCCCTAAGTATTTGAAAGGAATGTACAATCTCTTGTTGGATTGAGTGTTCTATAAATGTTAATTAATTAGTTGTCTCATAATATTCTTCAGTTCTTTTATATCCTTGCTAATTTTGTCTACTAATCTATTGATTACTGAGAGAATAGTATTGAAGTAAGCAACTGTAACTTTGGACTTGTCCTTTGTCGTTCCAATTCTTTCAGTTTTTGTCTCATGAAGCTCTGTTGTTACATGTGTATACATTTAGCATTGTTATGTATTCTTTATGAATTGGTCTTTTTTACCATTATGTAATATCCCTATTTCTGATAATTTTCTTTGCTCTGAAGTTTACTTTGTCTGTTATTCATATTGCTGTTCCAGCTTTCTTTCAATTAGTGTTTGCATTGTATATCTTTTCTATCTGTTACTTTATTTTACCTACATCATTATATTTGAGGTGAATTTCTAGTATACAGCATATAATCTCATGTTCTTATTCTTCCTAAGTCCATTTATGTTCATCTGACAAGCTCTGATTTTTGATTGGCTTATTTAGAAAATTTATGTTTAATGTAATTCGATAGTTTGGATTTGGGCCTGTCATTTTATTATTTGTATGCTGTTTTTTGCTCTCTAGTTTTTATTCCTCTGTTTCCCTTTCCTTCCTTCTATTGGCTTATTTGAACATAATTTAGTATTTATTTAATTTATCCATTGTACCTTTGTATTTTTTGTATTTTTTTTTAGTAATCGGTCTAGGGGTTATAAAGCACATACATACTATTTAGATTTAATATATTATCACTTCATGCACAGGCAGTAAAATATTAACTCAGCTGGCTTGAGATGTTCAAGCCCTGTGCATTCTAAAGGACTAACCCTTGACGAGTTCATGGGAGATAACTTATCTCTGAGCCCTTGGAATATCCTGCCTAGTAAGAGTATTTTTGTATGCCTGGGGCCTTGGGTTTTGCCACATAATTTATGCTAACAATGTTATTTATGTGGGGATGTTATTTATGTGGGGTCTTTGGACCACACTGTACCAATTTGACCTCTTGAACAGGCTGGGGACTGATTAAGATTAATCACGTGGGTGTTTCATGACCATGTGACCAACCCCCAATAAAAATCCTGGACACAAAGTCTTGGTTAAGTTTCTCTGTTTGGCAGTACTCCATATGTGTTCTCATACATCACTGTCAGGAAAATTAAGTGCTGTTTGTACAATTGGGAGACGATGAGTGGAGCTTGTGCATGGTCTCTTCTGAACTCTGCCCTATGCACCTTTTGCCTTTACTGATTTAAATCTGTATTCTTTTGTTGTAATAAACTTTAACCAAGAGCATAATACTTTTCTGAGTTCTGTTAGTCTTTTTAGAAAATCATTAAACCTGAATGTGTTCTTGGGGACCCAGACACAAAGTAGAATGTAGAGTCTTATACCCCATCAGACACTGTTATAATTTTTGCTCTTGGGTGTTACATATGTTTGAAAGAACTCAAGAGGAGAAGAATTACCTATATTTATCCAGACATTTAACATTTCTCTTATTCTTTTTATTCATTCTTGATATTCCAAGTTTCCTTTTGGTATAATTTCCCTTCTTTTAGCAATTCTTTTGAGTAGGTCTGCTGGCAGTGAATTAAAGTTTTTCTTACCTGAGATATCCCCCCTACTTTAAAAAAATAAAAAATAAAACAAAACAAAAAACTATCATTCCTGAATATTTTCACTGGATATATAATTCTGTGTTGACAGTTTTTTTCTTTCAGCACTTCCCTGACTAGAAGGGCTGATGGACAGGCTCAAAGGGCAGGACATCCTGAAAGCACAGGCCAGCCAAATGATATTGTGCCAGCTAGTGGGCAGAACTTCTTAGCACGGTCAGTGGCTGCTATTTTTCCTCCTCCCAAAATTGCTCCATTGAAAAAGACACAGGGGTTGCAAGTGCAGCCTAAGGAGTCTTGGCTTCCATATAGGCAAGGGAAAAGCATCTGACTGGGAAGAGCCTAATTGACCTGGACATATTGGGTTGGCCAAAAAGTTCATTTGTTATTTTCCCTAAGAAGCCTCTGCTAGGACTTATTTGTCTTTAACTTCGTTTGAAACGATTTTGTTAGATTGTGTTGTGACAGCTGTCACATTGGCGTGCATTTAAAAAAATGATCAGAATTGGTGAGTTTTTGTGTAGCCATTTTAATATTGAAAATGGGAGAAAATACGCAACATTTTTTGGCATATTATGGTTTATTATTTCAAGGAAGGTAACGACGCTACTGAAATGCAAGAAGATTTGCTCAGTTTATGCAGAAGGTGCTGTGACTGATCGAACATGTCAAAAGTGAATTGCAAAGTTTCATGCTGGACGATGCTACACGGTCAAGTAAACCAGTTGAAGTTGATAGTGATCAAATGGAGACATTAATTGAGAACAATCAATGTTATGACACACAGGAGATAGCCAACATATCCAAATCAATAAAGTTATTGGTGACAATGAAAAATTTGTCTTTTTTTTAATGGAACAAACCATACAGACTTTTTGGCCAACCCAATACATGAACCAGCTTAGAATAGTGATTGTAACGATGGGTTTTGGAATAACACACACTTGGTTTTGAATCCTGGATTTACGACTAATTGTGAAACTGAGGGTAAGTACTACTTCTCTGAGCTTTAGTTTCCTTATCTGTTAAAAACAGGATAATAATGTTTACTCACTTCCTTCTCTAGGTGATTGTGGAGACCAATTTATATAATCTGAAGAACAAGTGTCTGGCACAGGCAATGGGTACTCAGCGAATGTTAGCTTTTTTATTATTCTTAGATTGCGTTATGGGTATCAACAGTCATTGCTCACCTTGGCTCTTCTAGCAGGGCACAAACCAGGGCACAATCAAGGGCATGACCTTTCTTGGGTGGGCAAAGGAGTCACTATGATTTTCATGCTGAATCTACACCAGTCCTTTAAGTCAAATGTTACCAGAGCTAACAATGATTTACTTTTTAAAAACTTGCTATGAAATTCAGAACAACTTTCAATGGTGAATCTCTTTCTTTAAAAAATTCATATAAGGGAATGCTTATATTTCAAGAAAATTCTTTGAGGGATCTTGATTGACACATGTAAATGCTGTAGTTCAATTTGCATTTAAATAGGCATTCTTAATATTTCCTTTTAAGTGGGACTTATCTCTCTCTTGTAAAACTAAAAATTGATTTCTCTTTTTTAGCAAAATGTGTGCCTACTAGGGTTCATGGTTAAGAGATGTGGTGCAGCTGTTCTTTTATGTCTTCTGCTCAGTGGAAGTAGCCTTACCAGAGCAAGGCAGAAGTGAACAATAGAAATTTTTAAAAAAATGTGCTTCTGTAAAGGATTGGTCAGTGGTTTAACAAAGCTTGACATCAGCATGACATTTTCTCCATAAATGCACAAGGCTGCACAGAAAAATCTCCCCGATTTACAAGTACAGTCAATCTTCCATTTCTTATTTCTCCTTGATAGCACAGTAACTCTTAAAATGCACCACGGGAATGGGCTTTCTTTGCCTTTCCTCCCTCTATACTGGGATGGGAGAATTTCCTGAAAAAACCTCCAGTGATAGAATCTTCCAGATGAAATAGAATTCTCATCTGGAATATATTACTGAAGTAACTCTTGAACAGGTGTTGGACATATGTTCTCAGTTTCCTGAGAAGGGGAACTCACAGCATGGGACTTGGAATTTATTGAGGTCTCTTCAAGTCTTACTCTAGCTCTGCTAAGGCAGGAAATACCAGGGACTCACCCAAACCCATGCTCCCTTCATTCTGGGCACACAGCTGGACCACATTTCCCTGCCTCCCTTGTAGCTAGGTATGGTCATATGCCTGAGTTTTATCTGGAAATGATATGTCTGCCTTTCAGGTTTGGTTCATATAAACCTCCCATAAGTTCCTTGTTCTTTTCTCCTTCTGACTGGTTAGAAGGAGGTGACTCCCAGGGCAACCTTGGAAACCACGTGTTGAAAATGGCAGTGCCTCCATCAGCTTGGGCTGCCTGAAAGATTGTTTTGCCAGCCTGTTTGCTTGCTCAGTATGTTTTGTGAGCAAGAAATAAACTTAGTATTAAGTGTGAACCATTATACATTTAGGGGTATGTTTGTTACAGCAGTTAACCTATTCTAACTATAACTTTCTTTTTTTCTACACTTTTAGTCACAGTATACATTTTATTAGGGCTATCAGTTCTGTTGACAAAGGACCAGTACTCCTTGAAGCATCTATTATAACTTTAATTCTCATACATCCCCTTCTCTGGGAACCTGTGGTCTAGGTTATTGTCCAATGATGCTAAAGTAGTTCTTTCTCAGAATGGCTGGCATTTCCACCCCACTGAATCCCTTCGGGGACCTTTTTCTTTCTGAAAACTGTCATAATTTTTATTCAACCACTCATTCGTTTCACTATCTGTTGAATAAATCATTCATTTATTTGATTATCTGTTCTCAAAAATATTCCAGACATGAAAGGCAGTTTATAAGATGAATAAAATACAACAAAATGGCCTGTGAAAACCAGGCATGAAAAAAAGAATGGAAAAGAAGGGTAGAATCAACAAACGGAGCCAAGAATATTACCTAATATACCTAAGGGCTCACCTTATTAGTCTCTGTCTTCTCTAATGTCTTCTTCCTGAAGCTGCTCCTGGTTGCTTCCTCCTACCTCCTTTTTCATAAATCCTAATTTCTTGGGAGACCATTTATTTAATCATTTCCTGATGGCCCCAAGTTTCCATATTCTCTTATGGGATCCTTGGTGGCTTCTCATTTCCTTAAACTTCGTTAGGCAGTTGGACAGTTTGATGTGGGAAGCATTAACTCAGGAAGTCATTTTTTAAAATCATTTGTGAGACTGAGTATTTTTTAAATATATTGTACTTATTTTCCTTTCTTGTTGTTTGCATTCTAATCTATTACTGATCTTTCTATTGTGTTTCTTTTTTTATTGACATATAGGTGTTCTTCCCATCTGAACAATATTAATAATATTTTAAATATTTATGTTGCAAATATTTTTCCTAGTCAGCCTTTTGTCTTTTGAAAAATATATATGCAAGTTATGTAATTTTTTGATTTTTTTCCTTTTTTCTTTAAACCTTTTATTTTGAACAGTTTTAGTCTGACAGCAAAATTGAGGAGAAGGCACAGAGAGTTCCCATAAACTCCCTGCCCCCACACAAGGCATAGCTTTCCTCGTTATCAAAGTGGCACATTTGTTATGTGGAATCTAATGAACAAACTGAACTAACAAGCAGAACAGAGACAGACTCATAGATAGAGAGCAGGCCGACAGCTCTGGGGGAGGTGATGAAATAGGTGGAGGGATCAAGCAAAAAAAGAAAAATAGAGAAAGAACTCGTGGACACAGATAACAGTGTGGTGATTGCAAGGTGGGGAGAGGGGTGGATGGAGGTGGAAGAGGGTATGGGGTAAATGGTAATGGAAAAATACAATAAAAATAATGTAAATAAATAAATATAACTGGTTCCTAATATTTAAAAAAACTGATAAGCATACACTGACACATTAATAACACTCAACATTCATAGGTTACATTAGAGTTCACTGCTGGCCCAGTAGATGTAGTACATGGTTTTGGGCAAGTGTATGATGACACGTATCCACTCTCATAGTATAATATAGAGTAGTTTCACTCCCCTAAAAATCCTCTGTGCTCTGCTTAATCATCCCCCACTCCACCCAACTCTTGGCAACTACTGATCTTTTCACTATTTCCATAGTTTTGCTTTTTCCACAATGTCATATAGTTGGAATCATATATTTTGTAGCCTTTTCAGATTGTTTTCTTTAACTTAGTAATACATGTTTAATTTTCCTCCATTTCCTTTCATAGCTCAATAGCTTCTTTCTCTTTTTTTTTAAATCCTCGCCTGAGGGCTTTTTTTTTCATTGCTTTTAGACAGAAAGAGAGAGAGAGGACGGGAAACATTGATGCAAGAGAGAAATATCAATAGGTTGCCTCCTGTACCTGTATCAGCCTGGACCAGGATGATACACATCCTGACTAAGGATCAAACCTGCAACCTGGATAGGTTCACTGACAGGGAATCGAACTGGCAACCTTTCGATTACCAGATGACGGGCCAACCTAATGAACCACACTGGCCAAAGTGATAGTTTATTTCTTTTAGTACCAAATAACGTTACATTGTCTTAATGTACCACAGTTTATCCATTCACCTACTAAAGGACAGCTTGGTTGCTTCCAAGTTCTGGCAATTATAAATAAAACTTCATAAACATCTCATGCAGTTTTTTGTGTGGAGAGAACTTTTCACATCCTTTGTGTAAATACCAAGCAGTGTGATTGCTGGGTCATATGAAAAAAGTATGTTTAGTTTTGTAAGAAACCACCAAACTGTCTCCCAAAGTGGCTGTATCATTTTGCATTCCCACTAGTAATGAAACAAAGTTCCTGTTGCTCCACAAACTCTCCAGCATTTGGTATTGTCAGTGTTCTGGATTTTGATCATTTTAATAGGTGTGTAGTATTAGTATCTCGCTTTCATTTGCATTTCCCTAATAACATATGCTGTGGAACACCTTTTTATATGCTTATTTTCCATCTGTATATCTTCTTTGTGAGGCATCTGTAAAGATCTTTGGCCCATTTTCTATTTTTTTTTTTTAAAGATTTTATTTAGAGAGAGGAGAAGGAAGGGAGAAGAAGAGGGAGAGATACATCAATGTGTGAGAGAAACATCCACTGTTTGCCTCTTGCACACCCTCAACCAGGGACCTGGCCCACAGCCCAGGCATTTGCCCTGACCGGGAATGGAACTAGTGACCTTTAGCTTTGCTGAACGATGCCCAACCCACTGAGCCACGCTGGTAAGGTCCTTTGGCTCATTTTTTAATTGGGTTTTTTGTTTTCTTATTGTTGAGTTTTAAGTGTTCTGGTATATTTTCGATAACAATTCTTTATCAGATACGTCTTTTGCAAATATATTCTTTCAGTCTGTGACTTGTCTTCTCATTCCCTTGACATTGTATTTTGCAGAAGTTTTAAATTTTAATCAAATCGAGCTATTCTTTCTTTTATGGATCATGCTTATGGTGTTGTATCTAAAAAGGAATTGCCATACCTGAGGTCATCTAGGTTTTCTCCTATGTTATCTTCTAGGAATTTTACAGTTTTGAATTTTATACTTAGGTATATGATCCATTTTGAGTTAATTTTTGTGAAGGGTATAAAGTCTGTACCTAGATTTATTTTTTATTTTTTGCAAGTGAACGTCCAATTGTTATAGTACCATTTGTTGAAAAGACTATTTTTGCTTCATTGGATTGCCTTTGCTCCTTTCTTAAAGATTAGTTGAACAGAGTGCTATAGCATATTTCAGTATGGTTCCTTTTCCCTTCCTACTGCTGGTAGCAGGAGGGATTTTTTTCCTGATATTTACTGTGAGAACCTGGTTGAACTCCTGAGGTAAATCTCACTAAATTTTGGGGGGTCCTCCTATTATTGAATTGCTCTGTTTTATTACTCTCAGGCTTGTCCACATGTAGTATCTAGCAATTCAAATTTTCTTGCCCTGGCATCATTTCCTTTGGTAGTTTGATAGCTTGTGAGTTGGTTCCAGTAAACCATGACTCCTGTATTCACCTGTCTGTGTCTCCAGTTTTGGGGACAGCAGTTTGCTCTGCATCCTCCCCTCTCTTAGAGATCCTAGAATAGTTATTATTATTATTTTTTAATTCTGTTCTGTTTTTTACTGGTTGTTAGGATCGAGTGGTGACTTCCAAGCTCTTTATATGCAGTATAGGAAAACAGAAGTCAAATCCTTATTTTGTACTTCTTAAAAAATTACATCACAATTCTTATTTGTACAAATAGTATATTATATGTTCCTATAAAAATTCACAGAATACAGATTATATAATGAAAGTATCCTCTTTTAAACTTCCCTCATGTGTTTGTCACTTTACTTCCTTCCTAGGGAGGGGGGACATTTATCTATCAGATTAGTATGTATCCTTTGAGATATTTAATTTGCCACATATATTTAAATGTTCATATAGGAATCACATATGTATATATGCAAAAATGGGATTGTGCTATATTTATTATTCTGTGATTTTCTTTTTCCCTTAGTGTATGTTTGGAGAACTTCCATGTTGTGTATCTGCATCTATCTATAAATCTTCCATTATATTGGTATATTAGTTTGTTTAACCATTCTTTTATCCATGCACACTTATGTTGTTTCCAATTTTTTATTATTGTAAGTGATACCACAGCAGAACCCTTCATTCTACTTTGAACGTATTTGAGAGTATTTCTCTAAGATACCTTGAAGGGGAATTGCTGGATATCTTAAACATTTAAAGATTATTTTACAAATCTGGTGGATAAAAAATATCCATTTCTTGTCTTAAAGGACAATTCACTGATTTCTAGTGAGATTGAGGATTTTTCACATACTTTTTGGCTATTTGTAACTTTTACATTCTGTAATATTAATCCTTTGCTTTATATGTTATAAATATATTCTTCCTGTTTCTCATTTGTCCTTTAAACTTTGCTTATGGTGTCTTTTATGGTTAGGTTTTTCTGTTTAATGAAGTTTGCCAATCTTTTATTTTTTCACTTTGGCTTGAGAAAAATCCTCCTTACCACAAGCTCACAAATTCATCCTCCTAGCTTTCTTTTGCATAAAAATGTGTAGAAGAGGCAGAAACAGGCTAGCTGTTCAGCAGACCCTTTTCCTTGTCCTCCTGAGCACATAGCCAGACTTTATACTCCAACCTTCTTGGCAGTTGGATGTGTCCCTGCTGCTGAGCTCTGGCTAATGGAATGTGGACAGCAGTGAATTGCCATCTTCTGGGACTCGCCTGCCTGATCTTTTATGCTCTTTTCCTGTTTGGTTGGCTGTAATGGATACGACCTCCAGGGAAAAATGGGGAACTCTGTATTAAAGACAGTAGAACAACAACCTGGAAGGCGCCTGGATCTGAATCACCCCTTGGAGAAGAGCTACTCAATGAGAAACAATTGTGTTGACTTTTACATGAGTTTTAAGCTACTGAGATTTGGGAACTTATCCGTTCTAGCCACTAATTACCTTAACCAATATATATTTACATATATGTAATATTTACATCTTTAATATGACTGATAAAATAACTTATTTTTATGGATGGTATGAGATAAGGATCTAACTGAATTTTCCTTCCCCCAAATGGATAGATAATTTGTGGGGATCATTTGTCTCTTATCAACCTATATAAAATGTTACTCTCATCATATATTTGACTGTACTATATAAAATCACCAATTTTTGGCCATTTTGACCTCTAAAAATAGCAGTTTCAGTCAATTTAATATTAAATTCCTCATATATATTAGCGTGTTTATAGACTTTTTATCTTTGCCCACCAATCTATGTTTCTTTACCAGTAGCTTAATGCTTTAATTACTGTAGCTTTATAGTATATTTCATATCAGGTAGTGCAAGACGAACTTTAAAATCAGTCATTCAAGTTCTGTAAAAAATCCTGCTGGATTTTGAGTGGAATTACGTCACATTTATATTGTATAGATTAATTTTTTGAGAATCAACAGTTCTATAAAATGACATTTTCTCATTTGGGGCTGTGAACATAAGCAAGATAAAACTTGCCCACAAATAATTATAAATGTGTAAGTCTCAGCTCCAGGGAAGCCAGAGATTTAATGGCCACTGCTTACATCTTCCTACACTGTGGGTATGATGGGTAATTTACTCATTGGGGCATTTTGAACTTTAGGCTGTACCTGGTCTCCTCTAGTTTCTGTAAGGAAAGAAAAGGTTTCTGTTATATATTTACTTGATAGTTTTCTACATCTCTCCACAAGGGTGTAAGTACCACAGGATTAGGACTTTGCCTCCTGTACTCACTTCAGTTTCTCCAGTGCTTAGAACAGAGCCTGATGCATCACAAACCCTTAATAAATGTTTGTCAAAAGAAGGAAAGCATGAATATGATGACTCTAGCCCTTAATGATGATGGTGATTTGCATCTAGCACATGATACAAAAGGTGAATATCACAGCATAAGAGTACCTATTTCTTCTGGCTCTTATATGTGCCCACAGCTGCCTCTATTGAGCCATGCTGAATTGTTATAGAGAAATGGTGTATAAAATGGCAGTGGATGAGTAAAGCATTCACAAGCATGGCCTTAGAATAAATATTGCAATGAATAAGCATGTTTACTCATCTCAGCATTGTTTGTAGGAGCCAAAGGTCGGAAAAACATCGAAATGTAAATCAATAAGGAAATGGTTAAAAAAAGACTGTGGTATATTCGTATAATGGAATACCATGTAGCTGTTTAAAAAAGAAGAAGAATTGTTAAGGAAAATTTTTCAGGATAAACTGCGTTGTTAAGTAAAAAAATGGAAGTGCAGAGTAGACTATATAATATGCAAACTTTTGTTGGAAAAAGGCGAAGGAAATAAAAGTACATATTCATGTTTGCTTCTAGATTCATTTAAAAACTCTAAAAGGTTAAAAGAAATTAATAAAAGTGATTTTTTGTTCGAGTGCTATGGGAACTGTGGTAGGTGTGACACTTTTCACTGTATACTTTTATATATTGTTTGGTTCTTGAACAATGTGAATATATTGCCATTTAAAATTATATAAAATACAAAAATGATGAAGGTAACAATTATATTTCATCTAAGAAATAGTCTCTATCCATTAGTTGCCAAAATAAAAAATTAAATTTATTTCAGATTTGTACACACTTAGAGGAATTCGTGTTTATGGTACAGTTGCTAACTGTTTGTAGAAATAACATGTAAGGCAGAGGTGGCAGCGGTGGAAGAATCAGACAGATTCCCTAGTTGGTCCCACCTCATTCAAGGAGCGTTTCTCAGTCAGGCATTAGGGTTAAAGCACTTTTATTCTTTACAGGATACAAGGCTCAAGGCACGTTAAATAGTTTTGGTGAAATTTCTGTTTTGCTGCAAAGTGTTTCAGCTTTGTCCTCTTAGTTCAAGTTAGATCAATTAAATATTTTTAAATAATTTCAGGGCACACTGGTTCCAGAAAACTAATAAGTGACTTGCCCACAGATTACATATTCACCAAAATAATTGAATTTATTAATAAATGTAAAGTATAGAATTGCAAATATTGGGTATTTTCAGCTGCTATGGCCTGGTTCATTCATCATCTTCATTAATATTAACCATCCTTTCCAATGTGATTGTAAGAGTCATTGTCTTTTAAATTTATATTGTGAACAGAGTTGATAAAGCTTTTGCTTATAGTAACTTTAAAAAAATAGCTTCATCATTATCTTTAAAAATTCACCATTATCAGAAAATATCGATTATGAACTGTATCAAGAAGTTACACAAATTCAGCCACGATCTTCTAGGGATTTAAATCAAAGATTTATTTTAAACTTGAAGATACATAATGTAGATTTAACAATAATTGTGAAAATTCTCTGTAAAGTGCAGCATACAAACATATAGTGTGGCTATTTTTTTGGCATGCATTGTCATATAAAAATAATATGAGAAAAGGCAGAGATGACATAAAGGAAGACTGGGCAATTCAGGCTGGGGAAGATAGATGAAAGTATAATACTTCTAATAAACATAATCAGCTTTCAGTAGGTAAAAAGACCCCACAAATGTTCAGGTTATTAACTGATACCAATCACTTGGTAATCATGCAGCTAATGAAAGTGAGTACTAATGGCTCAAGGAACTGTGAGTCAAATTATGAAATTAAAAAAAAAATTTCTCTACCTGTCTTTAATTATTTAGAGCCAATCTAATTCTCCTTCAAAATTAAAGTCTGGGGCTCAAGGTAATTTATGTGACTGAACATTTAGAAATGGATGTCCTCTCTACCTGTATGTAAGTCACTGAGACAGAGTACGGTATGTTTCCACAGTGCTGTTGTTGAAACACACTTTTCTGAACTTATTAAAATAACATGCAATGGCCTGGCTGGCGTAGCTCAGTGGATTGAACTTTGGCCTGCAAACCAAAACGTCACTGGTTTGATTCCCCAATCAGGGCACATGGCTGGGTCACAGGCCAGGTCCCCAGTAGAGGGCGTGTGAAAGGCAACCACACATTGGTGTTTCTTTCCCTCTCTCCTTCCCCCTGTCTAAATATAAAATGAATAAAATCTAAAAAACAAATACAGTGGAAAGAGCATAATGAAAACTTTGTCCCTGAACACTGAAATTTAGAGGGCCTCCAAATTCCCTTCACTTTTACCTAAACTCCTTGACATCTGGACACAGAGAAAGCTAAGAACAAAGGTCAGTCTAAAAGAATAAAGCATTCAGGGTCCAGAGAAAGAGTATGCATTTACCTTCTTGAATAACTACCACAGAGCTGTGCCGAAACCTGGAGTCTCAGGGGCCATTCAAGAAATAATCCCTTTGTGGGATCTGAGTATCTAGCACTTACTTAAGTTTGATGTGTGGCCCCTGGATATCATTCATCATTATTCAGGAGTCAGGTGCCACTACTTGTAAAAGAATGCTTGGTGAATGACTTGCTACCTTTTCTGTTTGGGGTACCTGGGACTTATAGCCACCCTCAGGCCTGACCATTATATAGCCTTCTTCCCCTTCTCCATCTTGTATTGTTCCCTTTCTCTATAGTTCTGATCTTTTCCCCCCTCTTTCATTATTTTCCTATACAAAATTTACCTCTCCTTTAAGGGCCCAATTGTATTTCATCTTACTGTGAGAAAAAAACCCACATTTTGATAGAACAAGCACTTAAGAATTAATAACTTATCAATGGAAATGACCCAGGTTAAACTAGTTATGAGTATTCCGGACAGGGGGACTTTTTCCTCAAAGGGTAGCTATTGGCCCATTTGAGTGGACAATATATACATTTTAATTCCTAAATATTTACACCGTCACAACATGCAGTTCTTCCTCTCTTTTTTTAGGTTTTAAAACTTTTTATTTGCACTTTAAAAATTGCACATTCCAATAATTAAAATCATTTTAACAAACAAAAATGGC